>BLSH010502835.1:519470-538099 GCA_018402905.1 Glandirana rugosa
TTGGACCAGACCTGGGACCGCCGGCCCTTATTTAGGGTGGACCAGGAATACATACATATCCGATTACTTTCTTCGATACGCTAACCGATAATAAAATCATTCTTAAAACTCTAGTAACAACTAGTCCCTCTACCCCGCCATCAACCGCTGATCCGGTCCCAGGAATGGTCCAAACCCCTAATGGCATTACTTTCGACTCAAGTCTCTTGATAGATTTCATCGCGGAAACGCTTCCAGTAATTTTTTAGAGCGTTCCATCCCCCGATCTCATCCCCGCTTCACGAATATCATGCCCTAACTCTTAGGTAGATACATACATAAGGACCAGGTGGGATTTATTCCCGGCCGCCAGGGTCCAGACCAGGTTAGGAGGGCCATTGACATAGTCTCTATTCTCAACTCGGGGTGGGACGAGGGTCACCCCCAGACTGGTTTCCTGTTATCTTTTGACCTGCAAAAGGCCTTCGACTCAGTCTCATGGCCCTTTATTTTCTCGATCCTGAGGAAATGGGGATTCAGTGATCACTTCATGAACGTGATAAGAGCTTTATATTCCAACCCTCAAGCTCAAATTCGCATACAGGGTCTTCTATCCGACTCCTTCCCTATTATGAGGGGCACCAGGCAAGGATGTCCCCTCTCCCCTTTAATTTTTGCCATAGCAATGGAAACCCTGGCATCTGCTATCAGAGATCACCCCGACATTCATGGAGTTAGGTGCGGCCCTCAGACGCATAAGTGCGCACTCTTCGCGGATGACATTCTCCTCTTTATTACTTCTCCGCTAACCTCTCTCCCTAATATTTGTGCCACTCTGGATGATTTCAGTGCAGCGTCAGGCCTTGTAGTCAACTACGCTAAATCTACTGCCTTAAACATAAATCTCCCCCCCTCCTTAGTCTCCAATTTGAAGACAAACTTCCGTTTTGCCTGGTCTGATTTTGACCTTCCCTATTTAGGAATTAAATTAACTAACTCCATTGATCGATTGTACTCGGCTAATTTCCCCCCATTATTTCATAAGTTGGAACAGGACCTAAAATACTGGGACTCCCTCGGCCTTTCCTGGTTAGGTAGGGTCAACTCAGTAAAAATGAACTTATTACCCCGACTTCTCTACCTATTTCGATCCCTACCAATAGCGGTCCCCTCTAACTCCCTCCGCAAACACCAAGCCAAGATAATAACATTTATCTGGGGATCAAAAGGATACAGGCTAGCGAGACAATGCCTCTTCCGCCCCAGGAAAAGTGGGGGGCTGGGGCTCCCTCACCTTAAGAAATATTACCAGGCTGCTCAGCTAGCTCAACTCTCCACCATTTACTTTAAGGTAGCCACACCGGACTGGGTCGTGATGGAAAGACAGGCCGCACCCCACTTCACTTTGGATTACCTACTGTGTTGCCCCCATAAAACTAGACCGCCCATTATGGCCCCCACACTGTCACATTCCCTTGCCCTCTGGGACTCTCTCAAGAAAGACCCTAGACTCATCTCCACCTGGCATCCTCTCGCCCACATATTTCGTAACCCGGACTTCCCCCCAGGCCTAGATATTAAATCTTTCAATTGGTGGTTGAACAAGGGACTCTACAGGATCGGTCACTTTTTCAACACCAATGGTCCAATATCTCTCCCTTATTGTATCAGCAAGCTTGACATGCCCTCATCCGAGAGATTTCGATTCAATCAAATTTCTCACTTTCTTCACAAACTGTGGCCCAACAAACCTAACACACCTCCCATTACTACTTATGAGGTTTGGTGCGGTACAGCCATGGAGCAGAGGGGTGGGATTTCGGTGATATATCGGGCACTTACCAACCTGGACTCCAAGTCCTCCACGATGCTCGAATGGGAAAGAGAACTGGGCCAGACCTGGAGCCTTTCGGATTGGCAGCAAGCCCACACCCAAGCCTACAATGGGATCTTAAACACTGCGTTAGCTGAAGCCAACCTTAAGGTCCTAACCCGTTGGTATTTGGTCCCCTTGAGACTATCCAAAATGTTCCCGTCGGCCTCCCCGTTATGCTACAGAGGCTGTAATCATGCGGGCTCGATGCTACACATCTGGTGGGAATGCCCCAGAATCAGGAAATTCTGGAACAAAACTTTTAGCACAATCCGAAAGGTTACTGGCTTGCCCATCCAGAAACATCCTCATATAGCCCTACTTAACTTTCCCATCCCCAATGCCTCTAAATTTACCAACAGACTCATTACCTTCATATTCACGGGAGCTAAATTAACTATGGCCCGAGCATGGAAGAAACCTACCTTATCTTTCTCCCAGGCCAAAAGAAAGATCTCATGGATCATGGCCCAAGAAAAGATGGTTAGCATCTACTTGGACTCCATGGCCAAATGGGAGCTGGTATGGGAACCCTGGGCCCACTACCTCCAAGTGGAGCTCTCTTGATTTCTCACTCCTTCTGAATTCCTTAAACCTCGGAAGTCCCTTGGTCACTCTCTCTCTTTCACTTCCCTGAATTTCCTTCTCTCTCATCTCCGCTCTCAGTGGTTTAGTTTCTGCTATTCTGCTTTTCTGTCTCTCCCCTCTTCTGTCTCTCCCCTTTGCTTTCCCTTTCTCCCCCCCCATCCTACACTCTAGTTTCAACCTTTTCTGGTTATGCCAACCGACTTGTATACAGGACACATTGTTCAGATCCCTCCTGTTTCTAGATGGATCATGGAGCCTTGTCGCGGGTACAGAGCAGGCGAGCCTAGACTTCCCTGCTCAGTTCCCTACATGCCTTGTATGTTTGACGGAGACAGGGCTGCAACGACAGCTCCCTTCATTACCCTTAACACGCTCCCTGCCCCGCCTGGCGCAGATTGCTCCCATGAGGGGCGCCGGGCGGGATATGGATAGCCCCTTCCTCCCTCACTTGTGGTTCGGGCTCTCATGTGGCCCTCTCCTGTCTCCCTCTTGTGTTTATATCATGGTTCATTTAGTATACTCCCAAGCGCCTCTGTATGTGTCCACACATCTTTTTGTTAATTTACCTATGATGTTGTATACATATCTTCTGTATTACCTCATGTCGGTCCTGCCTTATATCTTATGTTATAAAAAAAATAAAAACTTTTGAAAGAAAAAAAAAAAAAAGCACTATACTCCCACCCCACAGCCCAAGTCCAGCTATCTGCTTTTCAATCCCGAACATTCCCAATGTCCAACGGTACTAGACAGGGATGCCCTCTTTCACCTCTTCTCTTCATATTATGCCTAGAGCCCCTAGCTGAGACTGTACGCTCACACCCGGACATCAGGGGGGTTCAGATGCGACAGAGGGAGTATGAACTCTCCCTCTTCGCTGATGACATACTTCTGACACTGATGGATCCTCTAGTATCGCTCCTGAATTTACTTGCTTTGCTAGAACTATATGGCTTGCTTTCAGGCTACAAAGGCAATGCTTCTAAGACCGAAGCATTGCCTGTGCTCCTTCCACACGATCTTTTATCCACCCTCTGCCAAGCATATCCTTATAGATGGTGCTCTCAGTCGCTCCAATACTTAGGGGTCAATCTGACGCCTTCCTATTTTGCTCTATATGAAGCCAACTGCCCCCCACTTTTCAGAGAAATTCACACCATGCTTCACCAGTGGGATACCTACCCTATATCACTATTGGGAAGAGTAAACGTTCTAAAAATGCCCATTCTCCCTAAACTCTTATACCTTTTCGAGATGCTGCCCATTCCAATACCCAGACCCCAACTTAAAACTCTTAAAAGATGGTTCCTCAACTTCATTTGGCACAATAAGTCACATTGAATTGCTAGTACAGTAGTCTTCTCCCCCTGTGCGCGGGGCGGTCTGGGAGCACCAGACATAACAAAATACTATTACGCAGCCCACTTACGTACCATTGTATCCTGGACAAGCCAACACCCCCCTAACAGATGGTCAGAGATAGAGAGGGGCGTAATACACCCCATACATCCTTGCTCCCTGGTGCGGTCCCCAGTACTGTTTCTTGGCCTAGACCAACAAGGCCCAGGCCTAGGGCAACACTTTGTGGGGGGGGCGGCACAAAAGCCACCCCCCACATGATACCCCCCACCCGTCCTTCCCACGGCCACCTTCCCCGCAAATCTAGTCCCCAGCGTCCAGCCTGCTATAGCATGGCAATGTTATCGCCAGTCTGCAGGATTACTTGGCCATGGGAGGGGAGCGACTGACGCTCCCATAAGATGGCCGGTGACTGGCCAGATCTGGTGCACGTAATTTTGCTTGCGGAGGCGGAGCATAAGCCTACCCTTCTCTGCACGGATCCTTATGTAACATCTTCTCCCCAGCCCAGGATGGGATCTCTTTCATGTGTGAAGATATAGGAGGAGGGGAGAGAGAGGATGATGAAGGGAAACTCCAGGTAGCGGCCATAACAGCAGATACTGTACTGTACTAAATTACAATGACATTTGTATGCAGAGATCATGTGGGTGCAAACTCATTAAACAGTCCACATTCTGTGAAAATCCATGTACTGTAAAGTTTGCAGTACATGAACTTGTGGACTGTTTAATAAGCTTGTAGTAGTATCATTCTAGTGCAATATGATCTGTACATTAATTTGATGTGCCAAGTAGCCATTATGGATCATATTAAAGATTAATTTAATTTCAGCACTGTCGCATTTTGAATGACAATTGCGCGGTCATGCAACGTTGTACCCAAACAAAATTGTTTATCATTTTTTTCCCACAAATAGAACTTTCTTTTGGTGGTATTTGATCACTTCTGCAGATTTTATTTTTTGTGCTATAAACAAACAAAGAGCAACAATTTTGAAAAAATCATCACTATTTTAAATCTGTACGGTTGTATTCAGGGTCAATACCCCAGGAATTCGGGTCATGGGCCATGCAGCGTTTACTTTGCAATCTAACATTTCTGTGTACACCATATGAAATTGATGGATGGGGAATATTGCTATGTTATGTTATATGACTTTTACTGCATAATATGTCTTACAAGTTTGGATCACTTCTGTGACCATATATGTATCAATTGCTTGCTTTTGCACAATATCATAATATATTTATTATCTATTCAATCCTCTTTTTATGGTACAATGGTACAATATGACAACCACATGCTTCATTTAAAGTCCCACGTTCCTCTTTCCTCCCATTGCATACATTGCAATTTTATATAATATAATTTTGAAAAAAGAACAATTTTTGGCCGATATATATTCTTGTACATAATTTTGTTTAAAAAAAATCCCAGGCGGAGTATATTGATTAGTTTGCGCAAAAGTTATAGCATCTACAAACTATGGGAATTGATTTATGGCGATTTTTTTTCTTTTTTTACTTTGACACTTTTTTGGGACCAATGACATTTATACAGCAATCAGAAATTGAAATGTCCACTGATTACTGTATAAATCTCATTGGCAGTGAAGGGGTTAATACTAAGAGGGCAGTGAAGGGGTTAACTGTGTTCCCTGTATGTGTTCTAACTGTGAGGGGGCGGGGCTAACAGGGACATAACAGATCTAACTGATCCTGATCACAGGAATCAGTAGATCTTTTATGTCCCCTATCACAGAACGGAAAACCACCGTATTTACATCGGCTGCTCCCCGTTCTGCCACTCTGATAGGAGATCGCGGGTCACGGGCGGACATCATGTCCGCCCAACCCACGGGCACGCCCATGCAGCAGCCGCATGCACGCTGCCGCTGCCTGTGAGTGTGTGCTGGGAGCTTGCAAAGGGGTGGATGTCCATGAATGGCGCCCCGGTGATTGAGATTCGCGCTGTAGCCGTCTTTCGGCTATAGCGTGGATCTGGACAGGTTAAGCTGCATTGATAAGATGGCACTGATGGGTTGCACTGGTGGCCCCTGATGAGGCAGCCACACTGATGGCCACTGATAGGCTGCATTGATAAGCTGTAAAGATAAGTATTTATGTTGATATTGTTAAAAATGTTGTTAATATTTATTTTTGGAACTTGATTCTGCATAAAACATTTGACAGTGTCATTTCATGAGATAATTTATGAGGACACGTTTAGGGGTGAGGCAGGGTAGGGGTTGGATGGGCTAAGTGGTGGCGAGTAACTCTTAATGCCTGGCTAGTGGGTAAGCCCTGCGTTGTACATTCACATAAGTCCCTGCCCTCATGGAGCTCTCAATCTAAGGCCCCTAACTCATATTCATACATACACATACTAGGGACATTTTAGACAGGATCCAATTTACCTACCACAAAATCTTTGGAGTGTGGGAGGAAACCAGAGTACACGGAAGAAACCCGCACAGGGATAACATGCAAACTCCAGACAGATAATGTTGTGGCTGGGATTCAAACCAGTGACCTTTTTGCTGCTAGGCAAAAGTGCTAACCAGTCACTACCGCACTGTGTAGGTAAAGGGATAACATCAGGGGCGATCAAAGGGTTAAATGTGCACCTAAAATGTGCTTGCTCACTGTGTGGGACATGCTTGCCTTGTACTATGGGAAGGCAGAGATCCGTGTTCCTGCTTTGCAGAAACACAGGATCACTACCTTCCTTACTGACAGAACGGCAATCCGTCTTGTTTACATAGGCAGACCGCCGTTCTTCGTCCCTCCCAAGACCCCCAGACCAACTGATTGGCTCGCGCTGTGTCCAATCACATCAGGAGCGGGTTGCCAGCAGCACGCGTGTGCCCCCCTGATCTGGAAGTGCAGAATCACGCACAGGTACGTGATTCTGCCTTACTGCCGTTTTATGTACAATATATGGTCGGCAAGCAGTTAACTAAAACAAAGTCCCATATATATATATATATATATATATATATATATATATATATCCTTGATTGTTTTTTAGTTTAATTTAACTGCAGATAATGACCATGAGGTATTAATGTTTAAAGTGGTAACAGCAACAATACATATTCATTTATTTTTACTTAGATTTCTTTTTTTTACTTGATTTTTTCATTTAAACTTTTCTGTCTGTCAGAAGTGGACATGGCAATGTCCACAAGTGTCTTGGCCATCCAAGACTCTCCCTCCTGATTGGCTGAGACACAGCAGAGGTGCCATTGGCTCCCACTGCTGTCAATTAAAGTCAGTGAGCCAGTCAGGAAAGAGAGATGGTGGGGCCGGACCACAGCTCTGTGTCTGAATGGCAGCTCCATGTCAGCTCGGGTGCCCCCATAGCAAGTTGCTTGCTTTGGGGGCACTCAACAGAAGGGAGGGGCCAGGAGCAGAAAAGAGGGACCCGAGAAGAGAAGGACCTGGGCTGCTCTGTGGAAAACCATTACAGAGCAGGTACGTATAACATGTTTGTTATTTTTATGGGGAAAAAATTAGACTTTACAGTCACTTTAAGGCTTCTGATGGTTGTGGCTGTCAGAGCCATGAGAAGCTCTGGGCATCTGTACATGCTGAGATCTCACTCATCTCAGCATGTACCATCTGTCTGAGAGTGATAGTACTCATCACTTTAAGTCAGGCTGTAGTTGTTCTTTTATACTTTACCACCTGTAATGGTTGACTAACAATATATTGATAATAGCTATACGGGTGGTACCATCCTTGTCTGTGTTTCTTTTTATTTGTAGATGAGAGCTACACTGTATCTTGCCTGGCAAAAAGGAGTGATCCTGTCACCATTAGTGTTTTGCTGTGTAGTTGATGGGCCTTAACAGCCATGAGTGACTGGAGAAAAAGGCTAAGCGGAGCAGGGTACAGAAAAAATGCAAAAATTAGGCGTGACAAACATACCAAGGAGATTGAACAGACAGGAAAAAATGATCTATTTTTTTCACAAAACCTGTTGCTCCTTCTAGTACTGAGCAGGGTAAAGAGGTGGGGGAAGATGTAACTGATGATGTAGTAGCTGCATGCAGTGATGGCACTTCAGAAGCTACCAGCAGTATTATCAGTGAAACTGAGACTGAGACTTCTGAAGCTGGTGCAGAACGACCTTCAAGCTCAAGAGAATTTGATGATCCTGTTGTACTATTAGGAGTGAGCTCAGACCCTGCTGAATGGGTTCTAAATGATTCTACCCAAGACCATGTGGCCAAACATGGAATAGTACAAAATGAGAATCTGGAACTCACACATTCTAGAAGGCTCTATGCTGACAAAGCTAGGGTGCTAACTAAACACCTGTTTGAAAAAAACAATTTTAATGGAGAGAAACAACAAAGGAGCTATTTGGTTTACTCCCAAAGCAAAGAAGTAGTGTTTTTTGTGCTCCATGCCACTTGTTTGGCAAATCCCAGTTGGCAGAAAGTGGTTTCAATGACTGGAAAAATTGGCACAGCGCGATTAAATGAACATGAGCGTTCAGCTAAGCACAAATCCTGCATGCTCTCTTTAAAATCAAGAACGTGTATATTGGGGAGAATTGATGAGAGACTTACAAAACATGTCTTGAGCAGCTGGTACCGCACTGAGAGAACGATGAATAGCACCTGAGGTACTGCTCCAGAGTCTGATTAGTTCTCTCCGTCTGGCCATTGGTCTGAGGGTGATAAGAGGAGGAGAGTGCCAGTTCAATCCCCAGTAGCGAGCAGAGGGCTTTCCAGACCCGAGAGGTGAACTGCACTCCCCGATCCGACACGATGTTGGCCGGGACTCCGTGGAGGCGGATGACCTCCTTAATAAATGTTTCAGCAGTTTGGATTGCCGTAGGTGTGCCCCTCATGGGTTTGACGTGGGCCATCTTAGTCAGACGATCCACTACTACAAGGATGGTGGAGAATCCAGCTGATGGAGGTAACTCCACAATAAAGTCCATGGACACATGCGACCAGGGGCGCTCAGGGACAGGTAATGGATTTAGCAGCCCCCAGGCCTTGGTCCGGTCGACCTTGTTGCGGGCACAGGTGGGGCAGGCCTTAACATATTCCCGACAGTCCTTGACCATCTGAGGCCACCAGAAAGAGCATGGAGGAGCTCTGTAGTCTTTCGCCCCCCGAAATGGCCTGCCAGCCTATGGTCGCGGCACAATTCCAGCACCACCAGATGTTGTCCTTCTGGGACAAAAATTCTTGTGCCCAGCCACCATAGTCCATCATGTTGGGTCAGCCTAGGGTCCTGGGGGCAGACAGACCTGGCAATAGACCACCTAATTTGAGAGAGGAGATCCTCTTGGGTAAGTAAGAAGCTCTGGGATGGGAGAATGGTATCTGGTGGGTCCGACTCCCCTGTCTTATGAAACATCCTGGATAGGGCATCCGGTTTCACATTCTTTGACCCAGGCCTGTATGTAATATGAAGCTGAAACCGGGGAAAGAAGTGGGCCCAGCGGGCCTGGCGGGGCTTCAATCGCTTGGCTGTCTGCAGATACTCTAAGTTCTTGTGGTCAGTAAACACCAGAACTGGATGTACAGCTCCCTCCAGCAGATACCACCATTCCTGCAGGGCAGACTTTATTGCAAGTAGTTCCCTGCCTCCCACATCATAGTTTCTCTCTGGAGGCGTTAATTTCTGGGAGAAGAAGGCGATGGGATGAAGAGTGGCCTTAGGCCCTTGTCTCTGTGAAATTACAGCTCCCACCGCCGTTTCAGATGCATCGACTTCCAGAGTGTATGGCAGAGTGGGGTCTGGATGCTTGAGGACCGGTGCAGAGGTGAAAAGCCTCTTTAGCTTGGGCTTCCGTGGTCCACAGGAAGCGTGTACTCTGCTTAGTGAGTTGCATGATGGGGACGATTACTGCAGAAAACCCCTTAATAAATTTCCTGTAAAAGTTGGCAAAGCCAACAAAGCATTGCACCCCTTTCCTGTCAGTAGGTGATGGCCACTCCACAATAGCGGAGACCTTCTGGGGGTCCATGGTTATGCCGGAGGTGGAGAGAATGAAGCCCAGGAAAGAAATGATAGAGCATTTAAAAGCGCACTTCTCAGCCTTAGCGTAAAGTCCATGCTGACGCAGGCGGCTCAGTACACTCTTGACGTGGCTGCGGTGCTCCTCCAGGGATGAGGAAAATATTAGAATATCGTCCAGGTAGACCACTACGAATATGTCTAAGAAGTCCCGGAAAATGTCATTGACCAAGTGTTGGAACGTAGCCGAGGCGTTACACAGGCAGAACGGCATGACCAGAAACTCGTAGTAGCCAAATCGGGTTCGGAAGGCTGTCTTCCACTCATCCCCCTCTCAGATGCGGAGGAGATTGTAGGCCCCTCTGAGGTCTAACTTAGAGAACACCTTGGCCGAACCGAGTCTCTGGAATAGCTCAGAGACCAGAGGCAAGGGATTCCGGTTCTTAACCGTGATTTTATTGAGGTCTCGGTAGTCGATACATGGTCGAAGGGACTTGTCCTTCTTCTCGACAAAGCATATCCCCACCCCAGCGGGAGATGTAGATGGCCGGATAAACCCCTTTTGCAGATTATCCTCCAGATATGCCTTGAGGGCCGAAAGTTCCAACTCAGACAGCGGGTATATCCTGCTGAAAGGTACCTCTGCCCCTGGAAGCAATTCTATCGGACAGTCGTAGGCTCGGTGGGGAGGCAACTCGTCCGCCCTCTTCTTACTAAAAACATCCAGGAACTTGTGGTATACTGGAGGGACGGCCTGGCGAGTTGCTGTATCAGCATCCAGGTCCAGGTTAGATGCGGTGAGGGCCAGATCCACAGGTTGCGGGAAACAATGGTGCAGGCAGTAGGAGGAAGTGAATGACACGTTGCCAGTGACCCAATTGATCTGCGGGCAGTGCGCCTGGAGCCAGGGGATCCCCAGTATGACAAGGGAAAGCGGAGATGTGATAGTGTCCAGGCGTAGGAACTCTACATGGCCATCTGGAGTGCTGGCTAGAATTGGAACAGTCTCGTGGGTCACCACGCCCGAACTGATGGGGGACCCATCGGCCAGGTGGACGGTCATTTTATGGGCCTTGGGTTGGAGAGAAACCTGGTGTTGGGGTGCAAAAGTCAAATCCAGAAAGCAACCACAGGCCCCAGAGTCAATAATTGCCCGGACTGGGACACCACCTCCAGGTAGCTGTAGGGTCACGGTGAGCATCAAGTGGGCCGTAGGACTGATCAGAGACAGGACCTCTCCCTTGACAGGATAGGCAATCCTAGCCCGCTTGGCTGGACAGGTTCGCCCGGAAGCCCCATAATAGAGGCACAGATCGTGGGTCATACAATTTAGTCTCTCCTCTGGGGAGAGACTTGGGCGCCAATGGGTGGCCTGCCTTTCCACGTTGCACTCCCGTAGTCGACAGTCGATCTGAACGACCCGATCCATCAGAGCACTCAAGGTCGGGGGAACCCCAACACGGGCGAGCTCATCCTTCAGGGACTCGGACAAGCCCAACCGGAACTGGAAACTGAGGGCTGCGGGGTCCCAGGCGGTGTTGGTGCTCCAGCGCCGGAATTCGGCCACATAATCTTCCACCGGGCATCCGCCCTGCTTGAGCGCATGGAGAGTGGCTTCGGCAGTGACGGTCTGGTGCAGTTTGTCATACAAACGTGCCATGGCCTTGAAGAAGCCTGCTAAGGTGGTGGTGTCCAGGGTCTTTTATTCAAGTAGTCGGTGGGTCCAGGCCTGGGGCCCATCCTGAAGCAGTGAAATGGCCAATCCCACCTTGGTGGCTTCAGGGGAGAAGGTGCTGGGTTGGAGGGCGAAGTACAATTTGCATGCACTCCGGAACGCCCGGAACTTCTTGCGGTCCCCGGCAAACCGTTCAGGAAGGGGGACATCCTGCTCGGTAGGCAGAGTGACGAGGGCGTGACCAAGGAGCGGGTTGGACCCTGATTCGGGTGGTGCGGAGAGCTCCGGAGTTGACCTTCCAACTGCACATAGACATCTTGGAGAGCCTTCACCGCTTGAGTGAGGCCGGCTAGATGCGTGCAAAGTTAATTCGTTGGGGACTCAGGCATGGCTGTCTGATACTGTTACGTACCTGGTGGTGGAGGCTGACTTATGCAGTGGGTAACCTCCCTTACAACCCTGACTCAGGAACCCCTGGTAGAGTAGAGAGGTGGCTCGGGAGTGCAGGATGGCATGAGGGTCGGACTGGGTCACTGGTGATGGTAGAAGTCCGTTGGTGCACTCGTTCACTAGAAGAATGGTCGTACAGGCTGGGTCGTGAAACAGGCTGGCGGTGCGGTACAAGAGGAGCAGGCAGGTGGATAGTCGGGTTCAGGCAGAGACGTCAACAGGCGGGCAGGCAAAGTACAGGAGGGCAAGGCAATAGTGGTCGTAGGCAGTCCAGGGGTCGGTGCAGGCGGAAATCAGCAGAGTCAGACAATACAGGTCACAGGAACAGAGAAACAGATACAGGTTGCTCAGGGACACGCACACTACACGCTGTAGATCAGACAGCACTTGCTGCAGGGCTTGCAGGGTAGAAATAGAGCCGTTTGGCGCCGTTTCCGACACGCGCGTGTGCAAGTCCATTTTTGCAGGATTTCCTCTAACAGATACAAATGTTTTGGTACAGGACCCCTTCATCGCCACGACCCTTCTCTATCTTCATTATTCTGGCGATGTCGGACCTCTCTGGATCACTCTTTCACATTTTCTGTCAATGCTCCTCAATACAACCTTTTTGGATTGAAGTGATGCCCCTCCTTCAAACTCTTTTAGACCTATCTCTACCATTAGACCCAATTCACTACCTGCTTGGGCTTCCCTTCCCCAGACTCAAAAAATCAGTGGAAAGATTGCACTTTTCTGGCTATCAGACCAACCTCCTACCTTATCTCTACTTCTCCAAACTATATCTGATATACGCCAAATGGAATCACTTACTGCAATGTGTAATCATACCACATCACGGTTTGGGAAAATATGGGATCCTTGGGATCAATCTTCATACGGCCACTCTCCAGCTGTTGTATAAAAATATTATACAGAATGATACAGCCCCCCTCCTCCCTGATCTCATTTTTCTATGGTGTATACTTCCATGGTCTATTTTCTACTCATGCATTGTTACAATCCTGCAATGATTTCTTTGGACTTGGTTAGCTAAAAATCTTGGCCTGTGTATATATATATATATATATATATTTATCATAAGGTTTTCCTATCTTTTTTTTTTTTTTTAATTATTCTTTATTGAGTTTTGAAGTATACAGTAAGCACGAAGGGATACATACAATAAGCAAAGCAATAGGGAGGGGGGGAGGGGGTACATCATAAATAATAAATTGATCACATTAATCACATAACAATGCAAGGTTTATCAATAGAGACAAAATAAAAAAAAAATTCACTACGGCTCGTCAATTGGGAAAAAGGGTAGACCAGGTCGCCCAGTTCGCTTCGAATTGTGATCTTTTAAGATTATTGGTTGCAAGCATTCTTTCGAATATGTAATTCTGTTTGGTCAATAGTATCACTTCAGCAATAGAAGGAGAGTGAGGTGCTTTCCATAGTCTAGCAATGACTGTTCTAGCTGCCAACAATAAGTGAGTGACCGTAGGTCTAAAGAGAGTTGGTATATTATCTATGCCTAGATTTAGGGTGGCTAGGCCAGCTTCAGCAGGTATATTGACCAAAGTGATTTTGGAAATGACCTTAAAAACTTCTGTCCAGAAATTGTTCAGTATGGGGCATTCCCAAAAGATGTGTATGAGGCTTCCCACTTTGCCGCAATTTGGAATTTGGGGTAGGATTACCATTTTGAGGATTGCAGATCTCCAGGTCCAGGAAAGGTCACAGTTTTGTAGGTGATGGAGTTGAGGTTTTATCTTTTCTATGAGGGCTTTTAAATTGATGCCAATTAGGGATGGGAGTGAAGGTGTTAATGTGATACCCAGATATGGGATGGAAGAGTTTGTCCATTTGTAGGGTAATTCATTCTGCAATTGGAGTTTTAGAGGAGGGGGTATGTGTATTTCTAAGATGAGAGATTTATCAAAGTTGACCTTATAATATGATGTGCGGGAGAAGTCAAGGAGGATTTGATGTACTCTTGAGAGGGAGGACTGCTGGTTAGTGAGGAATAAGATGATGTCATCTGCAAATAAATTGATGGAATGTTTTGTGGGGCCAACCGTGAGTCCATCAACCAGGGGATCTGAACGGATTTTAACTGCTAGTGGCTCAATGAGAAGGTCAAAGATAGTGGGCGAAAGAGGACACCCCTGACGGGTACCGTTGGATATTGGGAAAAGTTTAGAGAGGAAACCTGAGGCATACACTTGGGCGGAAGGCTTGGAGTATAGAGCTAGGACTGCTTGTAAAATGGGGCCCTGGAGCCCATACTTCATGAGCACCTGTATCATGTAATTCCAATGTACTCTGTCGAACACCTTCTCAGCGTCTATGGATAAGAGGAGAGAAGGCGTTCGATCAGAGCAAAGTCAGTGAATAACATTAAGGACGCGTCTGGTAGCGTCTGAGGGTTGCCTCCCCCGTACGAATCCCATCTGGTCTCTGCTAACCATTTTGGGAAGAAAGTTAGCTAGTCTATGTGCTAGGAGCTTGGCAAATATTTTGATATCTGTATTAAGGAGAGATATGGGCCTAAAGTTAGCTGGGGTCGTAGGGTCTTTTCCTGGTTTGGGAATGGTAATAACATAGGCTTTAAGCATCTCCTTAGGAAATTCAGAGAGTGAGGTTGCCTGATTAAATGTTTGGAGGAGATAAGGGGATAAAATTTCACAAAAAATTTTGTAGTAATCATTGGTCAGTCCATCTGGACCAGGGGACTTGCCTGTAGGAAGAGAAGCCACAACTCTTTTTATCTCTTGGATGTTATAGGGGGCATTCAGAGTTTCTAATTGGTGTCTGGAAAGAGAAGGCAAATCGACATCTTTCAGGAAGGAGAGAATATCCGAGGCAGTGGGTTGTGGAGTAGTTTTGTCATCTTTAAGATTATAAAGGGAGTGGGCATGGCCGGCCAGCGGAGGAGACGGCTGTGTAGTGCAGAGCTCCGGCTCCTGATTACCGTCCAAGTGACGATTCCAGCGACGGGCAAGCTCTAAAAATCACAGCCATGACAGGCACAGACGGGGCTGCACCTGGAGCGATCCGCAAAAGGGGTCCACAGCGCGTAGATCCGCAAAAACTAACAGACTTTTTCTCCCCCGCGGGAGAAAAGGTGTACCAAGATGGCGCCGGCTCCAAACTGCGGCCTACAGAGGAGGAGGACAGCGCGTCAGATGCCAGCTCCACAGCCTTGGTCCGCACGGCGATCTGCAAGGGTGACACAGGTAGGATGGGGATATCCCCACCAGACAGCCCCACCACACGCAGCCCAGCCAAGCATAAAAAGGCCAAAGGGGACACACATGAGAATGACTCTGACATGGACGACTACAATGAAGAGGGACAGGCACAAAACATCCTTGAGCAATTCCCTTAATCTCAGCATCCAGTCTCAATGGCGAACATGAAGGACATGCTAATTGCACTAAGGGACACGTTATTTGCTGACATGCAGAATGTGATAAGGCCGATCAACGCATCTATATCACAACTACAACATAGAGTGACACACGTGGAGCACAAAATGGAGGACGCATATGCAGCACATAACACTCTACTGGACGCTTACAAAGAGCAGCAACAGGAAATATATAGAATTACTGCAAAACTCGCGGATTTAGAGGACCGCAGTCGCAGAAATAATATTAAATTCCGCGGGGTCCCGGAATCAGTGACAACCCAGGAATTGAATGCATTTCTCCGCCAGCTCCTACACGATCTAGTCCCTGAAGCATCTGAGATGGAGTTGACTATAGACAGGGCACACAGACTGCCTAAGCCCTCATTTCTCCCGGACAATATCCCAAGAGACGTCATCACCAGGATTCACTATTTTCACGTCAAAGAAGCAGCCATGAAAGCTGCGAGACAACACCAACAACTGCCCGGTAAATTTGGGGGTATATCCCTATTCACAGATCTCACCCAAGCCACAATTCTACATCGAAAAAAGCTGACAACGATAACCAAAGCCTTAAGAAACCATGGCATTATATATAGATGGGGGACCCCCTCTAAACTCTCAGTGACTTACAATGACAAAACAGTAAATATCTTATCTTTGGAAGCAGGTCTAAAACTTCTAGAAGAATGGGGTATTGTACCCCAAGAAACCTCATCAGAAAGAAATCAAGAAGTTGCCAGACTGCATGAAGAATGGTCACAGCAATCCTCCTCCAAGAAAGCCCATAAGAAAAGCCTTGCCCAGCATACCTAGGATGGTTCCAGGATGGTCATCCCTCACAACCCAAGGACTAGAGAGGACTATCTCGGACCATGGAGGTCTGGGAAACATACCCCCAGGTAAAGTGCAAACTGCTTTGCCCTAGGGCCTCAGAGTGGGCTCTGAACTCTTTCTTATTTGTTTTTTTTTCACCTGTTTTGGATGTTCTTTACAGTTTAAAGCTGACTTGTTTGAAGCCGAGCCCACAGACATTAATTGGAAAAGCGGGCTATTCACCCAGACGCTCATACCGGAAGCCCACCTGCTATTATGGGCTTTGCTATTGAATTCTCTGTTTGTCACCTCCCGATCTAGAGTAAAGATAAGTCATTTTTCCTTGACTGAACAGATGGTGTATGCAACCCTTCCAACCTGCTCTCAATTCCTGATTGACTTCCGCCACATCATTGCAAACCTACCCAAGCCAACCAAAGCAATAAGCTTGAAAAATGTTTCTTAAAATTGTATCTCTGAACGTCAAGGGCCTAAACATTCCTTTCAAAGCTGATGTGGCGGGAGGCAATCAGGCTAAAATGCGATGTGTTTTGAGCACAAGAGACGCACTTTGCTCGCAACAAAGCTCCCAATTGTTCTCATAAGCTGTTTAATAACATCTTCTTTGCAAACGCAGAAACCAAACACAATGGTGTACTGATAGCTATTAAGAACTCTGTGGCCTTTAAAATGCAAAATGTAGTTACTGATCCTAAAGGGAGATATGTTATTCTAACTTGTACATTGAATAATGTCTTATATACGAT
This sequence comes from Glandirana rugosa, assembly GCA_018402905.1. Lineage (NCBI taxonomy): Eukaryota > Metazoa > Chordata > Amphibia > Anura > Ranidae > Glandirana > Glandirana rugosa. Next base: position 536,365 of record BLSH010502835.1, read on the forward strand.
TGCAACGGTATATGCTCCCAACAAAGGGCAAACTACGTTTTTGAGGAAAATTCAGCAAGTACATATGGGACATCTTCTTTTAGTGGGTGATTTAATACGGTGGTTGACAGTGCCGAAGATTGCAAACCTCCCAGAAAACAACCCAAACTTTCCTTACAATCCATTCTCCACGCGGAAAAACTGTACAACGCTTGGAGATGCCTGCACCCAGGGGAAAAAGACTTCTCCTTTTACTCTAACCCACACAAGTCTTACTCTTGTATTGACATCTGCTTGACAGATCTCACAACGCTACACATGACCAAAAAAGCAACCATAGGCAATATAACCTGGTCAGATCATGCCCCCCTCACAATTGAACTGGCGGAAAAATCCAACACTACCCCGCTACTTCTTTGGAGAAATAACACCCAAATCTTCGGTCGTGCCGACCACCGGGCGGAAATCCAAAAACACTTGGACGAATTATTCCGATTCAATGACTCGGAAGACACCTCCAAACCAATCTTATGGTGTACTCACAAGGCCTACATCAGGGGTGTTCTACTACAAATTGCAGCAAGAGCTAAAAAACAAAAATCTAGGGAAACAGAATCGCTCCTACACAAAATCCAACAACTTGAGTTAGCAAACAAACGAGTAACGGACACCAAGACACTGAGTGATCTCCAGAGCTGTAGACTAAAACTAAAATCTCTCCTATTAGGAGAATTTGAAAGAAACACCAAATACCTCAAAGCCACCTACTATTCAGCAGGTAACAAAGCAGGGAAAAAATTAGCTCAGCTAGTTAAACAAAAACAAGCAGCCGCTAGGATCAACTTTCTAATCGACCCCAAGTCAGGCACTAAAATAACCCACCCCAATGAAATAGCAAACAGTTTTAAAAACTACTATAGCGCACTATATAATTTAAAGGAGGACCAAACTACACCTCACCCATCAACATCTACTATCCAAAACTGTCTCGCCTCAGTCAAACTCCCAGCTCTCTCCACCGAAATGAGTGATAGCCTCAATGCGCCCATCTTGGAAAAAGAAGTTAGGTCAATCGTTAACAAACTACCCCTTAACAAATCCCCAGGACCAGACGTTCTATCAGCAGAAAACTTTAAATCCACACCTACTGGAATGGCGTGGCAGGCAGGGAGCTGAAACAAGAGGACTGGGACCGCATCCATCTTTATATACATAAAGGCTCCTTAAATGTCTCCACGCAGGAGAATGGTTACAAAATCAAGACTCGGTGGTATAGAACACCGGACCTGATAAACAAATTTTACCCATCTGTATCAGACAGTTGTTGGAGATGTGGCACAGATAAGGGTACTTTCCTCCACATTTGGTGGGACTGTCCCCGTCTTCTCCATTACTGGTCTGAGGTCCATGCACTGGTCACTCAAATCTCGGACCTCGCACTAGAATTTAGCCCAGCACAATATCTGTTACATGTGTCACCGATCTCCAAAGCAGCGTACTTCAAATCAGTAGCGATGCATTTGATCAACGCTGCAAGGATGTGTATCCCCGTGCATTGGCGCTCAACATCGCCCCCAACAATTGCAGAATGGCTTAACCGTGTTAACAGAGTTGCTGAAATAGAAGAATTAATTCATATTTCACAGGATAATGTACATAAATTTTCCAGAACATGGGAACCCTGGTTCTCCTTTAAACGCACGAGTAAATACCTGAATTTAACCACCTCCCCTTGAGAAGTAGAGGAATACAGTTT
>BLSH010502835.1:538109-549622 GCA_018402905.1 Glandirana rugosa
AGGAAATTTAATATATCACACGATATCATCAAAAATTTTGACAAACGATAAAGTAACCCCACCCAATAAAATCACGGACTGAACCCCAGCTAATCTTTCAACTAGGATCGCCGACGAACAAAAACAAATTGATCGATTCGATTAAAAAAGGGACGAAACAATGAACGACTTATCATCCACCGAAGCTCCATAAACCACAAAGAAAGTTTAAGGGGATTATCCTCTCTAAAATCAAAATCAGATGTCGAGACCTCTAGTGAGTCACAGAACCACAGGCAATGAGCAAACAAACGATTGAGTTCAACAACCTAAAACAAATCCTCGCTAAGACAAAGGGATCTAAATTTCTAATCGACCCCAAGTCAGGCACTAAAATAACCCACCCCAATGAAATAGCAAACAGTTTTAAAAACTACTATAGCACACTATATAATTTAAAGGAGGACCAAACTACATCTCACCCATCAACATCTACTATCCAAAACTTTCTGGCCTCAGTCAAACTCCCAGCTCTCTCCACCGAAATGAGTGATAGCCTCAATGCACCCATCTCGGAAGAAGAAGTTAGGTCAATCGTTAACAAACTACCCCTTAACAAATCCCCAGGACCAGACGGTCTATCAGCTGATTACTTTAAATCCTTCACAAACACCCTAACCCCATACCTGACTAACACCCTAAACCAAATTGCTCAATCAAACACTATCCCAATCGAAATGCTTAAAGCATACATAATTACGTTACCCAAACCAGACAAGGATTCAACACAACCACAAAACTTTAGACCCATATCCCTCTTAAACACAGATCTAAAAATATATGCTAAAGTGCCGGCTAATAGAATGGCTAAAGTGACACCGCAGCTGATAAACACCGACCAAGTAGGCTTTGTGACCAACAGGCAAGCAGCGGATGGTACCAGAAGAATGCTTGATCCTCTAAAACTCGCAGAAAGCCGGAAGCTACCGATAGCCTTCATAGCCTTAGATGCCGAGAAGGCTTTCGATAGGGTCCACTGGGGATACCTAAGGTCGGTCCTCACCAAATTCGGCTTTCAGGGATTCCTTCTCTCAGCAATTTTAACGCTCTACTCTAACCCCTCAGCGCAAGTATACACCTCCATTGCACTCTCGGACTCATTTAAAATCACAAATGGCACTAGACAGGGGTGCCCCTTATCACCTCTGATCTTCACCTTGGTCATGGAACCATTCGCGGAGGCTATTAGATGCACAAACCTGATAGAGGGGATTCAGGTTGCTGATAAATCACATAGAATAGGTTTATACGCAGATTATGTTATTTTAACCATCACCCAAATAGAGAAATCTTTACCCATAATAATCAATCTCATAAAAACATTTGGCGAAGCCTCTTATTATAAAATAAATGTAACCAAATGCCAAACCCTCACCCTAAATATTAGCCATAAAATCAGAACAAAGATGAAAACTTTACTCCCGTGCAATTGGGATAATGACAAAATCCAATACCTTGGGATAGCATTGGTAGCTAGCTCTAACAAGATATATGCAGCCAACTACACGAAATTACTTAACATGGTAAATTCTGATTTACTACACTTGGGCAGACAAGAAATCTCGTGGATGGGGCGGATGGCAGCGTTTAAAATGATTGTACTACCGAAAATACTCTACATCTTTAGAACAGTTCCAATCCCTCTGCCCTCCTGCTTCTTCCGCGAGATTAACTCTAAACTCCGTTCATACATATGGGGTCAAAAAAGAGCAAGACTTTCCTTTTCTATTCTAACAAGACATAGGAAATTGGGTGGTTTGGGGGTCCCTAACATTGAGGAATACTACTATGCGACACTCCTAGCCCAAGCACAAAAATGGGTGCAGACACCTCAAGACACCCAGTGGGTGAGGTTAGAGAGCGCAATGATCCAGGGAAAAAGTTTTAAAGACCTACTCTTAGCTGAACGGTTTAAAGCACCACTTTACGTACCTACACACCCTGCCATATCAGCTACCCTCCAGGCCTGGAGGCACTTACACACACTCAAGCTCGACACCACAAAAATTAAAGTTGAAAACCTCCCGATATCAACCTTCGAATTTCTTATCCCGAATCTCTCCACCAAAGCTTGGGGAGACATTGGCCAACACACTCTGGCTGAGGCATCAGGTAGCAGTACAATGAAAAAACAGTATTTTCTCCTTCAAATCAAACACCTCCTACAAACTCTAAAATGTACATACATAGAAGTTAACAAAGACATGTGGGAGTTTTTCCACGCAAAGGTCATCGACGAAAGAAAAATTTCTCATATATATAGCCTCCTCCTTCCAAATACCCCATTAAAACAGGAAGCACCCATCCAAAATTGGGAAAGAGAATTTGGCAAGAATTTCACTGAACAGGAATGGCAACTAGCGGTGAGACACAGCACCGCAGTCACATGCAGCGTAGCACACTGGGAAAATATATATAAGCTAACGTACAGGTGGTATCTCACGCCAACCCACCTCTCAAAGATGTATAAAGATTCCCCCTTGGAGTGTTGGAGGGAATGTGGTCAAAAGGGAAATTTGCTGCATATTGTATGGCACTGCAAATCCATCACTAGTTTTTGGAAATCCACATTCCAACTAATATCAGAAACTACTGGCATCATTACCCGTCCATCCCCAGAATTGGCATTATTGGGTATCCACATGGACAGATTCCCCCGCAGATAGCAGAACCATAGTAATGCATATCCTATTATCAGCTAGACTAACCATAATGAAATTCTGGAAAAAGAATACAGCTCCATCAACAAAGGAAGTAATCGATACAGTAACCACCAACTGCACATATGAACACATATTAGCCCGCTCTCGCGGCACACTGTCACTCTTTAAACTTCGTTGGGAACTTTGGATAAGAAAGAACAAATTAAATATTATCCTCTGAATTACTCAGCACTTAAGGGTGACTAACATTCGCTTGCATCAAACAAATGTATCAGCAGATTTATATCCCCTAGAATAGAATCCCCTCCCTTAGTTGTTTTGTTGTACAGCTTTCAGATATAAGTTGTAAAACTGCATATTAATGGAATATTGTCAATGGAACTACGGTGCGGATCATCATGAGCTAAATTGGTAATCTGGAAGTCTAAACTTAGAAATGAATGCCCCCATCCCTCCACAGTTTGCTCCATCTGGGGTGGAGGGGTGGTCTGGAGGCAGAATAGTTCAAAATCCATAATCAATCTTTTCATTAATAGAAGTTCTGCAGCGCGAGTCCTATTCCCATGGTAAACATGGACGTACTTTTGCAACCAAGTTTTATGATATATGTATCCAATCACAAACTATGTCTCACAGTTGTACCATTTATTTGTATATGTCTTCCAAAACTCAATAAAAAAACTAAAATTAAAAAAAAATGATTATAAAGGGAGCTATAGAACTCTGCAAATTGATCCGCTATAGCTTGGGGATTTAGAATTTTTTGTTTTGAAATGGGGTGTATCAGATGAGAGATTTTAGTTTTAGAGCATGCAGATTTAACTCTGCGTGCAAGAACTTTTCCAGCTCTGTTAGCTGATGAGTAAAAGGACAATTTTAGGCGTCTAAGGTAGCCTTCGTATTGATGGGAAAGAAGATTTTTCAATTCCTCTCTGAGTTCTCTTATCTTTTCAGTTGTCTTGGGGTTTGTCTGTTGTTTGTTACATTGTTCTAGGCTATGAATATCTGTTGACAGTTGTTTTACTCTAGAGTTGTGACCTCTCTTAACCCTAGCACCTTGTTGAATTAGAACTCCTCTAATGAGAGCTTTATGGGCTTACCATAAAGTGAAGGGGTCATCTACTGAACCTGCATTGGAGTCAAAGAAGGAGGATAGTTGTTGGGCTATAATTGGCGATATTTGGGGATTCTGGAGGAGAGATGTGTTGCATCGCCAGATGGGAGTCGCCAGGGGGGGCCATCCTCTGCAATAGTTAAGGAAACCGCTGCGTGGTCTGACCACAATATATCATGTATTGTAGAGTTAAGTACTTTCTGGAGTAACCACTGATCTGTGAGGAACATGTCGATCCTCGAATAGTTGTGGTGTCTAGGAGAGAAATAGGAGTAGTCCCTTTCGTTCGAGTGTTGGCATCTCCAGACGTCGTAGAGATGTTCGTTGCTAAGTATAGAGGTTTATGAGCTAGGGTAGAGGAGGTTGTGTCCAAATGGGGTTCAGAGGTGGCATTGAAGTCTCCACAGATGAGGAGGTTACCTTCCTTTAGAGGTGAGATTTTTTTGATAACCCTTTTTAAAAAGGGAATTTGCTTTCTGTTCGGGCTGTAAATTGTAGCCACAGTGTAGGGGTGTGAGTTTATTTCGCAGACCAAAATGATGAAGCGACCATCGATCAATGTGGGAGTTTTTGAGTTGGAAAGTCACAGAGTCTCGGATAGCAATCATTATTCCTCTCTGTTTTTGGTGGACACAGGAGAGAAAAATATGTGGGTAGTTCCTGTTGGAAACTTTGGGAGTTTGGTCAGATTTGAAGTGAGTCTCTTGGATTCAAAGGATATCCGCCTAGAGTGCTATGGCCTGTTTCCACATGGTGTGGCGTTTTTGCTGGGTGATTTAGACCCTTGACATTTAGAGAAACAAATTTAAGTGGTGTAGTTAGTTAGTAATATGCAGATCGGGGGTGAGGAAGTCTTAACTTCAGGGGTAGTATTCAGGAAGGCTTCGCAGACCATGCAAAAGAGAAGGCTGTCGTGATCCTCCGTGTTAAGAGAAATGAGCAGGAGTTGGTGAGAATTATCGAGTTATCGAGACCGATAGATGAAGATGATGTACCATAAGGGAAGGAAGGGAGAGACATAAGGGAGAACAGCATAACAGATAGGCAAACAACTGAGCTCAAGTTAGAGCAATGTAGGATGAGGTGGTCACATCGTATCGTGCGATATGCTTGGAAGGGAAGGATAATCATGTCCATGGTTATCCGTTGCCAGGAGAAGTTGATGGTTTTTGTTGAGGGTCAGTGGGACCTTTGAGTGGAGCCTTGGTGTTCTTGAATGGTTTCTTGCGTGATACCAGTTGCCAATCCTGGGAAGTGGAAACAGAGGCAGGTTGTGGTGGGATAGTAGGAGGGGTATCAGGAAGTATACCCCATTGACGAAGTAAATTCAGCCCTTCTTCCAGCGTATTAATGGTGTTGGTAGTACTGTTGTGTGAGATCACTAGGTGTGCTGGATGTTTCCATTTATGAATGATTTGGTGGTTGCGTAAGGCTTTGGTTATAGTAGCCAGATTGCGCCTTTGTTGTAGGGTATGTCTAGAGAGGTCCGGCAGTATTAGTATTTGGGCCAAATGAGGTGGAAGGCTATTCGGTTTGCGGGAGGCAGTAAGAATTAACTCCTTGGCTTTGTAGAAGTGCAGTCTGAGGACCACATCTCTGGGAGCATCTTCTTGTATAAAGGCGGGTTTGGGGACCCTATGGATCCTGTCGATGGTGATCTCCAGTGGAGTCAAGGAGGGGACCAGGGCCGAGAAGAGGTCTTGAGCATGTTGGAGGAGTTGAGAGGGTTGTATCGCCTCTGGGATACCCCTTAGCTTCAAGTTGTTCCTCCTTGGATATTTGGGACTACCTCCATAAACAGCACCACTGGAGCTATAACTCCCCCTTAATGCCCCTGCTGAACCACAACTACTTTCTCCCAGGTGCACTGGACATAGGCTTCAGCCATTGGCCCTTGGAACCTCCACTGCGACTGTACCAAACACTACGAGCGGGGTCTATAAAACCACTTACCGACCTGATGGAGGCCAGTCACCTAACGTATATGGACCGATGGCATCATCATCAGCTACAAGATTTCATCAAAACTCTACCGCAACCTTTGCAAACCCTTCAGGAACTCATCCCAATCTAAGCTTTATTTAATCACACAGACCCTCCTACCCACTGTGTTTCCCAATCATATAAAGCTCTCCTAGAGGCACAACCATACCAACACCCTGACTTCCTCTCCAAATGGGAGAAGCACCTCCAGTCTCAAGTGACAGACTTTCAAAAGGACAAAATTTTAAAACTCACACACGTCTTCAATATCCTCCAATATGTCAGAAGTGAACTATAAGTTGCTCACCAGATCGCACTACACCCCGAGTAAGCTACACTCCATATTCCCTACCAGTTCCCCGTTATGTTGGAGGAACTGTGGGGACATAGCCTCCCATGCACATATCTGGTGGAACTGCCCTGCCATCCGGCCTTTCTGGTCTGATGTTCTGGAAATCACAAACTCGATTACCTGCCCACCTGTCACGTCCGACCCGTAGGAGGTCCTTTTCCATTGCACAAATGAACCGATTGGCATATATAAGAGATCTATCACCCCACACTTACTCAACGCTGCAAAAGCCTTAATCCCAACACTATGGGGTCAACAAACTACCCACTCTTTAACCACTTGCCAACCGCCGATCGGCATCTGACGGCGGCAAAGTGGCTCTGTAAGGCAAACCGCCGTCATACGACGGCGGCCGCCAGATCGCGCACAGTGAGCGCGCGCGCACCGCCGGAGGCGCGCCCGCACACTCACTGTGTCCGGGGGGGCCAGGGAGCGGGTGCGGCGGCTTCGATTGCCGCCGGCCACCCGCGATGCCCCCCCCGGAGTGAAGGAGCGGAGGTCCGTGTAAGTAAACACGGACCTCCGCTCTGTGTGAGGGGGAAGGGCTGTGATCACAGCCTTCCTGTACGTGAAGGCTGTGACCACTTCCCTTCCCCAGCTAGGCAAGTCCCCATACAGTTAGAACTGCCAATGGCATTTACACAGTAATCAGTGCATTTTTATAGCACTGATCGCTGTATAAATGCCAATGGTCCCAAAAAAGTGTCAAAATGGTCCGACATGTCCGCTGAAATATCGCAGTACCGCAAAAAATCGCAGATCGCCGCCATTATTAGTAAAAAATAAAAAAAAAATAAAAACCCCAAAAATGAATTCTCATCATCCGTAAACGCGACCACTTTTGCGCAAACCAATCAATAAATGCCGATTGCGATTTTTTTTATCGCAAATATGATGAAGAATATAAATCGGCCAAAAACGGTGAAAAAAAATGTTTTTTTATATTTTTTTTTTGGATTTGTATTTTAGCAAAAAGTAAGAAATTTGTTTTTTTTTGCAAAATTGTCGCTCTTCTTTTGTTTATAGCGGCGATCAAAAATGACGCAGAGGGGATCAAATACCACCAAAAGAAAGCTCTGTTCGTGGGAAAAAAAGGACACAAATTTCGTTTGGGTACAACGTCGCACGACCGCGCAATTGTCAGTTAAAGCGACGCAGCGCCGAATCGCAAAAAGGGCTCCGGTCCTAAAGCTGGAAATCCTTCCGGTCCTTAAGTGGTTAAAAACGTGGCTACAGAAAGTGGGAGAGATTCACCTCATGGAGGAACTGACCCTTTCTGCCAGAAGCGAAAACAAAAGATACTACACAACATGGACCTCCTGGAGAGAATTCACCACTTCTTCTAAATACAAAGACATTATGCAGGCTTCTCCAGCTGATATCCCAATGGTCCCTACCCAGCGGATAACTGTTTAACTGTGTTTTCCCACCCCCAGATATAAATGTAATTGAGGTCTCTTGTGTTAAATATGCCGAAGGACGGAATGTACATTTGAGCATCACTTGTTTAGAAATGTAACTCTCTGTGTTACCGAACTTTATCGATTACGCCTCACCCCGTCAGCAACCCCCTTCTCTCTTCTCTTTTCCCTGCTTCTTTCGCTTCCACTCTTCCCGAATTTTTTCCCTTTTTTTCCATCTCCTCTCCTCTTTCCTCACTGGTAACAGTATATTTTACATAATTATTGTGTTGTATTTACTACATATGATACTACCTTACTCTTGATTGGTATAAGAGGTATCTCATATTACTGTATACACTGTTTTTCCTATGTACCTTTTATTTATTCAATAAACATATATTAAACAAAAAAACTGTATTGAAGGCTGTCTTTAGGTAGGGGGCGAGAATCTATGAAAATGCTTTATAATATTCCACTGAAAACCCATCTATCCCTGGGGATTTATGAGGTGGTAAGGATTTAATCACTAATGCAACTTCCTGCTCAGTTATTAGGGAGTTAAGATGTCAGTTGGTGTCTTCGCTGAGAGTGGGTAAGTCAACATCTTGCAAGAAGTCCACTATTTCCTTGTCTGTTGGTTGGTGGGTGGGACTGTCATATTTAAGATTGTAAAGAGCCTCGTAGTAATCCTTTAAAGACATTTGCTATGTCTCTAGGGTTCCTATACGTTTTTCCAGTCTTATAATGCCTAATAAAAGCAAAAAAAGATCTTTGTTGTCTATGGTTTAGTTGTTTTTCCAAGAGTGTGCCTGCCCTATTGCTATAAGAGTACCAAGAGAGCTTCAGCCTCTTAAAGTACTGGTCATAATCAGACTTAAGTTAATTTTTCAATTTTTCTCTGCACCTTGTTAGGTCCTTCAGAATTTGTTCATCTCCTGGGTTAGTGTTTTTGTGCTTGGTCTCTAGGTCTGAGATTTCTTGCTGAAGTTTGGTAATATTATGGAGTTTCTTTTTCTTTTCTCTAGATGCTAATTGTATAAGGTGACCCCTCATTACCGCCTTGTGAGCACACCAGACAGTCAGGGGGGAGATACTCTCGTCAGCGTTGGTTTAGAAGAATTCTTTTAGTTTATGTTCTAAGTGGGATTTATGAGCTGGCTGTGTTAGGAGGTAGGTGTTATTACGCCAGATGCCTGTTTTCCTGGGCCTATTGTGTTCTATTATGTCAATAGTTATGGGGGCGTGATCTGACCAAGTTATATTGTGAATTTCAGCTCTTACTATTTGTTGCAATAGGTTTTTGTCTGTAAGGAAAAAATCAATCCTTGAATAGGTCTTGTGCACTGCAGAATAAAAGGAGTAGTCCTTTTCCATGGTGTGGAGACACCGCCAGGGATCATAAAGGCCCTCCTTTAAACAGAGTGGCCCAATCTCATGCCTGCATCTCCTCCCCACGGACGAGGAGTCCATCTGCAGATTGTTTACCATGTTAAAATCTCCACATATTGCTAAATTACCCTTCTGCATTTGCTTAATCTTAGTTAAAACATGCATGAGAAACTTGTAAGGTTTCTTATTTGGAGCATATAGGTTAACTAATGTATATATTGCACCGTTAACCTCAGCAACCAGGATAATAAATCGCCCTTGGTCATCTAAATGTATATCCAGTTGGCTGAAGGCAACAGCGTCTCTAATTGCAACTAAAACCCCATTTTTCTTCGAGTTGCCATTAGAAAAGAATACATTAGGATATTTGGGGTGCAAGCATTTTGGAGCTCTACCATTCTTGAAGTGAGTCTCTTGGACACAAAGTATTTCACATTGTTGGAGTAGCGCTGTCTTCCATAGTGTCCTTCTTTTAAATGGGCTGTTTAGGTCCCTCACATTGTGGGATAATAGTCTAAGAGTCATTCCAATTGTGGTTGATGCTGTGGTGCCATCCAATAGTGTGGACAAGGATTAGTTCGGTTTTTGAAGTCATAGCAGGGTTATCAATTACATGAGATACACGGGCAATGAAATGGGATATCCAGGTAACATAGTCTATGTTGTAACTTGTAATTAACAATAGAGAAAGAAGGCTTGGGTGGTTTGTGTTCATTTGAGATCGAAACTGAGCTAGCAAAATCGTAGCTCTAATGGGGGAATAAAGGTGGTAGGGTAATTATGTCTTAGGTGGGTTGAACCATGTGAAGGGAAGGAGAACAAGAAAGAAAAAGGAGAGTGTCTTACCCAATGTGGCTGAGTACCTAGTGGCTTGGTCCCTTGGTTTGGAGTGCGACGCAGTTTTCTAAAGAGGAAGTTCTTTGGCATTGTTGCTGGTGTTCATGCTGTTCTAGTTGAGAGGTGATGATACTTTTCACTTGTGGTGAAAGTTCTTTTTCTGGCGTCGCTGTGTGAGAGCTCCATCTGGCGGTGACTTCTCTTCTTGTGAGTTGGAAAGCGATGGAATCAGGCCCCATCTCCTTAGCAGGTCGAAGCCTTTTTCTTGCGAGTTAATTGTGTGGGTTTCATTGCTTCTTTCCAATATCAGATTTGCCGGAAATCCCCATTTGTGCATTATTTTGTGATTTCTTAGGACTTTAGTGATGGGTACTAGATTACCTCTGGCGATCATGGTGGCCTTGGAAAGGTCTGCATATATGGAAATACCCGAGTACAGATCAGACAGAGCAGCATTGTGTCTGGAAAACATCATTAGCTGTTCCTTGACATGATAGAAGTGTATTCTAGTAATTACGTCCCGTGGCACTTTGTCAGGGAGGTGCAGCGATTTTGGCAGCCTGTGGGCTTTGTTGATTGTCAGATCTAGTGGTTGAAGTGTGGTGTCATTAATTGCGGGAGAAACTTACGCAGGTCCGCTGGTTTAACCGATTCTGGGATACCCCTGAATTTTAGGTTGTTCCTGCGAGCTCTGTCCTCAAGGTCAGCGACCTTTGACCTTAGTGCCTGAAGTTCATTTTCCACCTCGTAATGGGCATCCACTAGATCATTATGTGCAGCAGAGTAGTCGCTCATTTTGGTCTCAATAAAGTCCACTCTGTCCCCAAGGCCTGCCAGATCTTTCCTGGTAGTTTGCATGAATGCAGCTATGTCCTGCTGAATAGCCCCTCTCAGGGTTAATAGCATACCTTTCATGGCCTCGTCGGTCAGCGTCCGGCCTGTGGTGAGGAAGGAGTCGAGCTGTTGGGTATAAGTCGCGGCCTCCTCCATCTCATCTTCCCCCTCCCTCGTCCTCTCTGGGGGGTCGCCCTGGCCCTCTATCCTCCGCTTTTGTTTTATGGGGCTGTCCGTCGGGGATGCTGGCAGGGGATATGTCTCCCCTGTGGTCTCACCGTTCGGCTGGTGCAGCTTAGAGTGCTCACTGGGGCTCTCGGGCGCGGCTCTGTGTGATGCGCCGGCGCCATCTTGGACTCGCCGGCCCGTAGCTGGTACGAAGAAGTCGGCGATTTTTCTTGGTCCTTCTCGATCCTTCCTCTTACCGGGGGGATATATGGTGCTCCCCAGTGTAGATAGACTCTCCGGAGCCGTTCAGATGCTGTGGTGTCCAATGTAACACGCTGTAAAGCCACTAGACTAGCGGAGCTCGGTCCTCACACAACCATGCGCTCCGGCTGCCCGCTACACCCCCCCAGGCACTTTCTTAAGCATCACCAAATATCCACATCAGGGTTGTCCATGTAGGTTATCAAATCCATCTCCAAGATGTTTCATGTGGCGGAACGTTTTATGCATCTGTGCCAGTGGGAGGCCTTCTGATCTACTCCTTAGAGAGCCTGACCCCGGGGGGCCTTAGTGAGGAAGTATAGGTACGCATCCTGTTATAGTACCTAGTGCGTGTGTGTGTGTCTTTGTGCACACACACGAATGTGTATACATATATACATATATAATGCACATTGGAGTCACATTCCAGTGCACCCTCTGTGTTTCTTCATATAGATCCTGTTACCCCC
>BLSH010502835.1:549632-571554 GCA_018402905.1 Glandirana rugosa
GGGGAGAAGTGAGGTTACGTATACGGGTAATTGACCCGGAAAGTGGGAGTACGAGGGAGGATGTAGGATTCCCTCTTGGTGGAGGAAGGGGGAAAAAAAAAAGGGAGAGGGAGGAGAGAGATATTGATTTGAATTGCATTACAGATAACAAAAATCCAAAATATTCTTAGTGACAATGCTCACAGTAATATGCATGAAACGTCATTTCCATATTATCAGCACATGGATACATTAGGCTGTATACACAACTGGCCTAATGAGTTCAAATTTCACAAATAGGCAACTGGAAGATTATGTAACCTATGTACAGTTTGTATTGTTGTTTTCAACACAGCATATCCAGGGAATATAAAGGAGGAAGGTAGGGAGGAGATGAAGGTGAGAGGAGAGGAAAGAGAGAGAGGAGGGAGAGGGAAAAAAAAAAGGGGGAAGGAGGTGGTTCTCCCTTAGGATGTAGGAGGGAGCATGAGGGTGAAAGGCCCAGTTAATGGGCATATGCATTGGAGTGAAGAGGGGGTGGACGTACCACCGGCAACCCTCTCCCTTTCTCTTGTTACATTTATCGCTAAGTTAGTATATCCTCAGCTTGGGACACAATTCAGTTACTTAGGGATAGACCTAGTCGGCTTGAATCTGCAGCCTCTGTCTGCTCTGCGTTAAGGATTGGTACGTATTGGATTTGCGAAAGTCAGTCCACTCTGACCATGTCTTGGAGAAGTGGGGTATTTTGTCCTGTGTAATGTGAATTAGCTCTTCCATGTCCTCTATAAAGTTTAGGCGGTGTATCCATTCTGTCAGTGAGGGGGGAGTTGCTGATCTCCAATGCCTCGGGACACACATCCTGGCCGCATTTATCATATGCATGGGGAGTGACTTAAAGTAACGTTCTTTGGGCAGTGGGGAAAGGTGCAGAAGAAATTGCGCCGGCGTAAATTCTACAGGAAGTGCTGTAACTTTTTTGATTATTTTGAAAACTGCTTTCCAATATGGCTGAATTTCCACGCAGTCCCACCAAATGTGTAAAAGTGTTCCCCGTTCTTTTTCGCATCTCCAGCACACTTCCGGGACTGACAGGGCAAATTTGTGGATCACATCGGGGGTCCTGTACCATCTGGTTTTTAGTTTGTATCCATTTTCCTGTATATTTATGTTTAGCGAGCCCTTGTGCAGGTATAAATGAATCTGGTTCCAGTCCTGTTCCCCTATTTCCCTCTGCAGGGCGTGTTCCCATAATTCCCGTTCTGAATGAAGAATTTTCTGTGAATTTTGGAACATGGAAGCATATAGTATTGAAATCATGTGGTTTTGGGGTGCTGTTCCAGTGTATAGTGATTCAAAAATTGTGGGCGGTCTCGTAAATAGCTCTCTATGTTCAGGTTCATTCAAGAAATGTCTCAATTGAGCATATGCCCAAAATGGGAAGGCCTTTGTTTTAGAGGGCTCTGCGAGGTCTCTCTGGCGTTTAAATTTGTCCCTGACAAAGAACTGTTTAGCCTGCATCTCAGCATGGGGCCACTCCTTGGTCAAAAATGTAGTGTCCATACCCGGTGGGAAAGCCGGGTTACCCTTGATGGGCGTGATTGGGCAGAATTTCCCTGAGGAATTATAGACTTTGCACGCCCTGTGAAAAGCCTGTAGGGTAAACCCAATTAGGGGATGTGCATCTAGCTCCTTTGGAATCTCTTTCAAGAGAAACCAAGGTGCCTTTTCTAAGTCTATTCCCGCTATCAGATGTTCTAGGCCAACCCATCCTTTGTAGTTAGCATGCAGGTTCCAATCCACTATTCGTGCTAAGTGGCATGCGATGTGATACCTCTGCAGGTCCGGAAGACCAATACCACCACTGGCTTTTGGGAGCACTAATTTAGCCCATACGATTCTCGCCGGTTTACCTTGCCATATAAATGTTCTACAAATTTTTTTAAACATTGCAAAAAACGAGGGTGGGAGGCCTATTGGCATAGTCTGCATTTTGTACAGCAAACGTGGAAGGACAGTTATCTTTATGATGGCCGCCCGTCCAAACCAAGAGATTGCAGGGGCATCCCATGGTTTGAGGTCTTGTTGTATGAGATTAAGTTCGGCTAAAAAGTTTTTGTTGTAAAGATCTGTAAGCTTCCCCGGTAGTTGAATGCCTAAATAGGTGATGGCCTCGCTCTTCCATGTAAAGGGAAAGTTCTCCTGACATAACTGGACTGTATTAGGAGGGAGGGACACATTAAGAGCGAAGGATTTAGAAAAGTTAATCTTTTAATGCTGCGGTTTTAAATTCCTCATCCTTAACCTTAATTCCTTTTATGTCTGGGTGGGCACGAATGCATCGTAGCAGGGGTTCTAAGGTAAGGATATAGAGAAGAGGGGACAGTGGGCACCCCTGTCTGGTCCCATTATGGATGGAGAAGGCGTTCGAGAGGCAGCCTTTTACTTTGACGCGGGCTACTGGGTTAGTGTAGAGGGCTCCTATAAAAGTTCTTATCCTGATCCTGATCCCCAGGCCTAGCATCTTTAAAACAGCTTCCATAAAGTCCCAGGCTACCCGGTCGAACACCTTCTCCGCGTCCATTGCCAGAAAAAAACCCTCCTGTTTGTTAGTGACCAGCCAATGATGTAAATTCAATGCTTTAATGGTATTGTCCCTGGCCTCTCTTCCAGGGACAAATCCCACC
Organism: Glandirana rugosa; assembly: GCA_018402905.1. Taxonomy (NCBI): domain Eukaryota; kingdom Metazoa; phylum Chordata; class Amphibia; order Anura; family Ranidae; genus Glandirana; species Glandirana rugosa. Next base: position 552,299 of record BLSH010502835.1, read on the forward strand.
TGGTCCAGTCCTACCCATGTTGGGATGTGATGTGAGAGTCTGGTTGCCAAAATTTTGGAGAATAATTTCACATCTGTATTTAGTAGGGATATCGGCCTGTAATTCGCTACGTTATCAGGTTCCTTAGCATTTTTGGGGATCACGGCTATGTGTGCCTCTAATAAAGTCTTTGATTGATTCGGGGTGGAGGAAAGGGTGTTAAAGGCCCTAAGAAAGCCTGGAGCTAATAAATCTGGGAAGCTTTTATAGTAAGCTGCCGGAAAGCCATCCGGCCCGTTTTAATAAGTATTTTATAACTACAGGGGCCCCTTATGGTCTTCCTTGAGTGTGGAATCAGTATCCTCAAGGTCTATCTGTGTGTGCTTTTTTCACATTTCCATGAATATTATGATTTTATCCTTATATATGTTACAGAATCAGCTTTTTTTCTTTGTGTTTCCCTACCAAAATGCATGTTGCACCTTTTATTAAATGCAATATATAGATATATGAATATATATCTAAATATACAGTATCTCACAAAAGTGAGTACACCCTCACATTTTTGTAAATATTTTATTATATCTTTTCATGTGACAACACTGAAGAAATGACACTTTGCTACAATGTAAATTAGTGGGTGGACAGCTTGTATAACAGTGTAAATTTGCTGTCCCCTCAACAAAAACTCAACACACAGCCCTTAATGTCTAAACCGCTGGCAACAAAAGTGAGTACACCCCTAAGTGAAAATGTCCAAATTGGGCCAAATTAACTATTTTATCTCTGCGGTGTCATGTGACTCATTAGTGTTACAAGGTCTCAGGTGTGAGTGGGGAGCAGGTGTGTTAAATTTGGTGTTATCGCTCTCACTCTCTCATACTGGTCACTGGAAGTTCAACATGGCACCTCATGGCAAAGAGCTCTCTGAGAATCTGAAAAAAAGAATCGTTGCTCTACATAAAGATGGCCTAGGCTATAACAAGATTGCTAAGACCATGAAACTGAGAAGCAACACGGTGGCCAAGACCATACAGTGGTTTAACAGGACAGGTTCTACTCAGAAAACGCCTCGCCATTGTCGACCAAAGAGGTTGAGTGCACATGCTCAGCGTCATATCCAGATGTTGTCTTTGGGAAATAGACTTATGAGCGCTGCCAGCATTGCTGCAGTGGTTCAGACCATACGCCGCACACTGCATCAAATCAGTGTGCATGGCTGTCGTCCTAGAAGGAAGCATCTTCTAAAGATGATGCACAAGAAAGCCCGCAAACAGTTTGCTGAAGACAAGCAGACTAAGGACATGGATTGCTGGAACCATGTCCTGGATCTGATGAGACCAAGATAAATGTATTTGGTTCAGATGATGTCATGTTGAGTACAAAGACAATGTATCTTACCTACAGTCAAGCATGGTGGTGAGAGTGTCATGGTCTGGGGCTGCATGAGTGCTGCCGGAACTGGGGAGCTATTGAGGGAACCATGACTGCCAACATGTACTGTGACATACGGAAGTAGAACATGATCCCCTCCTATCGGAGACTGGGCCGCAGGGCAGTATTCCAACATGATAACGATCCCAAACAGACCTCCGAGACAACTACTGCCTTGCTAAAGAAGCTGAGGGTAAAGGTGATGGACTGGTCAAGCATGTCTCCAGACCTAAACCCTATTGAGCATCTGTGGGGCATCCTAAAACGGAAGGTGGAGGAGCAGAAAGTCTATAACATCCACCAGCTCCATGATGTCATCATGGAGGAGTGGAAGAGGACTTTAGTGGCAACCTGTGAAGCTCTGGTGAACTCCATGCCCAAGAGGGTTAAGGCAGTGCTGGAAAATAATGGTGGCCACACAAAATATTGACACTCTGGGCCCAATTTGGACATTTTCACTTAGGGGTGTACTCACTTTTGTTGCCAGCGGTTTAGACATTAATGGCTGTGTGTTGAGTTATTTTGAGGTGACAGCAAAGAGTCAACTTTTGCATCAGAGGGATCCCTGAATCTATTACTGAAGTCCAGGATGTGGTCAAGTCCTTCATTAAGGAAATCCTCCCTAATACTGCAGACAATAGGCTTGAGCTGGACAGGGTGCACAGAGCTCTTCAACCACCACGCCAAGATGGACGCCCGAGGTATATCATTGTCAAACCCCATTGTTATGCTATCCAGGTATTTGCGGACATCTCACCAGCAATGATCCAAAAGAGACATTCACTTAAACCCCTGTTGGCAGTGTTATCACAAAAGGCGATCAAGTATTGTTGGTCTTTTCCTTTTCGCTTACAATTCACATACCACTCCAAAACCTTTGGCTTTTCCTCCATACAGGAAGGTGAACGTACCTTACATCAACTGGGTCTGATTTTGCAGGAGGCAACCCCGGCTCTTCAAGAATTGCGTTCCAATTCGTGCAAAAGACCTCCCCCGAGGAGTCCTATCACCCCTCTTTGGAACAAGCAGCAAAGCAAGAGACAGTGAGATGCCAATCTCCCCCGTTGATCTGTTGGGACGTGGTTTGCTTCCTTCTCATGAGATGGGTCTCTGGGTTTGAGCCCCTTGTTAGAGCTCTGTGAATCCCAGAAACACACCCACCCGGTTCTGTTCCTGCCCCCCGGGGTGACTCTAGCCCCCCTTTGTCCACCTGGGTATCCCTCCCTTCCCCAGGGGGGCAGGAAGGTAAGCTGTGACTCCTCCACTCTAGTAGTGGGACCACAACCCTTTTGATTTTGTACTTATTTCACTGCTTTCTGAGTGTCTGCACTTATTTTTAGTTTTTGTTTTGGCTTGTTCTCCCTGTTCTATTTCACAAGAGAGACTTTGGTCCCACTGATTTAACTAGGCAGGTATTATAGCTATTTTGAATGTATTATTGTTGCCCCGGCCCAGGCGGTCCCTGGCCGGAGCGGTTCGGCATGCACCTCCTCCCACCGTTGACTCGAGACCTTGAGTCTCGCTCTCCTGTGGGACAGCGACCTAGATCTAGGTCGCCAAATTTTTCTTTACCTTCCGCTAGAAGGTCTTGGTGGGTTCAGGGTTGCCCTGACCCACTCCAAGGGAACATGACCCATGTTCTGGCTCACTCTCCCTTGGGTTTAGCTTTCAGATGGATGCTTGTTATATACTATTTTGGTGTTCCACTTCTTCTTCTCCCTTTCCTGACCTTTTCTTTACTTCCTGCTTTCCTGTCTCCCTTAATACTCATATGGCTTTTTTTGTTTTTCAGAGGTTGGCTACTGTATTGGAGTTCACACCGCAGCCTGGTCCGCATCTTTAGCCCAGAAACCTTTGCCCAGGTTCTGTCTGTCCACTCCAGGGTCCTCCCAGTTGTTTAGGCGGTAAGTACTATCAGTACTGCACTAGATATACCCTCCTCCTGTGCTCATGGCTAAGCCTGCAACATCCGTCTCCTCCCTGAAATTTGCCACTCACAATACACAGGGCCTAAATTCCCCCTCCAAAAGACGTAAAGCTCTTCAATTCTACTACTCTAAAGGCCTTGACGTTGTGATGTTACAAGAAACTCACTTCCCTGGTAACTTTCAGCCATCGTTTCTGCGCCACAAATTCCCTACTTTTTATCTTTCTAACGCTGATTCCAAGAAAAGGGGGTCGCTATCCTCATTTCTAAAAAAGTGGCTTTCAACCACATACTGACGGTTAAAGACCAGGAAGGAAGGTATATTCTGGTCAAGGGAGAAATAGGCAGCTACATTCATACTTTCATCTCTTACTACTCCCCTAAACAGGGCCAATCCAGGTTTTTCTCAAGTCTGTTCCACTCCCTAGCCTCCCACTTCGAAGGTACCTTGGTGATGGGCATGGATTCCAATATAGCATTTGATGGCCTCTTGGACAAACAGTCCTCGGGACATATTCATCCTAAGCCTCCCCCCAGACAAAGCCTGAAAATAGCTTGCCTTATCAACTCGTTTGGCCTGGTTGATTCATGGAGAGAGGCTAACCCCTCGGCTAAAGACTTTACACACTTCTCAATACCCCACAACACATATGCGAGAATTGACCATATTTTTCTCCCCTCAAGTGAGGTTCACAGGCATCAAAGGTCCTCAATTCTGGACGTGCCGTGGTCGGACCATTCTCTAGTTACTCTTATGCTTATTGGCTACCCATCCCCTGCAGGCCCACTCCCTTGGAGGCTGAACGAGTCCTTACTCTCTGATCCCACTTTGGTGAATATGATAGGGAATGAGATTAAGGATTACTTCAAGCTCAATGACACCCCCGAGATATCACCCAACCCCCTTTGGGGTGGGCATAAAGCTGTGGTTAGGGGAGCTCTCATACGTCTAGGAGCACAGCAGAAATGGTAACGTCAGATTGACTTGAAAAATTTGGAAACTAAATTCAAACAGGCTAGTCGTACCCATAAACGCCTTCCCATGGTGGACTCTCTAGCGGAATTGGATTCCGCTAAATTAGCTCTTAACCTAGCCCTCACATTGGCAGAGAAAAAACATCTCCAATGGACAGCACGTCGCTTTTATCTGTCGGGCAATAAGATAGGCCCTAAGTTGTCCTCTAAATTGTCTTCCAGGTGTAAGCTCCTCTCATGCCCAAGGATCAAATCCCTGTCTGGTACCCTTATGCAGAACCCTAAGCGCATTCTAGAGTCATTTCGCGATTTTTACTCGACCCTGTACTCTAAAAACTCTTTAGAGAATACAGGTCGGGGCGATTCCTTTTTGGAGGGAATCCCCCTTCCCAAAATTGATGATCAATATAGGTCTGCACTAGAGGCCCCCTTCTCAGAATCCGAAATTTGCCAGGTAATCAAAGACCTTAAAACGTCCTCAGCCCCGGGCCCGGACGGATTTTCTAACATTTACTACAAGACATTTGGCCCTATTCTCTCCCCATACTTAGACACGTTTTTTTAATTTCCTCAGGGAGGGCCAGCCTTAGACTCTCAGGCTAATTTAGCTTACATCACTGTTCTACCTAAGCCAGGTAAGGATGCTAGCGAAATTGGTAATTACAGGCCAATCTCCCTTATAAATAATGATCTTAAAATCATGACTAAGATTCTTGCTAACCGTCTATCATCCTTCATTGACTTATATGTGAATAGAGATCAGGTTAGCTTCATTCCTGGGAGGCAGGGTCCTGACCAGATTCGACAAGCCTTAAACGTTATTTCTCTCCTGCGTTTGGGCTGGGGGGGGGGGGGGTTGCCTGCTCAGGAGAGCCTTCTGTTGTTGCTTGATCTACATAAGGCATTTGACTCGCTCTCCTGGCCTTATTTGTTCACGATTCTGAGAAGATGGGGCTTCGGTCCCAGGTTCATCTCTGTGCTCTCAGCCCTTTATTCCCAGCCTAGGGCTCAGGTGCGCTTTCATGGTCAATATTCAGACTCCTCAGGGTTGCCCGTTGTCCCCTCTTCTTTTCGCGATGGCAATGGAAACATTAGACGTCGCCATCAGAACTAACCCTGATATCCACGGAGTCCAGTGTGGGCAGGCTTTTCACAAAGGTGCGCTTTTTGCAGATGACGTATTATTATTTGTCACCTCTCCCTCTACTTCACTCCCGATTATTGCCCAAGTCTTATGATACTTCAGTTTTTGTTCAGGCCTCCAGGTTAATATGTCTAATGTGTCCACCCCTCCCGCTTTAGCTGAAAGGTTATCAAAACTTTTCCCTTTCTTCTGGAGAGAGTCGAGTGTCCCTTACATTTACCAATCAAATTACCCCCTGCTTTACAAACAGCTTCAAGCTGACCTAGCTCACTGGGAATCACTAGGCGTCTCTTGGCTGGGTAAAATTAACGCAATTACAATGACCATTTTACCCAGGATCCTTTATTTCTTTTACTCTCTGCCAGTTTCAATCAACAAACTTCATTTTCAAAGATTGCAATCCGCCATAATCAAGTTTGTTTGGGGCAAAAAGGGCTTTCGTCTTCCTAAACATGTGCTGTTTTGTCCCAGACGTAGAGGGGGTTTAGGCCTTCCCTAATCTTTGGTCATACTATTTAGCAGCACAACTGGCTCAATTCTCCATCATATATGCTAGGGGCTCCAAATCCGACTGGCTCTCTATGGAGAGACAAGCTATTCCTTCATACACCTTGCATTATCTAGCATGGTGCCCCTCTAAACTTAGACCCCCCATTCTTGCCCCGACACTCTCTCATTCTATTCATCTCTGCGACCAGATTCACAAATCCAATCTAATTATATCCCAATGGCGCCCCATGTCACACATCTTTAATAATCCCCTCTTTCCACCCGGTCAGGACGTTAGGGCCTTTGGATGGGGGGGTTAATAAGGGCCTTCTTAGGATAGGCAATTACTTCAACTCACGGGGCCCCCTAACCCTCAAATATTGCTCGGAGAAATTGGAAATGCCACCGAATAAGAGGTTTCACTTCCTTCAGATCTCACACTTCTTACATTCCATTTGGCTGGACAAGTCATTCCCCCTGGCGACCACCCCATTTGAACGCTGGTGTTCAGGCATCTCTGATGTGAGGGGTGGAATCTCACTAATTTATTCTGGGCTGGTTGACCCGCAGGAGAAGGCTTCTTACATGCAGGCCTGGGAGGAGGACCTTGGAGTGGACTGGGACATTGAAACCTGGCATCAGACCTTCGCAAGATCTTTTAAAGGTATATTAAACACTTCCCTAACAGAGGCTAACATTAAGCTCATAACGAGATGGTATTTGACTCCTCTCCACCTGGCTAAGATGTTCCCTTACTCTTCCCCCACTTGCTTTAGGAATTGCGGTCATGAAGGTTCTCTTTTATATAATTTCTGGGAATGCCCCAGAATTAGAAGCTTCTGGAACAAGGTATTTCACTTGCTACGTAAAATCACCAATTAGAAAATGCAAATGTAAGCCCGCGCCCAATTAAATAAATGTTAATATATATACAAATAAAGTATTGATACAAAGTAGTAATGCAATGTTGATAAATATATGAATAAAGTATTGGTAAAGAGTGGTAATATCACTCAGAAGGACTAAAATATGACTTGATAAAAAATGAAAATAAAAGGTCGAAATGACAAGTGGGCAGCTCGCAGAAAACAACTGATCCAATTGTCCAAACACAGTATCTATAAGAACCGCAGCGCCCAGAATGAAGGATCCTCAATGCGTTTTAAGAAAAGAAAATGAATGAATAAAGTGCCAATGTCACTGAAGAGACTATACTGATGAGGGAATGTTACTCATAACAAAGAAAGTTTCTTCTTCTGAAAGGGGTAAGCTTGCCAATAAATATTCAAGCAATTGAATCCAAAACTGATAAATATATATGCTTACCAGAAGCACATAGATTATGCGCAAATGAGCAGGTAATGGCACCAGTGGTGATCTCCCATCATCCGCACGATCCGATCAGAGGGTATATGGAAAGATTGGTCGATCCAGGCAATCTAGGGTTGTTGTCATCAATCCTTATGGTCCGGGAAGCCGAGAAGAGAATCCTTGCCAGGCTGGATGATCCAACTCGTTCAAGATAGATTCTCTCAAACAGTATACCACAGCCGTGTGCAATATAGGAAGGAAAAAAGGCGCAATAGTGTGATATTGTATAACATGAAAATTTATTGCGCAAAAACGGAATGATACTCACAATTTAAAAACAGTAAGAGAGCTCTCAAGATAAAAGTGACAAGAAGGGTCTGGACACCCAGATGACGGCTGTTGAAGCATGGTGGTGGGAGTGTCATGGTCTGGGGCAGCATGGGTGCTGCCGACGCTGGGGAGCTATAGTTCATTGAGGGAACCATGAATGGCAACATGTACTGTGACATACTGAAGCAGAGCATGATCCCCCCCCTTGGGAGATTGGGCAGCAGGGCAGTATTCCAACATGATAACGACCCCAAACACACCTCCAAGATGATTACTGCCTTGCTAAAGAAGCCGAGGGTAAAGGTGATGGACTGGCCAAGTATGTTTCCAGACCTAAACCCTATTGAGCATCTGTGGTCATCCTCAAATGTAAGGTGGAGGAGTGTAAGGTCGCTAACAGCCACCAGCTCTGTGATGTCATCATGGAGGATTGAAAGAGGACTCCAGTGGGAACCTGTGAAGCTCTGGTGAGCTCCATGCCCAAGAGGGTTAAGGTAGTACTGGAAAATAATGGTGGTCACACAAAATATTGACACTTTGGGCCCAATTAGGACATTTTCACTTAGGGGTGTACTCACTTTTGTTGCCAGCGGTTTAGACATTAATGGCTGTGTGTTGAGTTATTTTGAGGCCTCGCAAATTTACACTATTATACAAGCTGTACACTCACTACTTTACATTGTAGCAAAGTGTCATTTCTTCAGTGTTGTCACATGAAAAGATATAATAAAACATGTGAGGGGTGTACTCACTTCTGTGAGATACTGTATATATATATATATATATATATATATATACTATTTATTGTATTGTTGGGAGCTTCTATATACTGTACGTATATGTTTTTCTGTAGTGCACTTGATAGTATTCATCTATTACCTGTATGATCCTTGTGCACACTGTTGGTATTCCTGGGTGCTGTTGTTCTCCAGCTGCCGGTTCTCTCTATATATTAGATACCCCTGCATTACATCTCCAGGTGCATTAAGCTCTGAGTGCATAGCCTTGCCTCGGTACTGGTCTTCCCCCAATCGTGACGCCACATCCGCCCATGTTTTTATTCCAGGCTGGCCCCAGGGACTTCCTGATGTCTACACTAGCGTCCTGGTGTGCTCTCTCTTCCATCTGCAGCTGGCACAACATGCTGGCAGGTCCTGCAGGATGGAAAACAGTGGTGGTGCCCCCTTCTTTATGATGAGCTTTCCCTTCACATATCTTGTGAGTGTTTTTAACTGTGCCTTGTTAAATTTGTTTTAATACTGCACTTAGGAGGTGCTTCTTTTTTTTTTCTTCTTTCTTTCAGAGGTCTATTTATAAAACATTCGTTGGACGAATGTCACACACATTCATTCAGGCTGCATTCATTTTGACTGTAATTTCTATAACAAAATCATTTCTATTATTATTAGTGCCATCCAGTGGTTAAAATGCAGTATATTTTCTCACTGAAGTATTCCAGAGAACTAAACTGCATTTTGACCGTGAGATGAAGCTGCAAATTGATCTGTTACAAAAATGACCAAAATGTGTGTATTCTGCACAAGTGTGTGTGACATTTGTCCAAAAAATGTTTTACAAATCGACCACTATGTGACTGGTTATTTTAGGAATAGTTTATATAAAACAAGGTAAATTATGTGAGAAAGAGGGAAATGAGAAAACTTGTTTATTATTCCTCATTTTTTTTTTTCTTAAAAGTGCGGCCAGTTAAGCAATCAATTTATACTAATATGTTTAAAAATTATAACACTATTGACCATGCTTTGATGTTTTAATGTTGTTTTAATTTGTGTATTTTTATCACAGGGAACCGATACACATTTTAAATCAACAAATACAACAAAAAAAGGAGTAGCTGTCATAAAAAAGGTGAACCTTGCGTGCTTTACAAAGAGATGAGATCAATTAGCGTTTTAGACATTATTTTGAATCAGTGTGAGCATCTGAGCAAAATTATAGAACTGCAATTAATTAACAAAATACATGTTGTCCTGCACTGCTAAACAAAACTTAGGACCTACATATTCAATGAAGAAAATTGTGTGTGTGTATATATATATATATATATATATATATATATATATATATATATACATTATCTCACAAAAGTGAGTACACCCCTCATATTTTTCTAAATATTTGATTCTATATTTTCATGTGACAACACTGAAGAAATTACATTTTGCCACAATGTAAAGTAGTGAGTGTACAGCTTTTATAACAGTGTGAATTTGCTTTCCATCAAAGTAACGCAACACACAGCCATTAATGTCTAAACCGCTGACAACAAAAGTGAGCTCACCCCTACGTGAAAATGTCCTAATTGGGCCCAAAGTGTCAATATTTTGTGTGCCCATCATTATTTTCCAGCACTACCTTAACCCTCTTGGGCATTGAGTTCACCAAAGCTTAACAGGTTGCCACTGGAGTCCTCTTCCACTCCTCCGTGACGACATCACGGAGCTGGTGGATGTTAGAGACCTTGCGCTCCTCCACCTTCCAATTGAGGATGCCCCACAGATGCTCAATAGGGTTTAGGTCTGGAGACATGATTGGCCAGTCCATCCCCCTTCCCCTTAGCTTCTTTAGCAAGCCAGTGATTGTCTTGGAGGTGTGTTTGAGGTCATTATCATGTTAGAATACTGCCCTGCGGCCCAGTCTCTGAAGGGAGGGGATCATGCTCTGCTTCAGTATGTCACTGTACACATTGTCATTCATGGTTCCCTCAATGAACTGTAGCTTCCCAGTGCTGACAGCACTCATGCAGCCCCAGCCCATGACACTCCCACTACCATGCTTGACTGTAGGCAGGACACACTTGTCTTTGTGCTCTTCACCTGGCTGCCACCACACATGCGTGACACCATCTGAACCAAATAAGTTTATCTTGGTCTCATCAGACCACAGGACATGGATCCAGCAATCCATGTACTTAGTCTGCTTGTCTTCAGAAAACTGTTTGCGGGCTTTCTTGTGCATCATCTTTAGAAGAGGCTTCCTTCTGGGATGACAGCCAGCCATGCAGACCAATTTGATGCAGTGTGCGGCGTATGATCTGAGCACTGACAGGCTGACCCCCCACCCCTTCAGCCCCTGCAGCAATGCTGGCAGCACTCATACGTCTATTTCCCAAAGACAACCTCTGGATATGACACTGAGCACGTGCCCTCAACTTCCTCGGTCGACCATGGCGAGGCCTGTTCCCAGTGGAACCTGTCCTGTTAAACCGCTGTATGGCCTTGGCCACCATGCTGCAGCTTAGTTTCAGGGTCTTGGCAATCTTCTTATAGCCTAAGCCATCTTTATGTAGAGCAACAATTCTTTTTTTCAGATCCTCAAAGAGTTCTTTACCATGAGGTGCTGAACCTCCAGTGACCAATATGAGACAGTGAGAGCGATAACACCAAATTTAACACACCTGCTACCCATTCACACCTGAGACCTTGAAAGACTAATGAGTTACATGACACCAGGGAGAGAAAATGGCTAATTGGGGCCAATTTGGACATTTTCACGTAGGGGTGTACTCACTTTTGTTGCCAGTGGTTTAGACATGAATGGTTGTGTGTTGAGTTATACAAACTATACACTTACTACTTTACATTGTAGCAAAGTGTCATTTCTTTAGTGTTGTCACATGAAAAGATATAATAAAATATTTATAAAAATGTGAGGGGTGTACTCACTTTTGTGAGATACTGTATATTGTGGAGATTAACTCTGTGGATCACCTTTCCTGGGAAGAAGGTAGAGGGAGACTAACTTTCTTAAAAGTCTGGCAGGTTGCCAGTTTTAGTTAGAAAAAGGTTATGAGTCATAAAACAAACAAAACATCAAAACAATACCTTGCCATCCATTGCTAAACTACTACAGAGCAGGATACCTCTCTTTACAATGCTGGGCTTGTCCCTGAGACCTTCAAACAAAACAATTGCAAACCTTTTCTCTTGCAGTCCCTACAGCAACCATCTCCCCAGGTGTAGCTCTCTCGGTGTAGTCAAATTGAGTCCCAGGCCAGAGCAAAACTGAGATCTCTTCCTGGTCATTAAATGCAGCTGAAGAGGGATTTGGGTGGACCAGAAACTCCGGGCCAGAACCAGCTCTGCCACAGTGGCTGGCAAAACCCGGGTCGGACTCTCACTAGTCCACTCCAATTGAACGCATGTGAGGCGACAAATATCACCCGTCCACTATCGCGCATCGCATAACATCACAATATATACACTATATTGTCAAAAGTATTGGGATGCCTACTTTTACATGCGCATGAACTTTAATGGTATCCCAGTCTTTGTCCCTAGAGTTCAATATTGAGTTGCCCCACCCTTTGCAGCTATAACAGCTTCAACTCTTCTGGGAAGAGACCCAGATCAAACAATATGGCCTGTAAAAAGCATATATAAAGGGCTAAATCAGTTCATCACATGAAATAACAAAACTCGGGAGGCGTGGCCTGACGCGATCATGAGCGGTCGCCTTTCTGCAAAGCTCCTCTCCTGCCGCCACATTCCAGCATAATCCTGGCACAAGGGACTCGGGTGAGAAACTTTACCACCCCAGCCCATCTCCCCATCCCTCCAGCTACGATCTGCACCCTCCATTATGCGGATCAGTGACAGTCACACGCGCCAGGAAAAAATTTAGTTTGCGGATCTCGGAGCTACCACACACCATCCGCCCACCATAGGCCCTGCTGGCAACCATCTGGGCCCCCACTCCATTAAAGATCACCCCCTAGACTGATCCTGTGCCAGCACAAATAATTTAGTCTGGGGCTTAGATGGCGGCCTGCTGAGGCCTGGCAAGATCCCCATAGTAACAGTCTGCAGCCTCTAACATAGACCATTCCAAGTGTCATAAAGGAGCTGACAGTAACTACAACATCCCAGACACCCCTGGGGACCCTTAAAAATTACCCTGATCCACTAAGGACCCTGTAATAGTGTCCACCGCACTGCGATGGAAAGTGTACGTGCCTAATTGCCGCTCCACTGGACCTGAACCCTCCAGATGATCCACGCATGACCATCACATATTATAACTAGCCAAGAAAAGGGAAGAAGAGGAGACAAGGAGTAAAGAGGAAAGAAATACCTTCTAATCTCCCGCAGTACATCCTTGCATGAAAGGAAGTCAGAAGGCGCACAGCCGCCATTCCAGTCAACACAACCTCACCAATTACCTGCTACACTCGACTAAAAAAGGGAAAATGAGTCAAAATTGTGCTCCTACCGCACAACCAAACAGTGAGAATTCCTCTCAGCTTACAAAAGCCGACCTGGATGAGACCCTTACAATCATCTATGAAAAGCTAGCCGCCAAAATACCATCAGAGGTGCATAAATTCAACAATGCTCTCTCCTCTGAAAATAGCAGCCCTGGGCAACCGGACAAATCTCCTGGAGACCAAACATGACGAGCTGTCCCTTGCCCACAATGACCTGAGAGAAGACTTTGAGTCACTCGCGCAGAGTTTTTCTTTTGTTCAGGCCCAAATTGAGGACCTGGACAACCGAAACCGGTGAAATAATTTGCAGGCTAGAGGGGTGGCGGAATCGGTAACGGACCAGATCCCAGCCATTAACAAATTGTTTCACAGCTTATTGCCAAAAACACCAGTAGAGGCTTTTAAATGTGACAGAATCCACCGCACGCTCAGGCTTAAGCCCCCAGCAGATAAGCCACCTCGAGACACAATAATGTGTCTGAAAGATTTTCTCATTAAGGAAGACATCTTATGTGCTTCTAGAGCCACCCCTAATATGAAATTAGATGGATGTAAAAATCAAAATTTTCCTGACATCTCTCCAGCCACACTGGAGAGAAAAAGAAAAATGAAAGAGGTGACCTCAGTCCTTCAATTGGCTAGGATAAGATATCACTGGGACTTCCCCTTTAAACTCACCGTGCCTCACAACGGTACAACATATACAGTATTCATCCTGAGCGAGGGAAAAGAATTGCTAGTAAAGCTGGGTTTGCTGGAACCTTACCCACCACTTAGACTACAAAATACTCCAAGGTCTTCACCTAGCTGGAACACCCTGGCCTCCCGCTGAGATCAAAGAAGATGGCGTCATTCTAACAGAGATATGGACACTTAATCATCTTATGATACTACCTTTTTGACCCCATGTTGTCATTCACTGCATTATAGTCCTTAATGAGAAACTGATCTGGTGTCATTGTGGATCAACATATTTGCCACTGTTATTTAGCTGCAGGTTTTATCAGCTCAAGGTTTTGTGTGTCTTCTTTCTTCAGTTTCTTATATCGCTGGTTGCTATCAGTAACTACGGACAGACTATGTTGAAACTCATACACTTGCTGCTTATGCTATTACAAACTGCATTAACATTTTTTAATGATAGATGGCAGCAAAGCGCATCCAATATTTTCATACTATGCTTAAAACTAACCCTTCTCTACCTTGCTTTGTATAGCCAGTAGCAAATAAGAACAATCTAGATTGAAATTGTATATACTAGCTGCTCCTGTTAATACTAACTGCACTAGCATTTTCCATCAGTAGATGGCAGCAGAATATTACCTATACTTCTTTTGACTGCTGTTCCAATGGGTATAATCTTTTTTTTGCTACACACTTTAATCGGTTACCGATCACAGTTTTCAATTACATTAATAACCGTGTTCTTTTTGTAAAAACAAGTGTGTACTATTTTGGACTATATGCGGTTAGTGTTATTAGATATTTCATCTTCTTTTACAATCCTGCTAATTGTCCTGATTGCATCATGGCCTAGATGCTATATATCACTATATAACAAGAGGCATTATCATAGCCTAATTAATACATATCCTATGCCAATAACTACAATATGGTATCAAAATTAAATCAGGTTATAATGTAGTGGGACAAGCTTGATAAATGAAGCAGGCACCTTGGTATCCTGAACACCTTGCGCTTAATTTAACCCTAACATACCATAAGTTCAATCAGAGGGTACAGATCTAAACTGATAGTGGTAGCTATCACAGATCTATAATATCTTACAGTGTGTTTTATTATTTGAACCATTCTTGATGTCCTGTCTATATAATTCAAGGTTTAAACAAATGAAGCTATATATGGCAGTGCAGAGAGTCGTTGTTTTCATCTGTATTTTTACACTTCACTTCCTACCTCTAATATTTTCTATATGTCTGGAGGGTCTGAAATTGTCATGATTTCCCCTCAATTGGACTCTGCTTCTTTCATGTGCCATTGTCGGTCAGGCCCCGTACGTTCATTTTGGGCAGACGCGTGCCTGGCTTCGGCCTGGACGGTGCATGGTCCAAGTATTGGACTTATTCGTTTATGTTTCTTTTTTGCAAGATCAAACTGTGTTTTTATGTTTGATCCCCATTGGTTTTGTAGCTTACTCTTAATTTGGTTAACGGTTCTTTTTTTTTTACTACTTTGGAAGGTCTGATTCAAGGAGCAGATGTTACTCCTTTACTTCAGGATTACATAAGAAAACATCACTAAAATATTTTGCCACTTTTTTTTTTTTTAAATATATTTTATTGAGTTTTTCAGTAAATACAAAGTATCCTCGTAAGGATCAAGTCGTGAAATAGAAAAATACAATACAGAACTTTAAGCATATTACATAAGATAAGATAAGTATATAGCCAAACACTAAGGCACAACCGATGGCTAGAGATAAAAATCTCTATTGAGAACTAAGATTAGGACGTGGGTTAACTCGTGTTTTGCTTTGCTGTGTCCATAACCTGCACTGGGGAGAGGTACAACTTGGGGAAGGGTTTAGTGGCCCTTGGCCCTGGGAGTAGAAAAGACAAGGAGCAGTTTGGTCTCTTAAGGAACGTCGGGGGGGAGTATGGAGACACTTATTACCAGTTATAGTACTAGTGTGAGTCCCGGATTTTGAGTTTGCCTAGGGAGTTAGCTAGATCGGTTTTGAGGTACCAGTCCGAGAGTTTGAACGAGTTCATGAAGTTGTTTATCTCCGTTGAATTAAAGGAGTATTCTATGAATTTCTTCCATCTCGAGAAAAATGTTTTGGTTTGAAGGAATTTCATGTTAATGGTGCCTTGTTTTTCGAGGTAGAGAAGGGAGAGGAGTGCTTGCTTGACTTGGCTCAGACTTGGTGGGGTTGGTTGGATCCATGCTTGCATGATGGATCTTCTTGCCGCCAGGAGGCAAAGGTGTACCCAGCTGGGCAGAACGTTGGTGGCAGGATTCGAGTGTGGCGTTGAGGGGTTTCTGCTGAAAAGTCAGAGGAGGAGGTCTTTTGGGGTGGTGCTTCCGCAGACTTTCCCGATATATTTCAGGATCTTGTCCCAGAAGTGAGAAATATAGGGGCATTGCCAGAGTCTATGGTAGAGTGTGGGTCTGTGATCGAGGCACCAAGGGCAGTTGCCTTGATGTGGAGCACCCGGAGTGTAGATCACAGGGAGGTAGGCTCTGTGAGCCAGTTTAAATTGTGTTTCTCTCCAGGTTTCTGCAGGTATCAAGGAGCAGATTTTTTTGTAACCCAGAAGAATCTGTTCTGGTGCCTGGGTAACATTCAACACTGAGCTCTAGGGGTGGAATTGATGTACAGAGTATTTGAGGGACTGAAGTAGAGTTAGCTGCCCGTAGATATTGGAGATAGAGTAATTGCCACTATGGAGTAGAGTGTCCAAGAAGGAATGAGCGCAAGCAGTCCAGTGGTTCCCTCGGCATACCTGCAGATAAGATCTGAGTTGTAGGTAATGGAAGCCATGTGATGATGGCAGGGAGAACTCTTCTCTGAGATCTGAGAATGACTTAAGAGAGTTGAGGCCCGGGTTAAACAGTTGTGCTGCTTTTGTCAGGCCCCTTGTAGCCCACTCTTTAAACGCTGGGGTGTTTGTTGACGGAGGGAACATAAGGTTTCCTAGGATCGGAAGAAAGGGTGAAATCGAGGAGGGGAGTTGTAGCAATTTCCTTGTTTCCCTCCATGCCACAATAGTGTCTCGTAGGACCAGATTATGTCTTATTCGTGTTGGAAGAGAGGATACCTTGGCATGAAGGATCGCTGATAAGTTGTATGGAGAGGCGATTTCCTCCTCCAAGGCGAAATTTGAGTAGTTAGATTTGCCTGCGATCCAGTCAAGGCCATTTCTCAATAAGCAGGCTAGATTATAGGCTCTCAGATTGGGTAGGCCCGTCCCTCCCTCGCTCTTCGGAAGACAAAGTTTTTGTAGAGCGATTCTGGTTCTCTTTCCGTTCCAGATGAAGGAAGAAAAGGCTGCTTGTAGTTTGAGGAGAAGAGGCAATGTTTGGAGGGGGTACAGTAGTTTTGTGAATGGAATCATTTTGATCAGATGGCATCTCCCAAAGAGCGAGAGAGGGAGGGACCGCCAAGACTGCAATTCCCTCATGATTTTTGCTATCAGTTGTGGGTAGTTCAAGGAGTAGAGGGAGGACGGGTCTTTGCCTATGAGGATGCCCAGGTATTTAATTTGTCCTCGTGCCACCAGAAAGGGAGAGGAGGATGTCCAAGACTCCGCCTTGCGTGGGTTCAGAGGGAGCACTTCACTCTTGTCAAAATTTATTTTCAGGGGCGTGGCCGGCCGAGCTCCAGCGTGGACGCACAGCAGTGAGCTCCGCTTCGACCGCCGGGGAAAAGAACAAAATAGCCGCACCATCACAGAGACCAGCAGCCAAAATAACCTCTCCCTGCTCCCAGGACACCCGGGAACCTCGCGGAGATGTCTAAACGGAGGAACGAACCGCCGCAAGTACTCAAAATACCCGAGTACTTCTCCTCCATCCCTAGAGGCCTAAGGCAAGATGGCGCCGGAGAGCAGCACGCGGATACAGACGCCGCGCCGCTACAGGGAAGAAGCCTCCAGCAAGGTAATATCCTCTCCCACACACACCAAAACTACCTTGATGAGAACAGCAGCCCCACATCCAGAAGCCCAGCTAAGTCTAAACCCAGAAGGGACTTAACACCGGAGCGGGAAGACGCGGGGGGCATGGAAGTAGGGGGAGAGGATCAAACAGGCACAGCCACAGGGTCCAACAATCAGCCAGACCCGATTGCCATATTCCCTACAACAGGCCAGCCAGTGTCTGATGTGATGCTGAAAGAAATGTTAATGTCCCTCAGAGCCTCCCTGTCTGCGGACTTAGTAAGCAGTATTCAACAAAGCCAGAAAGAAGTAGCTTCACTGGGCAAAAGAGTGAGCACAATGGAAGACAGGCTGGGAGACTTCACTACCCCCTTCAACCTATTAGTGGACGCTCACAACACACACAAAGAGGAATTATCATGGGTCAAAGACAAAATCGCAGACTTAGAGGACAGAAGCAGAAGACAAAATATAAAGATAAGGGGAATACCAGAGTCTATCCCTAACCACCAACTGCAGCAGTATGCCCTGTCCCTATTCTCCACAATGGCCCCGGAGCTGAACCCACATGATTTGATAATAGACAGAATACACAGAGTCCCCAAACCCTCATTTTTGCCTATGGAAACACCCAGAGACGTGCTTTTAAAGATGCACTACTTCCACTCAAAAGAAATGCTGATGTCCATATACAGGAAAGCTGGCAACCTCCCAGAGCAGTACTCATCACTGCATCTTCTCCCTGACCTATCCAAGCACACATTACAACGTAGGCGCAATCTGGCTACCATCACCAAAGCCTTAAGAAATCACAATATACCTCATAAGTGGAGATACCCGGCCACTCTAACTGTCACTCATAATGGGAGCACGAAATCAATAACAACCTTGGAACAAGGCCTATCAATCCTAAGGGAATGGGATATACTCCCAGACCCCCAACTACCACTTCACAGCCCCCAGCACGTTCCACGCTCTGACAGTGACTGGCGCTTAGTCTCCAAGAAGAAACCCCCCAAAAACCGAGATAAAAGCGGCCCCAACCAACAACTGTTCAAACAACATAAATCTCCATCAGGTCAATAACCGGATTTTTTTTTCCAGTTTGACACCCCTCCATTACCGGCAATCCCGGTTCTGAACCAAGATCGCGTTATTAGATCTGAATCTTCACTTTTTACCTTGTCTCTTTTTTCTTGTTGTTTTTGCTTTTTTTTTTTTTTTTTTTTCTCTCTTTACCTCCACGCAGTCTTACCAAAGCTCACATTTGTTGCCATAAACATTTTCTAACCCTCTCTCTTCTGTTTGGTGTAATCTATGGAATCCAACGCCCATGATGTCCCCAACATCAAAAAATCTGACTATCATCAACCAACTTGGATCCTGAATAACATGGACCGAGTACCAGCACCCTTCCGACTGATCATTACTTCGGAGCCACCCTCTAGAAGACTACAGAACTGTGAGTACGCAACTACACTCATCAACATGTCCGACACCCTCCCACCATGATCAGTTGCCTGTCACTCAACGCCAGAGGCCTTAACCACCCGGCCAAGCGCCGCTCTATGTGGGAAGAGGCAACCAGACTTAAAGCTGACATACTAGCAGTACAGGAGACCCACTTCCAGAGAGATGCCACACCGAGATGCACGCACAAGAACTATCCCAACATCTTCCTAGCATGTGACCCTCAAAGCAAAAGAAAAGGCGTTCTACTAGCAATTAGAGACTCACTAGCCTTCTCCCTGAGAGACGCAATCCTGGATAAAGAGGGCCGTTATATAATAATCACCTGCGATATCAATAATAAGCCCT
>BLSH010502835.1:582228-592913 GCA_018402905.1 Glandirana rugosa
CTGAGAGGTGTGGTTCGTCGGTGTCACTCATGGCTAGGGGTCCGGACCCCGGGACTGAAGTGACGTACTAGGGGTTAGCGAAGAAAAGGGTGTTGTCCGGTCGGTCAGTACCTGTGATGGTACTTCCTTTACGATCAGAGGGACGTTAGAAGTAATTACAGGTCGAATTGGAGGGAGTATGTATTTCATTGTAGTCTGCAGGTTGTGTACCCCCTATCTCAGAGAATGTACCTTCTGTTTTACAGACTTACATGGGTTTGAGAATTACTAAACCATCTACGGGTACTCCTCGTTTTTCTCCTTTTATGTACCTAGTCTCAGCTTCAGGTTATTGCGGCGACTGCGATCTTCTAAATTTGCTAATTTAGATCTGATCCATGTATTTTCCTCTTTTTGCTCCTCATGGGCATCTACCAAATCATTAAGAGTTTGGGTACATTCAGACATTTTGTCTTCCATGTAAGAGACTCTATCCCCCATGTGTTGGACGTCTGATGTTACTTTATGTATGAGGGAGGTTAAGCTGGACATTAATGAAGATTGCAGGGAGACTAGCATTTCCTTCATGGTAGTGTCCATGACTGGCTGGCCTGTTGTGGGAAAAGAAGCGATTGGGGATCATGCAGTGAAGTCAGGGCCCCAGGCCTGGGGATCGGTACTCACTGTGGCTGCTTGGTGTGGAGAGTCTAATCTCATCCATGCTTTGGCAGGGCTGTGTGACAGTGGGCTTGAGGCAGGTGAATGAGGAGGGGAGGATGGTACATCTTGTTCTTGGGTTCCCTCTGTGTCAGCGTCAGGGAGATCTGTGTAAGCTGCTGGTCTCTGTGAGACCGCGCCGTCCGCGCCATCTTGCTTCTCCATGTTGTCTGGCGCCGGCCTAATGAAGAAGTCTGTCACCTTCTGGGGTCGGCGTTCCTCTTTCCTCTTGCGCTGTGCGATTGCAGGGTGATTAGAGGACATCCTTGGGGTTGTTGTGAGCCTTTCTGTTGGCGGGTGTCTGCTCCGTGAGTCGGTTTATCTCCGGTCCGGCTGAGAGCTCTCTACTTATGCGGCCATCAGCTAGCGCGCGCAAGCCACGCCCCCCAAGATTGGAAATTTTGACTGTCACTGGAGCATGGTCTGAGATTGCCATGTCTTCTATTGTCGCGGATGCTATTCTGGGGAGAAGGGCAGAAGAAGCAAAGAAATAGTCAATACGGGAAAATGTTTTATGGGGGTGGGAGTAGAAGGTGTACTCCCTGTCAATTGGATGGAGCATTTGTGTGTCTACCGCCTCAGCTAGCATTGTCGGGTGGGGGTGTGGCTTGGTGGTGGGTGGGTGGTGTTGTGCCGTACGGTCGTCCGAGGAGTGCATAATAGAGTTGAAGACGCCCCCCAGGAGATGGAGGGGTTCTGTAATTTGTAGAGCCCAGGTAGTTAAGTTTTGATAATAGGCTTGTGATGGGGAATTGTGTCTGCTTATATGTTAGAAATGGCGAGATCCCTCCCGGCTATGGTTAAGCCAAGAGTTACTCTACGGCCTGCTGTGTCTGTGACCATGTTGCGTATGGAGTAAGGGAGTTTCTTGTTGAGAAGGATAGCCACCCCGGCCTTTTTCCCTTGTGCCGGATAGCCTACCACTTCGCCTACCCACATCTTGCAGAGTCTTGGAAGGTCCTCTCCCCCCAGGTGTGTCTCTTGTAGCAAAGCCACATCTGCCTTAAGTTTCTTCAAGTGCCTGAGGATTTGCATGCATTTTTGGGGCGACCTCAGTCCCTTGATGTTCCAGGATACTATAGTTTGGTTACTCCCAAGCTTGGGTGGATCCATGCTGTATTAATTAGGGGAATAAAATCGAGAGAAGGCCCAAGACGGGACTTCCGTAGGCAGTTTCCTCCCAAGCTGGGCAGTGGACACAGTGCAAAACGTAAATTTTGAATGTACATAGGATGTAACTTAAGATATTGACTACATCGGAAGAGCGAACCATTGAAAATGGGTCTTAGGGACCTCTCTTTTTTCCGCATAAGGGGGGATGCGTGAGCTAGCTTTTGGTGTCCACCCCTGTCAATAGTTTAAAAATAGAAATTGTGGGCCTCGTCCCGGTGGATTGGGAACGGATACAGGGGGGTGAGGGGGAGGGAAGGCGTGGGAGGGGGGGCAGGGGGGGAGGAGGGCTTGGGGGGTAATGGTTAGGGGGGGGAGGGAAAGGGGGGGAAGAGGATACGGTGGGGAGGTAGGAGGTGTAGGGTGACCATTTTTCAATGGGCTCGCATTAGAGAATAGGGAAACCTTGAAAAATGGTTTGCGGTACCTTGTGTGCTCGCAGATTAAAGGGCCAGGCAAGGTGGACTCTACCCCCGGGCCGGGGAGGTCGTGGGAATAGAGTCCAGTCACCTGGCATTGACCCCTGGGGGGGCAACAAACATCAATTCAGGAACTAGAGGAACAGTTAACATGTAGTAACTATAAACAGTACACCATAGCTTCATAGCCTACCACAAACTGTAGTTCAGCTGGAAGACTTGCATAGGTTAGGGTCCCCCAGAGGGAGACCTTGGTAAGGCACTTACAGTTCGTTGATCATTCCACCATGGGCTGAGTAGTATGGGGGGTGTTCATAGGTTTGGTCCAGTGTTGCAGGCCTGGAGGTTCCCCCAGTCACGCTTGAGTTGTTGGAGGCTCCGACGGGCCGCAGCTGACTCTTTTGTAGGGGGGCTTCATCGGGCTTCCAGGTTTGTTGGTCAAGAGGGACGACTTCCTAGGTGAGATCTGAGTGGTGGCCTCTGATTGAGGGGTTTGATCCATGTCTGGCTGCAGTGAGCAGCGTCCAGTGGGGAGGTAAATTAAAGCTTCTCTCCTTGTGGAGTCTGGAAGTATAGTATGGCTGGATAGGCAAGGCTGAATCTGATGCCTAGATCATGGAGAGTGGAGCAGATAGGAGAGAATGCCTTTCTCTTCTGCATGATTTCTATGGAGTAGTGTGCAAAGATCAGGAGGTTGTGGCCTTCAAATGTTAGTGAGCGAGATTTTCTGAAACTTTGCAATATGGCCAGCTTGTCTGCGTAGTTCAGGTACCTTACAATAACCGCTCTGGGTTTGGAACGTGTGTCCGAGGGCTGTCCTATTCTGTGCGCTCTTTCCACCGTGCATGGAGTGCGGAGTCCCAATAATTCAGGTATGGCCACTGCACATAGTTTAATGAGGGTATGAGGAGAATATGTCTCTGGAAGGCCTATGATACGAAGGTTGTTCCTCCTGGCCCTATTTTCTAGATCAATAACCTTGTCTTGGAGCTCTTTCTGTGCTGTGGTGAGTTTAGCGACTGGTGTGATTAGTGCGGTCGTATCATCTTCGACATTGGACAGTCTGTCCTCAGTTTGTTCCAGCCTGGCTGCCTGCATCTGTATCTCCCTGTGTAGGCGTTCTAGCCCCTTCTGTACCGCGGTTTCAACGGCTTCAGAAATGATAGGCCTCATGAGCACCGCGACTGCTTGTGCTATGTCCACTGGGGACCAGGGTTCTGCTGGTGGGGTGCCTGATTGTTGCTGGAGCGGCAGGGCAGCAAGGCTTTCGGTGTGCTGGAGTGGGGCAGGTGCCGCCAGCTTGGCTGCGTAGGTCATTACCTGTGCTTGTGACTGAGGCTGTGGCTGTGTAGCGGCAGCCATATTGGCTGCAGCGTGTGTCCTCTCTCCCCCTGGGGAAGGCTGAGCTGCGAGCGGTTGGTGTCCGGATCGCTCCACAAAGCGATCCATGCAGGTCCCTGGAGCTGAGGGGAGGTCGGGCTGGGGTGTTCCACCGGGAATCGCCGCTGTTAAAGGCCAATTTTCAGACAGGGGAGCGGAGCTGATGTTTCCTAGCTCCTCTCCATGCGGCGCCGGAACCGGA
Organism: Glandirana rugosa; assembly: GCA_018402905.1. Classification (NCBI taxonomy): domain Eukaryota; kingdom Metazoa; phylum Chordata; class Amphibia; order Anura; family Ranidae; genus Glandirana; species Glandirana rugosa. The sequence goes on from BLSH010502835.1 coordinate 586,096, forward strand.
AGTTTTTGCCACTTTTAAAGACCCTCACAAGGTGCAGTGGGTCTGTTTTGGTATCTCCCATCAAATTTATCACCATACTCTTAGAGACCCTTTTTTCCATCAATACCATAAATATTCTAATCCCCCCTTTTTTACAAACACAATGGGACTCAAAATAATTTCCCACAATGTACAGGGGTTTAACTCCTGCCATAAAAGGAAAAAGGCCTTTAAACACTACAAACACTTAGGAGCGGATATAATGCTCCTTCAAGAGACTCACTTCCTATTTTTGCATCAGTATACACCCCTAATGATTCACACACTTCTTTTTTAAGTCCTTTTTTGATGTCCTTACATTACATGAATCCCCCCACTTAATAATAGGTGGAGATTTTAACTTAGCCGCCAACCCATCCCTAGATAGAAGTACAGTCACACCCTACACTAAGGCCTTTTCTAAATCCCTGTCTCGCTCTCTAAATGATTTCCAACTTATCAATGCTTGGCGCGCCCATAACATAGGATGCAGAACATATTCCTTTTATTCCCACCCCCATAATAGCTATGCCAGTTTATATATTTTGCACACCAATACTGCTAGCCAACTCTTCAAAAGCCAATATACTTCCCTGCCCCTGGTCCGACCACCAAATCACCATATTCGAGACTTTGCAAATTGGTCTAACCTCCACACCATACAATTGGGGAATCAACAATTCTCTGCTCTCTGATCCTATTATAACAAATCAGATAACATCCCACTTAGAAGATTATTTTAAGCATAATAATACAGACGATATATCAATACAATCCCTTTGGTCGGCTCATAAGGCCGTTATTAGAGGCCACATCATCAAAATCTCCTCTGTTAAAAATAGAAACAGAATAAGCAACATTAAGACACTGACATTAGAATTAGATAAATTATATAAAAAACTCAACAACTCTCCCCCTATCGACATCAACCAACAAATTCAAAGACAGGCCCTAGATTCAATACTTTCAGTTGACACTGAAAAAACCCTCAGATTTACAAAGGCAAAATTTCTTCTTTATAGCAACTCGACTTCAAATTTCCCCTACACATGTTAACAAACTTAGAAGCCATAACTGTAAAATTGTCTCTCACCCACAAGAAGTAATGGACATCTATTCTAGCTTTTACTAAGACTTACTATCCAGGCCACACTTATCCCCAAACAGAACAGCTAAAAATTGGTTAGATAACATTAAACTATCCTCTCTTACCCCCTCTCAAATTGACAAACTCAATACACCTTGTACCGAGACCGAAATTAACGAAATGATTAAATCTCTCAAAACATCCACTGCACCAGGCCCTGATGGATTTTCAACAACATATTATAAAATGTTTTCTAATATACTTTCTTCATGGCTGACCAAGCTTTGCAACCCTATATTGAAAGAAAAGTAGTTCCCTGACAACATGCTTCTAGCAAATCTTTCACTTATCCCAAAACCCCAAAAGGACCATTCACTACCACAAAATGGTATGCCTATTTCAGTCCTCAATAATGATATAAAAATTTTTGCTTGATTTCTAGCCAATAGACTAGCCACAGCAATCACATCATTAGTCCATTCAGACCAGACTTTATTCCTAGCAGACAAATTATCAACAACACTATGCTTATTTCGAACATAATTCAAGATGCTAATTCCTCTCTCCTCCCAACCTGTTTAATCAGTTTAGACATACACAAAGCCTTCGATAATGTCAGTTGGATTTATTTAAATGATTTACTACCTAAAGTTGGCATCCCCAATAGCTTCATCAGAGGCTTCAATGCTCTATACCACCATTCTCGAACTAGAATAAAACTTCCCGGCTGTAATTCCCAATTTTTCCCCTTGAGAAGAGGTACCAGACAGGGCTGTTCCCTATCCCCTCTTCTTTTTGCCCTTGCTATAGAACCGTTGGCACAATCTATCCGAGACCATTCTAATACTAAAGGTTACTCTAAAGCCCAGAATGAATTTAAAATGAGCCTATACGTGGACGATGTGATGCTATTCATCACAGATCCCATTCCAAATTTGTTCTCAGTACCAGACCTATTCCGCAATGTCTCAGGCCTAGGAGTAAACTTAGACAAATGCTCAGCCATAACCATCAATATACAGACAAACCTTTTAGAAAAATTAAAAACCCAATTCCCTTTCAAATGGTGTTCATCCTAATTTAAATATCTAGGTATCTATATCCCCTCCTCATATAATGCACTATTTCAAGCCAATTACCCCAATCTCTTCAATAACATCATTAACCTTCTTAAAAACTGGTCCGACTATCCTATATCTTTTTGGGAAGAATCTGTGCCATTAAAATGGTCATACTACCTAAGATTTTGTATTATTTTAGAGATTTGCTTATTTTAATAACTAAAGGCAAACTTGAATCTATCCAGAGATCAATCAACAAAATTGTTTGGTCAGGTAGCAGACCCAGATGCAGCAATGCACTGCTATACAGGCCACAAGCACTAGGAGGTCTGGGCATATCCAACCTTTGGCATTACTTTCTCTCCACCAGATTCCTACAACTTGCACAATGGTCTAGCTCTATCAAAATTATAGCATGGATAACATTTGAACACAACGCTATTCTACCATACAGATTAGGGAGCATCACTTGGTCTAACTTATTGAACTCCAAAAAAATGTATAAACAAACACAATCAAACACTCCTATACTAGCCTCTTTTTTTGTCAACCCCCATTTTCCCCTAGCTTTTAACAACCCTGATGAGTTTATTCTCTGGAAACAAGCAGGACTCACCAACCTGAAATCACTTACAAAAGACAATTTATTTACCACCTTTGAGTACCTATGTAACACCTATTATCTTCCTGCTTCTGAACTTACCAATTACAAAATGATTAAAGATTTTTACTCCACTCACTACACAATTAATAATCTCAATATCCCCTTTGAACAAATATGTATTTCCTCTTCTAGATATAGAGGACAGATCTCATACTTATACAAAATGGGAAACAACCCCTTACATATAGAAAAATCTAAACCTATGCTTCAATGGGAACAAGAACTCAATAGTAGTATCTCTATTAATTACAGTTTGGTATACAATGATTGATAACCTTCGGAAAAGTTGCTGTTCTCCCGCTATCCATGAATCCCCATATAAACTTATGACCAGATGGTATATGACTCCTTCTATAATTAATCAATTCTACCCTAACAGCTCCCCCAACTGTTTTAGAGGCTGTCCAAATTAAGGAAACCTCTTACATATCTTCTGGGAAAGTAAACACCTAGACTCAATATGGAAATCCACCACCAACATAGCAAACAAACTAGTAGACGATAACATCACTATTACTCCTCAAATTTGTCTTCTATGCATGAAAATTCCCAATATTCCCAGTCACACCAATAGATTACTACATACCCTCTTTAGCGCAGTTCTTTAGATGATCGCCTGCAACTGGTGTACACCTTGTATCACATGGCAACACGTAGTCTCAAGAATGGCTGCAATTAGGCTCACAGAATATATACATTATTCATTACATAATCATATAAAGTAAATATGAACAAAAATGGTCTCTATGGGATTCTGTACTTAACGATTAATATAATTTTCTAAGCTATATATCACCTGATGTCTAAAATTGTACCATATATGCTTACCTCTTTGATTGTATTGCTAAAATATTTTGTATGTTTACTTTGTACTCACCCTTTCAATGTAAACAAAAAATAAATAACAAAACAGTGCATCTATAAACATGCAGCAATAAACAGTTCCACAGTCAATGCAGATAAATCCAAGAGACAGGATACCCAAAAAATGTGCAAACAGGATGTTAAAAAGTGCCAGCATGCTGAGATAGCCTCCACGAGTCAATTTCACTGCTCACCTTATAGATGAGTAAAGAAAGTGTTTATCCCCACCATTGTATTTGGGACAGGCAGCTGGTGATGGTTCCCAATAGTCCTTTACTCAAATTCCTCTACTGGGGCCTGTTGGTAATCTCCACCCCATGTAAAGACAAAATTGCAGGAATATAGTGATCTTTATCTTAAAGCTTTAGTAATCCAAAAAACGGTGCAAGTGCAGACTTACACTCTGTGGCACAATATAGCCGGCCGTGCTAGCTGGAATCAGCGTTTGTACAGCCTGTGTACTCAAATGGCCATGGTGTGATGTCAGACGCAGGCTCCTTCCCCTAGACGTGCATCATCAGGGTGTGACTTCCTCAGTAGGGGTATATATATATATATATATATATATATTACAACCGCTTTAAAATGTATATAGTAAGCCACATAGCATTTGTATAAGGTATAGGCATAAAAGGACATGTATTACAAAGGTATGGATGGACATGTAGTAAAGAAAACGTATTGTTGTTTTATAGTTTCATTATGTATGTACGTATATAAGTATAGACATGAGATATTCTTATAGGAAATCATTTATTGTTGTAAATTCATTGTTCAATGAACATACACTTGCATACACATCAAAATTCGGTTTTAATTTGTGCTATAATTTTTGTTTCATTATATATTGCAATGGTATCAAAATCGGGAAGCATGTTTTATACCCCAAATCTATAGGCAATGCACAAATTAGATATTCTACCTCAAGTTCAATACATTTCTCCAATTCCTCAGAAATGCCTGCTATCACCAATTTTGTTTATATTAGCAGTAAAATCCTAATGGAAGATAATTACAGAAAACACTAATGCAAGAAGTGTGGAAATTGCAGGAATTCAGAATAGAAAAAAATGTTTGCAGACAATTCTTTATTAGCTCTAACACAACCATGTGCCATGCTCCCTAATGCCATATCTAATCACAATTCATACTCATATCATGACTAACAATTGACTGGCCAAATATTTGTACAATAAACTTTAATCTATCTTAGCAAACAGTGCACCAGCTCAAGGAAAATTTTACCTTTAATTTGGGTTCTTACATGGACTATATAGTAGTTAAATTGCCCCAGCTATGATTAATTATGTACATTAAAATATACACCTCTCTACCACAAATGATCATCAGTGTTGTAAATATGTATTTTTCTGGTTTGAACAGATCTCAGCAGTTCACCTTACTCCCTACCCTATTTTTAAACAAAATCCATTTTAAAACTGTGTTATCTGTGAAGACCAATATGAGAATATCTTACTATATATTTGGCATACATATAGACCAAAAATTCTTCAAAGTATATTGTAAAACTGTATACAGTATTTCAGAATGAGTTGCGGATATTTACATTTTAGAACACTATTACTATTTAGCTCAGTCACTCCCATAACAGAATAGCACGGTACTAAACACACACCCTTGTAGTTATTATTGGAAATCCTAAATTGCTATTGCATAATAATAGATGTGATATCATGAATCAGTGCTCCCCACTAGTACACAATTATAAAAGCAATTCAAAGATTGGGAACACAACAAAACACTCATCATTATCCCACATCATTTCATACTATTGTCACTGCTTGACATCACCTATTTCCTAAAAAAACTTGAAAATTCAACATCATTTTCTTGATGGATCAGTGTTTGGTGGCTTATATACCTGCCCAGGGACCAAAAACATCTCTCATCTACTGAAGTCCTGTCTCCATTCTCCAAAGGAGCCTACAATTATTTTGTTTTCATAGTCTTAAATTAGCACACCACCAACTCACCAATGACATTTGCACCAGATCATGTGCATGCACAGTACAAGATCTGGCATTATGTGTTTTTGTTTACACAGTGTCATGTATTTTGTAACTCAAGCATTTCACAACATATTGTAAGTAAGCAATAGAAAAATGTAAATAAGCCATAGGTTTGGGTCTTCTTCTGACACACATTACAGCTGGCTGTGTTACCTGTGATTATATGGTCTGTACAGAACTTTGAACGAATAAAATACCTAAAACTCCTGAGACCTCACTTATAGGATCTCAAGAGCAGCCTGGGGGCACTATTGACATAGATTCCCCAGAAGAAATCAGTGAGCTTCTTGCTTTGTCTCTTTTACCAATGTAAATGAGCCGCAGGACAGAAAGCCAGTTGAGTAAGCATTTATTTTTATTATGTGATGGCTTTTAAATTAAATTTGATAAACATTTTGTGAAGGTTTTATAGGGTTTTATAACATACTTAAGTAGTAAATTGTGGGTGAAAGGTTTGCTTTAAATAGTTCCCTTGTGAACACTTATGAACCTTATCTAATTACAAAAGTGTTTTTAAGGTTGTTTAGCAAAGGGAGATATGATGCATATTTGGTGGAATGTGTTTTTCTAACAAAAAATTTATATAAAATATTTTAACTTTTGCATTTGTTTTTTAACAATTGTAGAAAGCAGTGGTGGCCCGTACATTAGGGGCACACAGATGCCATCCCCCTATCCATACGTCCGGCCTCCTGATCTACACACAGGGTGGGGGGTGTGTTTTTTTGAAGCATGTGATTAGAGCCAGAGGCTCTAATAGGCTTCAAAAAAGGGTGGGCTTGGGGCGCAGAGCACTGCGCCCTGAGCCTACCCAGTTGTGTGACAATAGCGAATGAATATTCGCTATTATCACACTGATTCTCCTCCTGGCCAATCAGGAATTGGGTTGTGAGACCTGTTTCCCAATTGGCTGAAAGGAGAAGCCATCCTATTGACCTATGAGGAGGAGACATATGGCTGAGGAGATGCATCCCGGGACAAGGAAGAGATGCATCCCAGGACATAGAGAGACAGAGGGGGGAAGCTGCCGCCTGCCTGCCAAGGGTGAGTGAGCTGGTGATGGGGGTGTGGGCATGGTGTGGACTGGAGCGGGG
>BLSH010502835.1:592923-604819 GCA_018402905.1 Glandirana rugosa
TGACATCTTTAGAGCATTAAATGCTCCCGGGGGAGAGAGAAAGGAAAATTGACTGTAGAGGCCCACTAGTGGCGGAGACGGGTCAGATAACACACCAGAGTCCAACGACAGTCAGCGCGACACATCGAATGTTCCCCGGGCGACAATGTCTCGGGAAGTGTGTCGATGGTAGACGGAGACGTCGGGGGGGGGGTCAAAAACAACAAAAAAACCCCCGTTTGTTTAGTCTACCACTTATTCCTAATACCCTACGGGTTGAACTGAGCTTTCTTGTTGTAGTTCCTGTAGAAAGAAGTGAGACATGTGACTTTTACCATATAGGACCTGACATAAGGGAGACCTTATTATAGTAAAAGAGATCTTTTCCGTCATTCTTAAGGGGAACATCCTCGAAACACAGTGGAATCACCTTAAATCGTTTTAAGGTTTGGACGTCCTCGAGTTACAGGGGAGAGAACTTTTATGGCCGTGTGAACCGACGTGATATTATTCCAGAGGGAATACAGTCCAGGATATACCATTTTCAGTGTACAGAGTGAAGAAAGATGTCCTTGATGTTGTTCTTTCGAGTCAAGTTGGGCATCCCATAATCCTTATTCACCATCTGATTTGTTTGCCCCCAAAAAAACAACAAAAACTGGGGGGGGGGCTGCAGAGGCAGATGGTAGCTGTGTGAAGGGCTCTGTAACAGCGGGCCCCTTGTAAGCTACACAGCGCGACTGACAGCAACCTGAGACCACACAATAGACTGGGCAGAGGCGGTGATCACCCGGAGATGTCAGTTAAAAGGAAAGAGAGAGGGGGCCCTCGTAAATTACGAGATTTCTACAGTCAGGCCGGGCAGCACATGGAGCTCCAAGATGGCTCATGCCCCTCCCCCCTTCCCTGCAGGGAGAAGAAGCATTACAGACATTCTAAATAAGATGACACCACTAAAGCTGAGCTACAGGAGAATGAACTGCAGGACTATGATGAATTTAACAGCCCTCTCAAGCAAAGAAGGAAAATAGCAGCCAATGAGGACACAGTGAGTACTGACATAGAATACAATCCATGTGATGCTAAACCCACAGCTATCCCCACCTCAGGGCAGCCAATCTCTGACACAACAATAAAAGACATAGTCATATCTTTAAGAGGGGCCCTACAACATGAAAAACTTCATAAAAGAATCTAAACAAGAAATAGATGCTCTGGGAGAAAGAGTAGACTATATGGAGAACAAAATGTGCGATTTCACGGAAGCGCATAATGAAGTAGTTGCCGTTCATTTTGAGCTGGAGGAGGAAGTTAAAAGGCTAAGATTGAAAGTCTCAGATTTAGAGGACAGATTCAGAAGGAATAATGTAAAATGCCGTGGCATCCCTGAAAACATTAAACCTTCTGATCTGAAAAGGTTTCTGAAAGGAATAATATCCTCGCTCATCCCTTCCATCCCACCTCAGGATCTGGTGATAGACCGAGCACACAGGCTTCCCAAGCCAAAACACATACCAGACAAATTACCCAGAGATGTTATCACAAAAATAAATTTATTTGAAGTAAAAGAACAACTGATGCATTTCGCAAGAAACAATTCACCGATACCAGACCCCTATGCTGGAATATTATTGTATTCAGACCTTTCGCAAGCGACAATTCAAGCACGAAAAAATCTCAGTTCAATAACGAAAATACTTCGGAATCACAACATTCCCTATAAATGGGGATTCCCAAATAAAATTATAATAGAGCGTGATGGTAATGACTATAATATCACCTCCCTGGAAGAAGGCCTAAAATTGATAAAAAAAATGGGGCCTACTGCTGAATAACGAAGGAGACATTCCTGATAAACCTCCTTTGGGGAGAATCACACAGCAATGGCACACAAGCCATAAAAAATGTTTTCCTTATTCCACTGTTGAAGCTGCATTTCAACTCTCCTGCCTATTTGGATGCACCCAAACACAGTATAATAAATATATTCCTCAGGAACCAAAAAATTCAGGGGACCCCTGCTGGGACTTACTGTTATACATTTTACCTTTCTAACCCCCAATCTTAGTACAAATAAATTGTACAGAAGAAAAGAGAATTACCACCTTTTTATTAAAAATCCTGTTTTTCTTTTTTCATGTTTCAATATTTTTATTGAGTTGTATAAATACAGTACATAGAAGGATAGGTACTTGGTATCATAAAGACATGCATTTCTCGTACGGTACAGTATCTGATACAAAACTGATTATCAACCTGCATGCTTGTGATTTTACAATAAAACTAAATCTATATAAACAGAACTAGACCAAAGTGTTAACTGAAGAAATAGAGATTAGTACACTACTAGGAGCCCATTTAGTGGTATTTAGCCTTGGCTAGTGCATTTAAGACTTCCTCCCGGGACACCCCAATTGGAGCACATTTGTGACCCAGAGGGGAAGGACCATTCCTCAGAATGTGTACATATTGAGATAGCCAAGGGTAACCTTAGCGTCCAACAAGACTAGAAGGTTAGCCAGTTGACCTCAGACAGACTCACATCAAGCTGTGTCTATTTTCTTGAACCTCTGTGTTTCTGAATTGGGATGTTGTTTAGGGTTGTTTACCCGTGTCCCACTCAGCAGAGGACTCATTCCAATTTGTCCAGGGTCACCATATATTACGTGATTTCCCCAAGAGGCCTCTGCTTGAAGCCATCATTTGTTTGCAGCTGCAGTGTGTGTTAACTAGATCAATAGTGTTTGAAGTGTTCGGGGGTTGTGGGGATTTCCATAGCTTTGTGATGTTCAGTCTGGCTGCTAATAGGATATGTGTGACTAAGTGTCTGAATGGTTTGTGGACGGCCTCAATGTTCAGATTTAGTATACCCAAGTCTGCTGAGGGGTTGATGTTTTGTCCCTTTATATCTTAAATGATTCGAAATATGTTTCCCCAATAGTTATGAAGTAAAGGGCAATCCCATAGTATGTGGTATAGGTCCCCATTACCTGTATTACATCTCCAGCAGTGCTTAGAGGTGTTGGCACTGAAGCGTGCCAGCCTAGATGGAGTGAGGTACCACCTAAGAGTGATTTTTTGGGTTAATTCCCAAAGTGTGGAGCATTGTGTTGATTTATATATGGATTGTAGTGTTGTAGTCCATTGTCTGTCAGTGAATTGTGAACCCAAATCTTGTTCCCATAATATTTGTGGGTTTGTTTTGGTAAAAACTCTTTTGGATTGCAGAGGATTGTATATCAGCGATATCCATTTTTGTGTTGGGGTTTGTGTTCATAAGGACGTTTTCTATTGTTGCTTGGGGGATTGGGGTTAAAAGTGGCAATATTTTGTGGAGGCAGTGTCTTATTCTGGCATAGGTGAAGAATTTGTTGCTTGGGAGTGTGAATTCCCTTTGAATTTGATCAAATAATTTGATCTCGGAGTTGGATAGGATGTCCCTGAGGAATTGAATGCCTTTGTTTTTCCACAATCTCAATTTTAAGTCTAAGGACACTTGTTTCAGTATGCCTATAGGGTAGTTCAAAGGTGGGGCATCATTTACCTTTGTTATTTTTTTAATGAATTAATTCCAGCAATGTGCTGTGGCTTTAATTGGAGGGGGAACTGCCAATGGTATTTTAGTACCTAGGGACGTGCTTAGTAACCAAATGCCCAAGTGTCTTTTGGGGATAAAGATTGCTTCCATGTCTGACCATGGTTTAGTGGGTCGCGTGGTGAACCAGTCTTGGGTTGGTGCTATTATTGATGCAATATGGTAATCTTTGAAGTCTATTGTGCCCGCCCCTCCCGCCAACTTGTGTTTTATTAATTTGGCGTGTGCGCATCTAGGTTTTTTACCCTGCCGGATGAATTGGTTGAGGGTGGTTTGGAGATTTCTGAAGTAAGATTTTGGCAATTTTATTGGGATTGTCCTGAAAAGATAGAGTATTTGCAGTAGGTGTATCACTTTAAATGTGGCTAGTCTACCTCACCAGGACAGCTCGTGTTTACTGTTGATATGTACCACTGCCCTGATTTTAGCCAAGAGTGGATGGAAGTTTGCTGAGAAAAGTTTCTTGACCGATTTGGGCAGTTGGATGCCAAGATATGTTATGTTGTTTTCAGCCCAAATAAATAGATGTTGTGATTGAAGAAGGTTGCTTGTTGTTGGGTCGATACCTATTTCTAGTACATACAATTTATTTACTTTTGCTTTGTAATAGGACACTCTGTTGAAGTGTTCTAGGCAGTTCCTCACCTCTGCCAGGGAAGGAGCTGGGTTTGTCATCATCAAAATCACGTCATCTGCAAATAAGCTGATTTTGTGAGATCTATCACCTATAGTTATGCCTGTGATTTTTGGATTGTTTCTGATGAGCTCAGCTATGGGTTCCAGTGACAGGTTAAATATTAATGGGGAAAGAGGACAGCCTTGCCTCGTTCTGTTTGTGATGAGGAAGGGTTGCGACAGCATTTCTGCCGAGTATACCTGTGCTGACGGGTTTGAGTATAGTGCTAATATCGCGTTGAGGATATGACCATCAAATCCAAATTTTTGGAGGACCCTTTTCAAATAATTCCAATGAACTCTATTGAACGCCTTCTCTGCATCCAAAGATAGAAGCAGAGAAGGCGTTCCAGCAGTTTCAGCATGATGTATTATGTTTATCATTCTTCTAGTAGCGTCTGCTGCTTGTCACCCCTTGGTGAAACCCGTTTTATCACTGTGTATGAGAGAGGGCATTATGTTTAGCAGTCTTGTGGCAATCGTTTTTGGCATATATTTTTAAATACAAAATTAATAGGGAGATTGGACAGAAATTTTGAGCTAGTCGGCTCCTTCCCTGGTTTTTGTTATAATTATGGCATTCAAATTTTCCATTTGAGAAGGTGGAAGAGGAAGCAGCGTTGTTAAACATTTTTGACTTGTGCGGGAGTAATTGTGAGTAGAATGTCTTATAATATTCATCAGTTAATTCATCCATGGTGATTTATTGAGGGGATCGATCTTATGGTGTTGAGAATTTCCTCTTCAGTAAAAGGACTATTGAGGTCTTTCAATTGTCCTGCGCTAAGTTTTGTTAATTTAATCACGTCAAGAAACTGGTAAATTTTGTCATGTGAGGGTTCTGGTGTTGTCGGGTAGGTCTTTAGATTGTATAAGTCACTGTAGTAGGCGCTAAAGGCGTTGGCAATGTCTTGTGGGTTGGTCAATTTATGATCAGAGTGGGGGTGATAAATGTAGCCTATTTTAGTCTTGGTTCTCTGTCCTTTAATTTCCCTGACTAATGTTTTACCAGCTTTATTGGAGGTGGCATAGTAGTTTGCTTTCAATTTCCGTTGTGTTTTTTCAAAGGAATGTAGCAGTAGGGACGTAAGTTCATGTCTCATGGACATCAATTTTGAGCTAGTGTGGAGGTTTGGGTTCATCTTGTTTTGGGGTTCAATTTGTGAGGTCAATTCCGTAAGGTGTCCTCTTCCTCTTGTATTGGGCACTCAATTGAAGCAGTACATCTCTAATAACCACTTTATGGGCGTTCCACACCAAGCTCGAGTCCCAAATTCTTTTCAACAAAATCTTTTAGGCTTTTGGATATTATGGATGTATATTTTGGATGTAGTGGGATAAAGCTGTTAGCCCTCCACATTGAGGGTTGGCCGTAATGAGAGTTATCTTTGATCGAGATAGAAATCGGAGCGTGGTCAGACCATGTCATGGTATGGATCGTCAAAGTCAAAACATTTTGCAAAAGCCATTTATCAACTAAAAATATGTCAATTCTCGAGTAAGATTTGTGCATGGGGAAAAGTACGTAAAATCTTTTTCCAGTCCGTGTTGACATCTCCAAATGCCATATAGATCTTGTGAATTCATGAATTGTTTTCGTAGGGATTCTCTCCTCTTAGCTGGGTTAGTGGAGTCAAGATGGGGGTCTGCTGTCATATTAAAGTCTCTGCATAATATCAAATTTCATTTTTTGATTGGATTGGCAATTCTCATGAAGGAATGCAGAAACTTTGGTGGGCGTTTGTTTGGGGGCGTATATGTTTATGATGGTGTAGTCTCTTTTATTGATTGTGCATATCAAAATGATGAATAGGCCATCTGGATCAGTCACTACTTTGTGTTGGGAGAATGTGATGGAGTCTTTTATGGCTATGAGTACTCCCCTCTTTTTGGCCGAGTATGGGGTTGAAAATACATGTGGGAATTTTTTAGGCTGTGCATTTTGTGAGAAATGTGTTTCTTGGACACATAGTATGTCACAACTTTTTTCTTGGGCTGTTTGCCATAGAGACAGCCTCTTTACTGGGTGGTTAAGGCCGTGGGCATTCAATGATAAAATGTTTAATGGCATTTTGGTTGAAGGTCTGTAGTAGGTGTGCAAGTCAACTTACTGTTAGATGGCTCAGGTAGACTCTTTGAAGTGGATAGTAGACGGGTCTGTCTTGGAGAGAGTGAAGTCTTGGTAACTTTCTGGTGGATAACTTGAGTTGGATGGGCTTCAACTGATACAACAAAATTGTGTTATTGAACAGTGTAACTGCGAGAACATAAAAACTGTGAAGAACAAAAACAAAGAATAAGGAAAAGCAGATTTTGAGTTATATTTTGATGCTATTCCGTAGTACTTTAACAAAATGCGGTATGAGATGTGCTAAATTGCTACCGCTGAGGGTGTTTCAACAAGCAGATTCTAGCCCGCTATAGGGGGAATTACATCTGTGATGTCCACCTTGTGTTGTATCAAGGATGGCCCATGTTTAAGGGTTCCTTCTTCCTCTACTGCAATGCTCTTTTGGAGGACTGTTGCGTTGTGGTATTTGGTCATGTTCCAATGGTGGTTCTGGGATGATTTCCCAGTTGTGTAACAGGTGTAGACCTTCCTGTAGGGAATCAATTTTATATACATTCCCCTGTTTAGACACAATTATTATAGCCGGGTATCTCCATTTGTATTGGATCTTGTGGTTATTCAGACCTTTGGTGATGGGATTTAGGTCTCTTCTCAATTGTAGTGTGTATTTAGAAAGGTCTGGATAAATTTGCAGATCTTCGTATGGATGCGGTAACTTGGGAATGTTTCTGATCCCTGTTAACAGCTTCTCTTTGGTTTGAAAGAAGTGTACGCGCATCAGTACATCCCTAGGTGTGGAAGCAGCTAGGTGGGAAGGCTTTGCTATTCTGTGGATACAATCAATTATGATATCCCTTGGTGATGCTTCTGGGATTAGTGTGCATAGAAGGGTTTTGGCATAGTTTTGGAGTTCTTGTGGTGGGATCGATTCAGGGATACCTCGCAGTTTGACGTTGTTATGACGAGATCTAGCTTCTAAATCCACTATTTTTGCTCTCATCCACTTTTGTTTGTCTTTTACTTCATTAACTACATCAATAATATCATTGATGGTAGAGATGCATTCTCCCAGACCATTTTCTATACAGGTCACTCTGTTTATGACCTGGTTGATGTCTGTGGTGATTTTTGTAAAGAAAGATGAGAGATTGTTCATCAGAGAGGTTTGAAAAGACATTAGCATGTCTTTAAGGGTTGTGTCCAGCACAGGTTGCCCAGAAGTGGTGAATTCTGCCATAGAGGAATTTAATGCCTGGTTGGCTGTAAGTGGAGTCAATTCTTGTGTTACGGGGAGGGGTATCGAACCCTCCACGTCTATTCTCATCCTCGCTTTAGCTGGGCTCCCTGTTATGGGGTTTTCACTTAAAAGTGGAGTAGGGGAGGTATGTCCTCTGGAGGTTGTGTCTTCTGTGGTGTCATCTGGAAGGTCTGTGTCAGAACAATTGTCAGCCGGAGCCGGTGGTCCAGTGTTGCTCAGGTGTGGTTGTGGTGCTGGTTTGAAGAAGAAGGAAGTTATCTTTTGGGGAACGTATTCCCCTGTTCTTTTCCTGGACATCGCGATGTGCCAGATGGAAGGCTTTAGTAGGCCTCAAAATGTATTTGATGCAAGGGCTCAACTTGTTTTATCATTCCCCCTTCTGCAGTGTGTTTAGTGTGTTGCCACCATTATCTACCTTTTCAGTCTATATATAAGCTGGATTGTAAGTTGTAGCTTGTGTGGTGGTCCGAACAGTCACTCATTTTTTGCAGAAAGGATGGTGCAGTGTGATTACCGACTGGCCAGTCAGTTGGAGGAGAAGCATATTATTTGGTTGTACTTTAAGCGGTTTGACTGGTGAGAAGTTGTCTGTTTTCTTGACTGCTTGAGGGCAGTTAATGTGGAGTTACCCGGCCGCAACTGGGATCTCAAAATGGTTCACCGAGCGGCTACCGTTATGGAGGCCTGCAGGAGACCTTTAGTGTCGGGTGGTTGGGAGGGTTTTATTATGTTGGTTTTTAGTCTGTTTTAGACCTCCCGCTTGAAGCTGCTTGCTTTTCCTTTCCACTCTGTAGCCTTTTAGAGGCCACAGGGAGGCAGTGACCATTCTGTACAACTAGGCCTCAGATAGATCCGCGGTCTAAATTTGCTCCTATGGCCAGGCGGGTGATGAATTGTGCTTCTGTTGGGGGCTTATTGTAGTCCCTAATGCTGGATGTGGTCCCGGATGGGAGTCCCTGTGGTCCGTGCTCGCCTGAGCACTAGACTCTCTGAGGGGAGTTGTGTAGGCCTCAGTATGGCAGCATATGCTCCCGGACGTCTAGGCCCCGGGTGAAGCTGTGGCCTAAATTTGGAAGTTGCGGACGATCGGATGTAGCCTAAAGTGTCATTGGCCTGTATTAGTGCCCCCAGTGCCATGAGGACCCTCGATGGGCCCACCTATGTGCGGGTTAGGCCATGACAAAGTGATGGCCCTCGCTGCGTATGGTGTGACTGACTACGGCCTTAACTGTCCTCCTTCGGGGGTCAGAGACTCCCGATTTTGGCCCCCAGCAGTGGTAGGGTGTTCTGGGGAGTAGGGTTGAGGTTTTTCCTCATTCTCACTGAGCTCCTGGGTGAAGGATGGCTGTGGATTCAGCCGATGGTGCCCGGAGCTCTCATCCTGCACGTCCTCTTCTCCTTGCGTCAGGCCACGCCCTTTCTGTTTTTCTTTTTGTTGTTCATGGTTATGTCTTACAATACAAGCTTATTCATTGAAACAAGTAATTACAAGGGACAATGTTGCCATCTAATGGACAATTTAAGGTACTACACAAAAACCACAATCAATATCAAAAACCATATAATGAATCTAACAAAGAAACTTTATAGCATTAATCTACACCACACCAATGGGTCTTAAATTTTTATCGCTAACTGCAAAAGGCCTGAACAGCCCCTTCAAATGTAAAGCTCTGTGGACTGACATCATACAATTTGACAGTGACATTGTATGCATACAAGAATCTCATCTTGCATCCAATAAATCACCAACCTTTACCCACCATAAATTTCCACATACAGTATCTCACAAAAGTGAGTACACCTCTCACATTTTTGTAAATATGTAATTATATCTTTTCATGTGACAACACTGAAGAAATGACACTTTGCTCCAATGTAAAGTAGTGAGTGTACAGCTTGTATAACACTGTAAATTTGCTGCCCCCTCAAAATAACTCAACACACAGTCATTAATGCATAAACCGCTGGCAACAAAAGTGAGTATGCCCCTAATTGAAAATGCCCAAATTGGGCCCAATTAGCCATTTTTCCCTCCCCAATGTCATGTGACTTGTTAGTGTTACAAGGTCTCGGTGTGAATGGGGAGCAGTGTTAAATTTGGTGTTATCACTATCACTCTCTCATACTGGTCACTGGAAGTTCAACATGGCACCTCATGGGAAAGAACTCTCTGAGGATCTGAATAAAAAAAAAATGGTTGCTCTAAATAAAGATGGCCTAGGCTATAAGAAGATTGCCAAGACCTTGAAACTGAGCTGCAGCACGGTGGCCGAGACTATACAGTGGTGTAACAGAACAGGTTCCACTCAGGACAGGCCTTGCCATGGTCGACCAAAGAAGTTGAGTGCACATGCTCAGCATCATATCCAGAGGTTGTCTTTGGGAAATAGACCTATGAGTGTTGCCAGCATTTCTCCAGAGGTTCAAGGGGTGGGGGGGGGTCAGCCTGTCAGTGTTCAGACCATACAATTCACACTGCATCAAATTTGTCTACATGGCTATCGTCCCAAAAGGAAGCATCTTCTAAAGATGATGCACAAAAACACCTGCAAACAGTTTGCTGAAGACAAACAAGCTAAGGACATTGATTCTCAAAACTATTGCAGCACCAAAAGAGGAGAAGGAGTGAATAAGGGTCTAGGAAAATAAACTCCTAAAAATAAATGGGTAGATGGGCAGTTCATATAACCAGACTTATGGGGAGAAACCAATGGGTTACAAGTGTAAACTTGCTAGTTCATTCATCCATATGTAACACATATTCCTTGCAAAGTCCAATTCATTGCTTAGTATGAAGGTTCTCAAACCCACACTTGTAATAAAACCAATGTGACAGAAGAACAAAACAAACAAGATTGTGGGACACCCCACATAAATTGGACGTTTCAAATGGGCACACCACGAGATAGCAAAAAATTGATTTATAAAAAAGTATATTTTATTTGTACATAAGAAAATACATATCCAACAAAATATATACATGAAGAAAAAAAAAATGAAAAAAGAAACACAGGTGGGAGATCCTCGAAGTGCCACGTGGTGCAGACCCCACATAGGGTCGCCTCCAGTGATGCGTCGAGGAGCCCCGACCAAGACACACTATACAAATATATAAAATCTTTTAGCCATAGTATGTTAGTATACAAACAAGGAGTCAACGCGTTTCGCTATAAGCTTCCTCAGGACTCCAAAACTATGGCTGTCAGTTGCAGGGACAACTAGTCAAAAAGAAATGATATATATTAACATAACTCAGAAACAATAAAGATTAATAAACTATATGTAGTAAAGATTCATTTTAACAGTTTTATGCAATCCGTATATCATTTATAATACATGTACAGTATATAGGCGCTTACATATAACTCCACATGGCTCGGGACGGCAATCAGGGGGGCGAGCATAGAGGTCTATCAAGATCCAGACTTCAAGGGGGTTATCTATTAGAAGTTAGTATAACATTATAAATACTGGGTATTCGGGTGTAGAAAAAAAAAAAAAATTGTTTGAATAATGGCGCCAGCAGACCGCATGTCTCCTACCTTCCTAATTCACTTCCTGTAGCATTCCACCGTCACTTCCGGATCCTCCCAAAGTCTGGGCTATTTAAACCCCCACCTGGTCATGTGACATGGTCCACAGCCGTAGGCTGCACACCACCGCATGACTGCGGCAAGGTCACATGGCCAAGCGTGTGTCCCTACATATGAACAAGCGCTGCTAAAGGAAGGACAACACATATGTCCTATATCCAATACTGGCCAACCTCCTGTTATATATATTTTTTATTAGTTACTATCTATTCATTTATTATTGTTTTGTTATTAAGTGGTTAATTATTGGCTTCTCTTTTGGCTCGTGGACGTTCGGTCTCTGGGGTGGGCATATGTTGTCCCACGAAGGCTTTTTAGTCTTTCGTTCGGGTGTGGTTAGGAGCAGGACCAGCCGGGCCTCCCCTTTCCAGATGGTATCTGTTTTAAGGGTTGGTGTTGGTTGCACCAGGGCCCCTCCCCCCGTTGCATACACTGCGCTTCCTTTAGCAGCGCTTGTTCATATGTAGGGACACACGCCTGGCCATGTGACCTTGCCGCAGTCATGCGGTGGTGTGCAGCCTATGGCTGTGGACCATGTCACATGACCAGGTGGGGGTTTAAATAGCCCAGACTTTGGGTGGATCCGGAAGTGACGGTGGAATGCTACAGGAAGTGAATTAGGAAGGTAGGAGACATGCGGTCTGCTGGCGCCATTATTCAAACAATATGTCTTTCAACTAATTTGGCTTTTATATATATCTCTTTGTATATTTTTTTGTATA
>BLSH010502835.1:614646-638701 GCA_018402905.1 Glandirana rugosa
GTATTTCAAATAAACGACCCATTTACTCAACTTAAGGATTCATTCATTAACTATAAAGTAAGGTCAACATCGGTTAAAAAAATGGCTCCAAGAGATGAACAAGGAACTCATCAAAGTAACCGTTCCGTATCGTAAATAAAATTAAATAAAATATCATACCCTGAAGCGACATATAAACATCATAATAGACCCTACGTCCCTATCTCCTGAGCCCAACCTATTACTATCTTATTACAGTAGACACTTATTATTAGGGTAGAACAGTTTGTCTCGATATCTGGTCGTGTTAGGGTTATGGGATATTAGATTAACGAGTTTAGACGCGAACCATTTAACATCTTTTACATAATTTTATCATTTAATGATAGCATACCAAGCGCAGATTTGAGCAATTAGATTATAGGGTATTGGGATTGTGCTGGTCTATAGCTCTGTTTGACAAGATGGGATTATTATTCACAGATGACATTATTCTATCATTATCCAACCCGAGTCCTCTATCCCTGCATCCCAGATAATACTACAAATATACAGCGAAGTCCCATACTATAAAATAAATTAAAATAAATGCTATGCCTTGCCAATGAAACTACTCAAGGAACAAGTAGAGAACCTCGGTAAAAAAATTGGCTACAACTGGAATGAAATATCAATTACTTACTTAGGAATTCAACTCATTTACCCAGCAAATAAACTTTATGAAGCAAACGTTCCGAAATTACTGGAACAAACCAACAAAGACTTACAGAACATCCAAAAAGCCCAACTATCACGGGTCGGCAAGATAGCAGCCTTCAAAATGCAAATTTTGCCCAAAATACTATATTACTTCAGAGAACTGCCTATATTAATACCCCCTAGATTCTTTATGCAATTAAACTCCATATTGGCAAAATTAATCTGGTCAGGAAAAAAAACAAGAGTTGCTGTCACGCACCTGATGGTGGTGTCTGTCTTATGCAGGAACCAACCACTCTTACGGCCCTGGTTTGAGAACCCCTGATAGGGCAGACAGAGGGTTTGGGAGCACAGGGGGGGCATGAGGGCTGGACTGGATCACTGGTGGTGGTGTGAGCGGTCTGGTAATGGCTCATGCAGGTAGCAGAGTAGTGGTGCAGGCTGGGTCGGCAACTAGCTGGAAATGCGGTACAGAAGGTGCAGGCAGAAGAGTCGTCAGATGCAGGCAGGGTTGTCAATGGGCTGGCAACAAAAGTACACAGGGATCAGGCAGAAGAGTTGTCGTGGGTAAGCTGGAGGTCGGTGCAGGCAGAGATCAAACAAGGTCAAGGACAAGCCGGGTCACAGGAACAGATACTCAGGTAACAGGTCACTCAGGAACACTCAAACGCTGTAGAACGGACAGCACTGTTTGCAGGGTGCTGTCCTTTTAAATGGGCCATTTGGCGCCAATGTCAGTGCACATGCACGTGCACAGGCGAGCACACAGGCTATGTGCGCATGTACAGGCTCAGGAGCTGGTAGCAGAGGTTCTCTGACATTGCCCCCCAAGGGGCAACCTCTGGATGCCCAGATGGGTACTTCTTTCTTGGCGGTTCCTTTAAAAAGCTCGGATTAGTTCTTCCACTTGGATATTTGTTTCTGGTTCCCAGGAACTCTCCTCGGGGCCGTACCCCTTCCACTTAACCAGATACTGGGTGGAACTGCCTCTCCACGGGCAATCCATGATGGCTTCTACCTTGAACTCCTCCTCTCCATTCACTAAGACTGGCTCGGGTGGGTCCGTTCTTCGTCCCAGAAAGGGATCTGGGGGCACCGGTTTTAGCAAGGAGGTGTGAAAGACTGGGTGGATACGCAAAGATGGAGGGAGGTTGAGCTTGTATGCCACCCTATTAATCCTCCTCTTCACAGCGAAGGGCCCAATAAACCTCTGACCCAACTTCTTTGAGGGGCATGCCAGTCTCAGGTTCCAAGTGGCAAGCCAGACCTGGTTGTCTGGCTGTAATTCCAGCTCCCCCCGCCTTCTCTTGTCGAAGGCCTCCTTGTTCATCTCTTGAGTCCCTTCATGAGGAGGAAAGGGGCCATCTTTGCCAAATATAGTAGAGTACCCTTAAAAAGGGGGTAACTCCACAATAAAGTCCATGGCTATTTGGGACCATGGGCATTCAGGCACAGGAAGCGCATTCAGGAGACCCCAAGCCTTGGCTTTGTCAGTTTTATTTCGGGCACAGACGGAGCAAGTACTGATGTACTTCCTGCAATCTTCTTTGACTCGTGGCCACCAGAAGGAGTGGGAGAGCAATTCGGCCGTCTTGCGCGCCCCAAAATGCCCAGCCAGCATGTGGTCATGGCAGAGTCCTAAAGTGACCACACGTTGTCCTTCTGGCACAAAGATTTTGTTGCCATGCCACCATAGGCCATTCTTCACCTGCAACCTGGAAGCAGAGGGGCCGGAAGAGCTTGCGAGAGTTTGTCTGATTTGCGACAGCAAGTCTTCCTGGGTGAGCAGAAAATGATGTGATGGAAGAATTGTATCAGGCAGTCTGGGATCTCTGGGTTCACAGAACATCCGAGAGAGGACGTCCGGTTTAACATTTTTTGACCCCGGCCTGTATGTTAGGTGGAACTGGAATCTTGAAAAGAAGAGCGCCCAGTGGGCCTGTTGGGGTTTTAATCTCTTAGCCGTCCTCAGATATTCTAAGCTTTTATGGTCAGTATATATGAGAATGGGGTGCGTGGCCCCCTCGAGCATATACCGCCATTCTTCCAGGGCTGACTTAATGGCCAGGAGTTCTCTGTTTTCAATGTCGTAATTTTTCTCCAGTGTGGACAACTTGAGGAAAAAAAATGCTACTGGATGGAGTAGAGCTTTGGAGCCTTGTCTCTGGGAGATGACAGCCTTCACTGTGGTTTCTGAAGCATCCACCTCTAGGACATAGGGTAATGCTGGGTTAGGATGTTTCAGAATGGGGACTGAAGTAAACAACTTTTTCAAGGTCTGGAAAGCTGCCTGGGCTTTGGTGGACCAGTGAAATTGAGAGTTTTCTTTTGTCAGTTGTGTGATTGGAGTGATGATAGCGGAGAACCCCTTGATAAATTTTCTATAAAAATTGGCAGAACCCACGAAACCTTGGACCTCTCTCTTGTCAGATGGTGACAGCCAGTCCAAGATAGTGGAGACCTTTTGGGGATCCATGTTGATGCCCGTAACGGAGATAACTAGCCCAAGGAACTGGATGCTGGGCTGCACATTCTCTGCATTTCTCTGCCTTGGCATATAGCCCGTGTTGCCGAAGGTGGCTCAAAACTTGGGTGACATGTCTATGGTGCTTCTCGAGGGAGGAAGAGAAAACCAGGATATCATCCAGGTATATTATTAAAAAATAAGTCTAGATAGTCTCGGAAACACATAATTCACAAAGTGCTGGAAGGTTGCAGGGGCGTTGCACAAACCAAAGGGCATGACTAAGTACTCGTAGTGCCCAAAAAAAGTGCGGAAAGCGGTCTTCTACTCATCACCCTCTCAGATACGGACCAGGTTGTATGCTCCACAGAGGTCGAGTTTGGTGAATATGATGGCGGAACCTAGTCTTTGAAAGAGCTAAGGAACCAGGTGCAGAGGGTAACGGTTTTTAACCATAATTCGTTTGAGGTCCCAGTAGTCTATGCAAGGTCGCAGGGACAGGTCCTTCTTCTCCAAGAAGAAAATCCCAGCCCCCGCAGCAGACGTGGAGGGTCTGATAAAGCCTTTTTCCAAATTGTCGTCCAGATAGGCCTTGAGGGCGGCTAGCTTTGGTTCGGACAGGAGATAGATTCTCCCAAAGGGCACTTCCGCTCCCGGTAAGAGATCAATGGGGCAGGCATATGATCTGTGAGGTGGTAATCATTCAGCCCCTTTCTTGCTGAAGACATCCAGAAATCTGTGGTAGGCAGAGGGAACAGCTAGGTGGGTGTCAGGGTCAGAATCTGAGTCCAGGCAGAGCAAGGTGAGGGTTGCTTCGTCAGTCCATTTCAGACAGTGCTGGGGGCAGTAGGTGGACCAGAATTTGACAGTCCTGGTGGTCCAATCAATACTGGAGCAATGTGCCCAGTGCCAGGGCAGGCCCAAAATGATGGGAAACAGAGGAGATGCTATAGCATCCAGAAGAAGCAGCTCCTGATGGCCGTCAGATGTGGTGGCGAGTAAGGGAGCGTTCTTGTGGGTGACCATGCCGGATTTAATGGGGGATCCATCTACCAGGCGGATGACCATTTTATGAGTCTTAGGTTGGAGAGGAATGTGATGTGAGGCTGCAAATGCTTCAACCATGAAACAACTGCATGCTCCAGAGTCAACAATTGCTGGGACCAGGATAGTCCCTCCAGGGAGCTGCAAAGAGAGGGAGATAACAAAGTGAGAGGTTTGACTAGGCATGGCAGACATTCCATCTGAGGTAGCCGGCGGACACTTACCAGGGCAGAATCTCACTACAAGTCCTGGTTCCCCGCAGTACAGACATAGATTCAAGGTAAATCTCCATTGTCTCTCTTTAGGAGTAAGAGAAGGGTGCAGGAGCCCTATTTGCATAGGCTCAAGTTGATCCGAAGGAGAGGAGGAGGAGGTTGTAGGAGCGAAGGGAGTCGGACTTGGGTAGCTGGGAACACGAGGCAGCATCCAGGTGGGACGCAGGGGCCCCGAGGTTCTTTCGGCGAGGCATTCCCGGAGACACCGGTCAATTTGGATAGACAGATTAATGAGTGTTTCCAGTGTTTGGGGCACCCCCACATGAGCCAACTAGTCCTTGAGGGACTCTGACAGGCCCAGGCAGAACTGATAACAGAGTGTGGCATTGTTCCAGGCCGTGTCTGCACTCCACCTCCTGAACTCTGCCACATAGTCCTCCGCTGAATGGCGACCTTGTTGGAGCACATGTAGCGCAGCCTCCGCTGTGGCAGCCTGGTGGGGATCTTCGTAATGCTGAGCCATAGCTTGGAAGAATGTGGCCAGAGTTGCGACTTTTGGGGCCCTCTGCTCCCAAAGTCGGTGTGCCCAGGACTGGAGTTCATCTTGCAGCAAGGAAATGACAAGCCCCACCTTGGTGGCCTCAAGTGAGAAGGTACGGGGCTGGAGGCTGAAATATAGCTCACATGAGTTATGAAAGGCTCTGAACTTGCGGCAGTCCACACAGAAGTTATCTGACAGGGGGACTTTGGGCTCATATGGCAGGGCCATAATGGTGCGGCCTGCTGCCTGACTAGCCCCTGGAGCCGTGGGTGCAGCAAGCTCCTGAACCCATTCTTCCAACCAGGTATAGCCCTCCTGCAGGTTCTTGACCGCCTGTGTGAGGCCGGCAAGGTGGACACACTGTTCATCCATAGCAGAGGGTGCTCCCTGCGCAGACTCAGACATGGCTGTCCGTTGCTGTCACGCACCTGATGGTGGAGTCTTATACAGGAAGCAACCACTCTTATGGCCCTGCTTCGATAACCCCTGATAAGGCTGACAGGGAGTTTGGGAGCACAGGGGGGCATGAGAGCTGGACTGGATCACTGGTGGTGGTGTGAGTGGTCCAGTAATGGCTCATGCAGGTAGCAGAGTAGTGGTGCGTGCTGCGTCGGCAACTAGCTGGCAATGTGGTACAGAAGGTGCAGGCAGGAGAGTCGTGAGATGCAGGCAGGGGCAACAAAGGTACACAGGGATCAGGCAGAAGAGTTGTCGTGGGCAAGCTGGGGGTCAGTGCAGGCAGAGATCAAACAAGGTCAAGGACCAGCGGGGTCGCAGGAACAGATACAGGGGTGCTGTCCGCTTAAATGGGCCATTTGGCACCAATGCCTGTGCACATGCACGCACACACGCACAGGGGTGAACACGTGCACAGGCGCACGCGAACACACGCAGGTGCGCGCACACGCTACGTGCACACCTACAGGCTCAAGAGCTGGTAGCAGAGGTTCTCTGACAGTTGCCTTTTCAATTTTTTTTTGAACAATTGTGTTTATTAAGTTTAGTACATCATACATAGAGTATGCAGTCAGATAAGACATGAATGAATGAACGAACATGACATTAGGTATCGTCACATAGACCCATCGTAGGTATAATCAAGACTCAGTCAAATAGAGCATATAAAAAGGACTTTATAAGAAAAGAAGTGAAAACATGGAGTGGTAATAATACATCTCTGTATTTCGCCTTGTTCTACTGGACCCCAGGAGTCCCCGCCCATCCCCCAACGCACCCCCATATGGGATCTTGACATTTTCCCCTCCCTGGGGGGGATGGTCCTCTGGGTTCTTCCAATATCAAGGTACAGCTCGCCTATTCCCGTCTCAGGGTTACTTCCCACGTAGACCGCATTACAATTAGTAGCCTTTTCAATTTTAACCACAATTTTAACCACTAAAGAATATGGAGGAAAGAATCTACCAAATATTACAAATTATTGGACCAAATGAAATACTGGATCTCCACCTCAAATGAAAAACTATGGTCACACATAGAAAAAGAACTAACAACTGGTCATGACCTGCTTGCACTCTCCCTGTCCAAATATCTACTACCAAAAAAAATAATCATAACCAATCCTAATCTCCATTAAAGCTACATTGATAGCATGGAAACACATATTATCAAAATCAAAAAACATGCAACAGCCTACCAAAATACCTATACCAACAAGAATCATAACCTACTGCAGAATAAGATTTCCTGTGGATAAATGGACTATCCAAGGATGCCAGACAGGGTGTGACCTTCAACCAGAAGATCTCTAGATTTAAATATCTCTGTAACATGTTCTCTTGATTTGTTGACGTATCTTAAAGAATATCTCTTGTTTATTAAGTTTATGGAGATATGTAAGACAGGAAAATGGAAACTATATAATATCCTATTTGTTAATTGCTTATTATAACTAGTAAAAATTCAAAGTTAAAAAAAAAAAAAAAGAATAGGGGGACCCAAAATCCAGTGGCCCTCTAGGGGATAGAGTTATAACAGTAAGAGCCTTGGTTTGCAATACCCATGCTGTACTGTATTTTTCTTTTAATATTTAAAGAGACACTTTCACCTTGACCATGCAGAGCAAAGTGATAGCGTCTCTGCCTCCTTTCCCATACTCCATTATACTGTATTCATCTTGTCTGCACTTCATCACCACTCATTGGTAATTCACAGTGGGAGAAACTACCTAGCACTTCTGTGTATGGGAGGGCATGTGACTTGTTCCTTTGTGACAATGCTCAGGCCTAGCAGATCAAGCACTGTTATATTACCAAACAATGTGACACTATTACTCACCAGGCGGATGACACTGCTAATTTCAGTTCTGGATGTGATAGAGGAAGGAATGAGGGAATGCAGGTAAGGTGAGTATAAGGAGGCCTGCAAAGACACTGTCACTTTGATGTGAATGGACAAGAAAGAACAAGGATTGGGCAAGGTAACAGTGTCAATTTCATAAACATTTAAAACATATATATCAGATGCAAACTTGCACCTCTTTCATGAGAACCCAAAGTTGATGTCAAGAACGGCCCTTTGACAAACACTCTAATATTTTCTTTTTGTTAAGGAATGACAATATATTTAATGTTTAACATAAGTAATATCATAGTATCAATGAAACTGTAAAATTAACGTTCATACCAATAAATAGACTTATATCCTATCCAAAGAAAATTGTATAATACTAATTAAAGGTGTTCCCACTTATCACATACATATTTTTTTTTGGGGGGGGATGGTGTCGTTTTTTTGAGTCAGGGTTCTTCGGCTAGCAAAGACTTAGTAAAATAATAACAAAAATGCATTACAAAATGAAAAATATGCCAGGGGTAGGGATAGAAGCAAAGAGAAAGAAGGACTCATATACTACAAGCCCCCCACAACATTCTGTAAGTTTTGGGTTTTTAAGAAGCCAGAAACACCCTTGATATAGATGTCTTTTCAGTAAAATGATTGCTATCTATATTTTTTTTCAGTTTAGTTAAAGGCTTTCTAACTTGCTTATTAAAGGTTTTTTTTTTTGTGAAAGAGAACAAAAACTCTGTGAATATAGCTATGGGATGAGTGTCATGTTTTTGCCTTTTCTTTGGGATGATTATTCCCATTGTGAGAATGCTCTCATCATTAATTTATTTTCTCATCATGTTTTGCCTTGTTGAATGAAAGCCTATGGTAATAAGCTTTAAAGTACAATGCACAATATACTGCCACATAATTGTCTATTGTGTCAATTGATTACAGCATGAATCTATAATTAATCTTTCTGCTAACTCTGCTTCTCTCTCTCAATCACTGTCCTTGATACTTGTTACTTATTACTTTGGAAACCTTTAACAACATTACTTGGGTGTATGACAAAGTTTTCCTTTGACTACATTTCTGCATTAGCGTTCAATAATTTATGTTTTCTTGACCTTTTTTAATGCCCTGTTTGACCTTATATTTACGCTGTGTACAAAGTTCTCCATCTAAGGCTCCATGCACACTGGCTTAAAAAGCATTGCTTCTACAGGAGTTTTCTGTTCTGCCTGTAGAAGCAGCTCAATGTTGTTCTATGTGTCCATGCGCATTAGGATGGATACAGCATATTTTGAGCTCAACGTTTAGAGGCAGGAAAAAAAAAACATTCTGGTTCGCGTTTCTGATTGCAGCTTACTGGCAGAAAAAGCACAAAACTCTCCTAAAATCATCTAAACTTTGTATAAAAAATGCTCTATTTGCGGAGCGTCCGGAATGGAAGCTTGATTCCGGAGCTCCGTCTCTCCTCGGCCCCTCAGACCCCAGCTAGAGGTGCGTGGGTCAGACCCTCTACCTTGCGACCCCCCCCCCCAGAGCACAAGGAAGCGGCAGGGGCACCTAAGGAGGTGACGGGTTCGGACACGCCGGAGCTGCTCTCGGACCCGACTGACTACTCGAGGCCGTGGCTCTGGCCTGCTCATTGCCAGCCCGAGATCCCAGACACCAGAGATCCCAGGTGCCGGATCCGCCAGGTGAGGCGAATTCCACCCGCAGCACGGCCTCTGGAGATCTGCTCTCCTTCCCCAGAGTGGGCATACATGAGGCCACAACACTGAGTGGCCGCTGATCAGCAGAGGCTGAATACTAGAGGCTGCGGCTTGGGCCTACACATTACGGCATGACGGAAAACTGATTCTAATCTGATCAATATTCAGGGTCATCCCGTACAAATATTTGCAGACATATCACCAATCACCATCCAGAGAAGGCGAGCCCTCAAACCCCTGCTGACGGTCCTTACCTAAAAGAGCATAAAATATTGGTGGGCCTTCCCATTTCGTTTATCCTTCCAGTACAAAAATAAAACTTTTCATTTCACCAACCTGACGGATGGAGAAAAACTTTTACTCCAGCTGGGCCTCATCTCTCAGGAATTACCCCCACCTCCATCTGACCAACGTCACAGCTCCTCCAAATGACCACCACCAGGGAGTCCCCTGAATCCCATCTGGCAAAAACAAAAACCAAAGAGGATCCGGGACTCTGTTCCCCCCTGATGCAGACACAAGGTTACTTTGACTAAAACCTCCATCCTTGGACTTATTCAAGATAACTCTGTCAGTATCACTCAGTGACGGATTCCTAGCAGTTATCTTGCCATCTCCCTTCTAGTAGAGAGAAGGTCTTGGTTCTCTACTGGGACTATCCTCCCTTTTTTTACTCCACCTCAACCCAGAACATGATCACTCAAGACCCCTTTGGGGGAACAACTTCTTCTCTTCTCTGAATGACATCTGAATCCCCATATGATTCCTGACCTAAGGGCCCCCATACTATGGTCTGTTAAGCACATGACTTGACACATATTGTTCACACCTCATGGGACATGGAACTCTTGCCCACCTGTGGGGGATTGGGGAGTAGAACTAACCACTGATCACACTGCTCTCTGGTTATGAACTGATATGTCGCCCATAAGTTATGGGTTCTCTGGTTTAACAGTTATATATGGTTTACAGTTACAGTTGATATTTGTCTACTTGAGTTATAACATTTCCTGAGATTGCTAACATACACACCTCTCACCAAGACTGGAGGACCCCCCCACTTCTTTTTATACTTAATTAAGGGGGTCCCTCTGGCCGAGGGGAGACATTGTGGCACCCCTACTGTAGGATCTGGGAGCAATCATCGCCCCCGGATACTCAGTCCAGGCGCTCGTATCTGAGCCACCTATTATCAGGGCTCTAACTTGTTTAGAACCCCGGGTAAGGGCGGGACTGTTCCCACGCCCCCCTAGGGGACCTCAGGACTTTTCCATCCTGATGCCCCCCTCTTCCTTCATGTATTTTCTATCTTCCTTTTCTTCTCTAGCCTTTAACATTTCTACCCAACTAACCTTATCTTTAATGCAGGTGTCCCCATGGATCCCAGACCATGAATATCCCACACTCCACCATGCCTCGGAGGATACGTTTGGCCCCAGGGTCTCTCTTCTTGATGGGTGGGTAAGTCATATCACTTCAAAAGCGAAATTCACTCCCCTCTTACATGGCTGATGATACCCACCCTAAGGCAATCTGCAAGATTGCCTCACATAATGTTCAAGGGTTGAATTCCCCAAATAAAAGATGAAAGACCTTTGATTATTATAATCGCAGGGGGTACGACATTCTCCTTATACAGGAAACACACTTCCCGATCAATTATAACCCGTCCTTTATCCACCAAAAGTACCCCACATTCTACTTAGCCAACGCTGAAGCTAAGAAAAAAGAAGTAGCAATATTCTTCTCTAAAAAGATCACATTTTCTCATAGCCAGACGATTAGGGATAAGGAGGGGAGATTTGACCTAGTTAAAGGGCTTATTAATGGATCAATACACACATTTATCTCTTATTATGCCCCTAACCACAAGCAAGCATCCTTTTTCGCATCCATGTTGAAGTACTTGGCTCCACATCTTGAAGTGAAAATGATAATGGGGGGTGACTCCAATATAGCGTTCGATCACATTAAAGGCAAAACATCTAGGGGTACCCCCGGCTGAGGAAACCCCCAAAGCAAAGCTTACGTATTGCTAGGCTACTATATTCCCTTGACACTTGGAGGGAATTGAACCCGAGTATTAGAGACTATACTCACTTTTCTGCACCACTTGGGACACATGCCAGAATAGACCATATATTTGTCCCCACATCCTACATTCATCTTGCCAGAAGGGCAACTATATGTGATGTCCCATGGTCAGACCACTCATTAGTCCTACTGTTACTCAAAGGTTCCACCTCCCCCAAGGGCCCACAGCCCTGGAGATTAAACAAATCCATTCTCTCCAACCCGGTTCACTGTACGCTCCTAGAAAAAGTCACCCCAGATATTTTGTGGGGAGCCCACAAAGCTGTCTTGAGAGGGAAGATCATCCAGTTATCCTCCCGTTTAAAGCGGGAACGCCAAGTAGATATTTCAAATCTAGAAAAAGACTTCCGTCTAGCTAGCAAACAACATAAAAGAAATCCCACAGCTCTATCTTTAACATCGCTAGAAACCGCCAGACTATCCTTAAATTTAGCACTAACCTCGAACTCTGAGAAAAAGGTAGTGTGGGCTATAGGTCGAAATTACTTATCTCACAATCAAATTGGGCCCTCCCTTGCCCATAAATTGTCCCCCAGGACTCGCTTGTTCTCTATGCCTAAAGTTAAAACTCTCACTGGACACTTGTCCCAAAACCCTCAAAAAATGATGGAGACTTTCAATGAGTTTTATAAGCAACTTTACTCCAAAAATGATCTAGCCTCCCCTCAGGCTATGGAGGACTTCCTCCGCAAGACAGCCCCCCCTACCCTCTCTGACGCACACCGAGATGCCCTAGAGTCCCCGTTTACTGAGACTGAGGTCAAAGAGGTAATTAAAAACTAGCGCAATGATTCGGCCCCAGGGCCGGATGGATTCTCCTCCCCGTACTTCAAAACTTTCCAGGAGGTTCTCTCTCCTTACCTGGTTCAGTTTTACAATTCCTTGCACAATGCAAACCTGGCCTTCATCTCTGTCATCCCAAAACCTGAGAAAGACCCAAGCGAGGTTAGTAACTACAGACCTATCTCCCTGATAAATGTAGATTTAAAGATTATGACCAAAATACTTTCGAACAGGTTATCTAATTTCATAGGCTCCTATATACACAGAGACCAAGTTGGCTTCATCCCCGGGAAACAGGGTCCGGACCAGGTCCGGAGGGCGATCAATGTTATCTCCCTTATGAAATCGGGCTGGGGTGGCGGAACCCCCCAGGAAGGCTTCCTACTCTCCCTAGATTTGCAAAAGGCCTTCGACACGGTCTCTTGGAACCAAATTTATGAACACTTTTGAAATCCCTATACTCCTTCCCGACGGCTAGGATTAAGTTATGTGGACACTACTCTGAGTCCTTTTCAATAACTAGGGGTACTAGACAGGGGTGCCCGTTATCCCCATTGTTGTTTGCTTTGGTAATTGAAACCTTGGCAATAGGGATTCGATCTAACCCAAATATAATGGGAGTAAGATGTGGCCCATTGACCCACAAATGCGCGTTATTTGCAGATGATGTCCTCCTCTTTATAACTGCATCTCTGCAATCCACCCCTAATATATTTAGCCTCCTCACCGAATTCGGGAAGGTTTCTGGCCTCCAGGTTAACATATCTAAAACAATGGCTTTGAACATATCTGCCACACAAAGGGAGGTAGACCTTCTAAAGGAACGTTTTCCCTTTAGCTGGAAGACCAACTCCATCCCCTATCTGGGCATTCAATTATCCTCGTCTTACGATCTGCTATATAAATATAACTACCCTCCCCTGTTTAGGAAACTCAGGTCTGACCTCTCCCAATGGACCCAATACAAAATGTCCTGGCTGGGTCGAATCAACGCTATAAAGATGACTCTCCTGCCATGCATTTTGTATTTGTTCCGTTCTCTGCCCACCCCTATCCTTAAAAGCCAACTGGATAGACTACAAACTGAAGTCAACCGTTTTGTCTGGGGGAAGTCTGGCCATCGCCTATCTAAAAAATCCCTTTTCGACCCAAATCTAGAGGAGGCCTAGGGCTTCCCAACCTCTGGCTCTACTACCAAGCAGCCCAACTCATGCAAATTTCCACTATTTACATTTCTGGGACGAAACCAGATTGGATAAACATGGAGCGACAATCCATCCCCAAAAAAACTATAGACTTCCTGATATAGAGACCCCCTAAATCTAGACCAGCAGTCATGTCCCCTACCCTGCCTCACTCTATGGCCTTGTGCGATTCAATGCGTAAAACTAATAAATGAATATCACCCTGGTTCCCACTATCGCACCTCTTTCACAACCCTCTATTTCCTCTAGGTTTGAATATAGAAGCCTTTAAATGGTGGGTTCAGAAAGGACTATATTGTATAGGGCATTTCTTTAACGTAAGTGGCCCTATTAAACTTCAACATTGCTTGAAGGAGCTTAAGATGCCTCCTGAAGAGCGATTCCGCTTTTATCAGATTTCTCATTTCCTAAACTCTATTAAGGCAGCCTCATCAAAGCCCCTTTCCGTCACTCCCTATGGACAGTGGTGTTCCTCAGCCAAGGACATGAGAGGTGGAATTTCACTTATATATGGCTTGCTGTCAGAGCCGACTGAGAAGGCTTCTTTTATGCTGAGCTGGGAGAGAGACCTTGATATCGAATGGGATATGGAGACCTGGCACTCAAACCTTGAAAGATCCAGTAAGGGGGTCCATAATACAACACTCAGGGAGGCTAATATAAAGATTATGACTAGATGGTACTTGGTTCCCACTTGTTTAGCTAAGTTTTACCCCCAAGCATCTCCCCTTTGCTTTAGGGGATGCGAAAATTTGGGGACCATTTACCATATTTTCTGGACTTGCCTAGGATCCAAATCTATTGGAACAGAATCTTCCATATGATCCGCAAAGTCATGGGAATCTCGGTCGCACAAGAACCAATATTAGCCCTCCTGAATCAATCGGTCCCTAACTGCACTAAAGCCACCCAACTTCTTATCCTTTTTATCCTTATAGGGGCTAAAATAACAATTGCACGGGCATGGAAAACCCCTACGGTCTCATTCTACCAGGCCAAGCGAAAAATTTCTTGGATCATGACCCAAGAAAAGATTTCCCACAAGATCCTGAACACCTCAGCAAAATTTGACAAAATTTGGGAACCTTGGCCTTGGTACACCGGGGTTCATATGTCTGATGCTGGATAACCCAACACCTCTGTCTGAATAAGGGATGTCGACTGGACTCCAGGCTTCTTTTCCTTTCTTTTCCTTTCTTATCTATTATCTTCATTCTCCTACTACATTTTAGTACCTTGAGCTCCTGATAGCCCGAATTTGGTACCTAGATTTTTTCAAGGTTGGCACTTGCCCTTTGTTTGAAGCCTAGTTCATGGTTTTGGTGCTCTCCTTTTACTTGATGACTCTAGGGGAGGTTCTGAGGGCCAGGAAGGGCAAGGAGTGGTGGGTCAGGGCCACAGTCTGCTCCCGATTGGGGTGGCCTTGGGTCT
This sequence comes from Glandirana rugosa, assembly GCA_018402905.1. Classification (NCBI taxonomy): domain Eukaryota; kingdom Metazoa; phylum Chordata; class Amphibia; order Anura; family Ranidae; genus Glandirana; species Glandirana rugosa. Next base: position 629,109 of record BLSH010502835.1, read on the forward strand.
AGTCTGCTCCCTTGGGCCTAGGTTACGACGCTCATATCCTTGCCTCCAGATCCTCCTCCCGGAGATGTTGATCAGACAGTCCATCCAGAATGTATCTATTATAACAATTCTAATAAATTGTAATATGCCTTAGTTAGCCACTTGTCAATGGTGATACTCTGTTATAAATGGACAATACCATTTTTTAATGAATATTCTTGAAACAAATGCAGTATCGAAAGATGGGGAGACAGGATGTCTCTCCTACCGAGACTCTTCTTGATCCCATATGGGATGCCCGGCAATGGGAGGCTCCTGTCATCCCCTACAAAAGTTGTAGTTTGTCCTAGACTCCTGATAAGTGCCCCTGACATGTAAGGTATGGATGTATGTATAAAGAACACTAAGCTAGATTTGATGCAGTACGATTGACAAGAAAGGTACTAGAGCTTTGTATCTGTTTGTACTCTTATTTTGTTTACTCTTGACCTTAAAACTCAATAAAAATGATTGAAATATAAAAAATGCTCTATTTGAGCGTTTTATTACTACCAAGAGAACAGACTTTTTTTAAGCCCAGTGTGCATGGAGCCTAATTTCTAGCATTTCACAGTTTCTAGAAACAAACCACAGACAAAGCCAGGTATAAATGTTGTGAAAATAATTGCATAACAATATGTCAAGAGAGTGACATAGGGTTCAGCAGCTTTCCTCATGGTTATATTAGAGTAAAGCAAAGCAATAAGGACACATTAACACCAGCCATTGCATTGAACCACAGCAGCTGGTATGCGGCGAGTCTGAGATCAGTGCAATGATGATGCGCTGGGCTTAGCGCATCACATTTTCCTTTTTTTTAATAACTTTTATTGACATCACACACACATCTCATAGAGTTCAATTGCTGGCTGCACGGTGCAAGGCAGTGGATTACTCCGCTCTGTGCTGCCCTGAAAAAAGTGCTGCATGCAGTACTTTTTTTAGTGCAAATTGCTTACACACCACCAGCATGCAGGAATTTTGCCTTGTGCTTGTGGTGGGATAGTGCCACAGTCCCACCGCATATAGTGTGAACCTAGCCTAAGTGGTTAAAGTAAAATATAACTCTTTTCTTTATTGTTTATACATTTTTAAACTTTTGGTTTACGTATTTTGAAATACTGTATGTTATATATAATATTTGTTTTAAAAATGCACATCCAATACAGATTACACCAATGAAAAAGTATTCCTAGAGCACTAAATGTTTTCAATAAGGACAACACAGCAGACACCAATTGCCTGTCTCCTTTGAAAACTACAGGAGGAGTAAGAAGGTATAAGAAGGCAGGTGAGGGAAACATCTGACTTAACTGCTTGTGTACATTTTGCAGGTAAAAAATGTGCATTTATTATTTTCTTATACGGGAGTCTGTAAAGCCTTAAGCCTTTTTCGGATGACCGTACATTTGATTTTTGTCAGAAGAGCGTGTCCATGATTTTGTAGCGCATACTGACGTTCCGAAATTTTTCGTCTGACAAACGCGAATGTAGTGACGTATTACGAGAGTATAAAGAGGAAGTTCATTTTTGGTGCATCACCCTTTCAGCCGCTTCCGCTAATTCCTTGTTAGCAGAAATTTGGTGAGCTTTGATTCGTGACTTTCAGATCGTTTTTCTGATCGTTCGTTCTTCGACCAGCCATTATGCCAAAGAAGAGAGATATTACTCTTGTTGGGCTAGGAGTCATTGCTTTGACCCGACTCCTTTGCAAGAAGAGGAGAAAGAGGAGTTCTTGGACCAAAACTTGGTTGCTCAATTGTGAGCAATTATGCCATATGCCATTGTTGCGGGAGCTCCAGGAAAATAATCCGCATGATTTTCGGAATTATCTCCAGATGACGGATCCCTGCTTTCACTACCTCTTGGCATTGGAGTCCCCCTATATCCAGAAGCAGGACACATGTATGCTGCTTTCCATCAGTACTGAACAAAGGTGGATAGCCACCTGATAGTTCCAGGGACCTGCTAAGCTATCATTCAAATGCTGCAGAAGGACTATATTAAGGTAGGTTTTAGCTTTATACCACATTCTATGTGTTTGTGCTTGCTAATTTTGTTTATGTTAATTTTTGGTATTACATAATTGTCAATATTGTTAAATGCTGTGGATGTCTTCTTTGGTATCATGCATGCTGTAAGGTTTTCCAGCTCCTTTTTTGGGCTACAGGCATATTTTCCTACAGTAACCTCCCCAGCATGTTATCCTTTCTCCATACACACCTAGCCTGTTAATTTAACAATGTATTTTGCAGATACATTTTGGGGCTTACCCTAAAAAATAGCAACAATGTAGTAAAAGGTTATTTATGGGTGAAAAATCATGCACAGTGCATGAGGCCTTATTATTATGCAAAAGCTGCTTTTGAGCCCCCCTCAAAAATGCTACGTCAGTCGATCCAAACTGTATCTGCCATCTTTAGTGGTCAGATTTGCTTATTAATTACCCAAATCATGTAGTGCAAGGGCCTGCCTGATTACATACAAATTGAAGCTCCTAAGTTTGACCTCATATGATATGTTTTTGTAAAATCTTAATGTAAAAATTGGCTGCAAATTGTATAGTGTGTATCCAGCTTTAAGATTATGAGACTTCTTACCTGTCCACTGGTCTGGCAATAGAGTAAGTAAGGAGGAGGTGGCCAAACTACCAATGAATCTTCCTGCAACAAGTTCTCATGGAAGTGGAAAGGGTTACCTCTCCAAAACATATACCCATTACTTCCTCCCCCCTGAAAGTTGCCAAATGGGGCAGCAGAGGGGGGTGAGGAAGCAGATAAGTTGACCTTCCACTTTTGTCTTTAAATCCTCTTTTAAGTTTATCCTTATGTTGGCTAAGCATTTTTGTGTCAAATATGATTGTAATGTTATGTGCTGAAGTAGTCATTTTTTTTTTTCTCCACAGTTTCCTATAAACCCAGAGCAATGGCAGGAAGTTGCAGCCCAGTTTCTGCATCAATGGGATTTTCCCAACTGTGGGGGTGCTATTGATGGTAGGCACGTCAGGATTGTCCCACCAGCTAATGTTGGGTCTTATTATTTTAATTATAAGGGCTTTTGCAGCACAGTGATGCTAGCTGTAGTGTCCGCTAATTATGAGTTTCTTTATTTGGACATTGGGAAGAACGGGCGCAACTCTGATGGAGGAGTCACAATGCAGACAGAGTTTTACAGGAGGCTCCAGAATGGCACCTTAAACTTACCATCAGCTGAGCAAAACATTGTGGCATATGAGGCCTTTGCTCTAGGGGACCATCTAATGAAGCCATTTCCTATGCGGAACCTCACCCCAGAGCAGAGAATCTTCAATTACAGACTCTCATGTGCCAGAAGGGTGGAAAATGCCTTTGGCATCTTGTCAAACCATTTTCGGCTGCTTTTGACACCAATGGACACGGCATTATACAAGATCAACCATGTTGTCCTGTGCTGCTGCATCCTCCATCATTTTTTAAGGAAGAATTCTAGTAGCTACAACACCTCTCTGCCAAGTGACATTGACCCTGCAATGCCAAGCCCTAGTGGAGAGGCTAAAGTATGTCCTTCTGTGGTCGGGATGACAGCCATCGAAAATGCCCATGCTGGCTTGCCCTCCCAAACTGCCCGGGATTTACGTCAGAAATACCTGGACTATTTTGTGGGGAGGGGGCAGTGTCTTGGCAGCAATTTCTTACAGATCTTGTGTAGACTATAATTTTTTTGAGATACACTGATAATTCTGTAGAACTATTGTTGCTTGTCCTTCTATGTATAAGATATCTTCCAAAATGGGAGTTAGTTTTGACACTTGCTCCAATTGGGAAATGGTACCTTAATTTCTACATGAGGTGACAATATCCTCTTCAGCTAAGTATTATGGTGTGCTGAGGGTCTGCTACACACACACAATGTTTTTGTTCTTAATGTATAAAATATATAAAGAAAGTAAGCATTATGCCTTTACAACTCCTTCAAATTTTCCATGCTCAAATTTGCAGGAGTTGACAACATGTAAGAGCACATTGTAACTTCAAATACAACAACTTTGTAAAATCACAGGTACTGAGCAATGAAATAAGAAGCCACACATTGTTTAGTCCAAATCGTTTTACTCCAAGCACATTCACAGGTGCTTTGTAAGGTGCTTAAACAAAGATCTTTGTCTATAACATGTATGTTTTGCAATATTTCTCCATGCTTTTTGAGTAACCAGACATGCCTAAAAGCATTAGATACACATAAAAAAGTCAGTAACTTCCAATGTTGGTGGTTTTCAAAAGTGAAGGGCAACAGACACATCAGTATCCCAAGACTGTGTGGATGCTGCCTTCCGCAGATGGGGTGATCTGATCTCACCTCCCTAAAAGTCAAAAATTGAAGGCAAGTACACCTAGTGGCTTACCAATGAAATTTTCTCTATGATCCCATTCCTAAAAGGTGGGTACTTACAAGTAGCAATTTGTCTAAGCCCCAAAATTACACAGCGTTGAAAAATGTCAGCTTTATACCATCACGGGGCATAAGCGGATGCGTTTTGGGTGTGCAACCCCTTAAGATGATGCGTTTTGGGGGTGAAACCCCTTAAACTGACACTTTTTGGGGGTTCAACCCCTTCCTCAAAGCTAGTCTGCTCTGAGGAAGGGATTGCACCCCTGAAACGCTTCATATTTATACCCCGTAATGGTATATAACTGATGCATTTTGACACTGTGTGATTTTGGGGCTTGGAAAAATTGCTGCTTGAACCCACCTTTTTAGGAATGGGATCATGGAGGAAATCTCATTGGTAAGCCACTAGGTGTGTGCACTTTCCATTTTTGTAATTTAGGTTAACAATAAAATATAGCAAAAAACATATGTTAAAACATTATTAAGCAGATTCCAATGGCCGAGTGATGGGAGGAGTGTAGAGCTGAGGGAGATGCCGCCGCCCTAAGGTCCGCCCCGTCCCCATTCCCCCACGCCGAGCAGCGTATGCGGAGAAGCCTCGTGTTCTGATTTTGTCCGCACAGAAAGCCGCCAGTGAGAGAGACGGCCAGAGCGGAGGATACCGGAGAGGGGGAGCAGCCATGGCTCCGAAGACACAGCGGAAGACACAGCGAAGGAAGCGGAGAAGCCTCGCGCTACGGGCCTTAACCCTGTCCACTCGGGAAGCCACCGGTGAGAGAGGCGGCTAGAGTGGAGGATTGGAGAGCAGCCTTGGAGCACAACAGAGGTAGAGGAGAGACGGAGCGTGTGGAAGCTCCCCGCTCCCGACGTCCAGGAGAAAGCAGTGAGGTAAGCTGACAGAAAGCAGCTGCAGTGGGGTGGGGGAAGAAAGGTCCCAAGTTCCCCCCAACGAACCTCTGAGGCACCTGGTAAAGACCCTGCCTGGAAGGAAGGAAAGCCAGAGTCCCCAGGCAGGAGATTTGAAGCGGAGCCTTAAAAGGAAAGAAGCAGGAAGGTGGAAGACGGAGCGGCGGAGTGGTAGATAAAAAAAAAAAAAAAAAAAAGAGGTTTTAAAGTAATTGACTGTATGACTATATGTGATAACAAAGGTATATAAGATGCAGTGATTTGACATTTGATGACACCTACGGTCACCCTCTTTTAGCTGCCACTGCAAATGGTCCTCCCCCCACCTGGGTTTTGTTCACTCCCTTATCCTGTCTATCAACTGCCCACTAGCTGCCCCATATGAACACCAGCGGTTTAAAAGTTTAAGAGCAAGGAAGAGAAAAAGAAGAGGGAAAGAAGAAGAAAGAAAATCTGTAGATTTATAACCATCTCCCTCCCCCCCTCTGCCGGGTATAACTCTGAATATAAGTACAGAACCCAAATAATAGCAAGAAGGAGGGGTAGATAAGGGAGGATTGGACCGAGGGGGACTTTAAAAGTGCAGGAGGGCCTGGAGACACGGGGCTATATATAAGCCTACATAATGTTGTGGGTAAACAGACGGGTCACCGCCCAGTAAACTGTAAAAAAGCCCTGCAAGCTTAAATCCCCCCCTCCCCTCCCTCCCCTGGGCAGTCATAACTTGAAGTTTAAAAAATCCAGGACCCCAAAAATTCTAAAATATCAGGAAAGAACTAAAGTTGGGGCGGATAAAGACGGACTGGACGGACTGGACTATATGAGATATTAAAGGGGAGGGGAAAAACATAGAGTAAGAGAAAACGCTCTCTCTTCCCACCCCCTTCTGCCCTCCCTTATCCTCAGCATCTCTCAAATAGGCATGTGAAGAGATGAGGGGTAAATCAGCTAAAAATACAACAAGTAGGAATAATTCCACAATAGGGAGTCCAGGGGGGATACAGAGATATCTAGCGACAGAAGCAAACAACACGGAAAACCAGAAGAGTCCACTTAGAGAGGAGGAGGGAAGAGGATCAGTGAGAGGACAGGGACCCACAGGAAGTAAAATAAAGAACACAGAAAGTACCCCACCAGGAAAAGAGAAGATCCAAACCCCAAAGGCCCCAAAAATACAAGGAGGAGATATAAAGAAAAAAGGAGCAGGGAGCCAAACCTCAAAAGCAGAAAAGATGGAGGAATCGCCAATTAACCCCCTACAAATGAAAGACCTGTTGACAGAGATGTTAACAAAAATGGAGGTCTCCTTAAAAACAGAGATAGCAGCAGTGAGAGGAGACCTAGGCCATATCCTAACAAGAGTAGAGGAAGTAGAAGAAAGGTTGGAGGCGCAAGACCGTAAAATGGAAGAACTGGACAGAGAAGTAAAGGCACTACAGAAGATGAACAGAGACATATCATATAAATTGGAAGACCAGGAGAATAGAAGTCGAAGGAAGAACTTGAGAATAAGAGGGTTAAAAGAAAAATATAAAGAGGAGGAGTTGGAGGGAGTAATGAAAAAACTCTTTAACCCAATATTGGAGAGAGAAGTAGGTGAAGAAATGAAGACAGACAGAGTTCACAGGGCAAACCGACCACAACCCAGAGGAGAGGAGGCCCCACGGGATGTTATTGTCAGATTTCACCATGTAGGGGTAAAAACGAAAATTATGGAGAAAACTAGGAAAATAGAGAAAATGTTTGAAGAAGAGGAAGTACAAGTGTACTCGGATCTGGCAGCAGAGACACTAGCAAGACGAAGAGTGCTTAAACCATTAACTGAACATCTGAGGAAATCCAATATAATATACTGGTGGGGTTTCCCGGCCTGTCTAAATGGGAAAAAAGATGGTCAAACAGCAGTAATGAGATTCCCGGAAGATCTAAAAGAATTCTGCGAGAAATTGGACATCCAACCACCTCCGCTCCCGGGGTGGGAAGAAAGAACCCTCAAAGAAGCGAAAGGTCCAGATGAAAATAGATGGAGAAGGGGGAGAGATAGGGGAGGGGAGAGATAGAGAAGAAGGAGGAAGAAAAGTAAGGGAAAAATGAGGAGATAAGGCAATAATGAGACAGGGGAAGAAGGGGGAAAGACGGAGACTGGGGAGGGGAGGGAAAGGGGGCGGCGGGGTGGGGGGCTAGTAATCTCCTTCCAAAGGGCGGGGGTCAAAGGAGACACCAAAATGGAGGGTCACCAGACTCAAGCCAGAGACAGAAGAGAAAAGAGCTGTTGGGGGGAGGGGGGAGGGAGTGAGAGGAAAACTTCCCATAGGAGAAAAATAGGTAGAAAAGAAGGAATACAGAAACCATGGAGAAAATAAAAATAGTAACATACAATCTTAGAGGTCTGAACTCCCAAGAAAAAAGATATAAAGTAAAGAGAGAATTACAATATTTAGGAGGGCAGATAATCTGTCTACAAGAGACACATATATCCCATACATCAGGAGTAAGTCTAAGATCCACCCAGTTCCCTAATTGGTATTATGCTGATTCTCCATCCGGGCGGTCGAAGGGAGTAGCTATTGGGTTCAGTAAAGATATAGTGTTCAAAATAATAGAACAGAAAGTGGATAGGGAAGTGAGATACCTGTTTGTGAGGGGGACTATAGAGAACAATGAGTGGACCTTTGCGAACATATATGCCCCAAATAAAAGACGAGATGTATTCCTGAGGAAAATCCTGAACAAATTGAGGGATTTCAAGGGAGGACACCTTGTGCTGACGGGGGATTTAAACTCATATATGGATGCACGGATGGATGTAAAAAGACAATTAAAATGGGAGACCCCTCACAGACAGAACAGTATGAAGAAACTGATGGAGGAACATCAACTAATAGATACGTGGAGGATGTGTAACACAGAACGGAGAGATTACACTTATCACTCCACAGTACATAACACATACTCAAGATTGGATTATGTGTTAATAGAACACTATATGATACCGATGGTGATAGGAGCTAAGATTGGGACCACAACAGTCTTGGACCACGCTCCAGTATTAGTGAGCATAGAAACAGGAAAAGAACTAAGGGGAGAAAACACCTGGAAATTAAATGAAGCTCTAATAAAGGATCCAAGGATAGCAGACAGAGTGAAGAAAGAACTAGAGAGTTTCTTCGAGTTTAATGACACACCGGAGATATCGAGGTCAACCTTATGGGAGACACATAAGGCGTTTATGAGGGGGGTCTTGATGAAAATAGGGGCAGAAAAGAAAAGGGAAAGGCGAGCTAGAATGGATACTCTATATAAAGAAATTCAGGAAAGAAAATCAAAATAAGGAAAGGGGAAGCCCAGAAGAAACAGAGGCGCTCAAGGAAAAACGGGAAGAGCTGACTGACCTAATGGAGATGGATAGGAGAAGAGGAACCCACTTAATAGAGAGAGAAAAATATCAGTGGGGAAATAAGTCAGGAAAATGATTGGCAAGTAGGGTAAGGGAAAAAAAGATGCCAAACTACATCCCCAAAATTAAAAATTAGGAAGGAAAGATGGTCCATTCTACAATTGAGATAGCAAAAGTGTTCTAAAATTATTACAGTAATCTATATAAGGCGGAGGGGACAAAGAGTAAAAGGGAGAAGGAACAAGATACCCAGGCAGGCAGGGAATATTTAAAAGAATTAGGACCAGCGAGGACCCCAATAGGAGATTTAAGTCACCTGGAAGAGCCTATCTCAAAATAAGAAATAAAGAGGGCAATAAATAACATGCCGCAAGGGAAGAGCCCAGGCCCAGATGGGTACACGGCCCAGTATTACAAGAAATTCCAGGAGATCCTGATCCCAAAGCTATGGGAATACTTTGATAAGATAACAGAAGGGGAGGAAATAAGGAAAGAAGCGTTACTAGTAGAGTTGAGCGAACCTCTGGAAGTTCGGGTTCTGCTGGTCCGTCCGAACTTCGGGACAAAGTCCGGGTCCGGACGGAACCCGAACGATCGCACGGACAACGAACCCCATTGAAATCAATGGGGACCCAAACTTTTAGGCACAAAAATGGCTGTAACAAAGTCCTGGAAAGCCCTAGAGGGCTGCAAAAGGAAGTAAAATGGGGGTAAGGGTAGGGCAAGTGCCCTACAAAAAAATGGGGACAGGGAAATAACTTTAAATATTTTTAAAAAAATAAAAACATAAAAAAGCAAAAATGGAGGTGAATGTGGATCATCTTCAAACTGTGTCTGAAAAGTATTAATTAACGGTAGAAGCCATATAACTGTTCTAAAATCATCTTCAAACTAGGGCAAGTGC
>BLSH010502835.1:706293-722141 GCA_018402905.1 Glandirana rugosa
AGTGTATCAAAACAACGTCGAAATATCTGTGATAATCACGTTAGTGTTTAAACAAAACATAAGTACCAAATTAAAACTGTCATAGAATAGACAAAAATTTTACCCGGTTATAAAAAATTTTTGTAAAAAATGGTTAAATATACATAATTAATCGTAATTTTCACTATAAGTAATTTTATTTAAACTGATAAGAAGATTGATCTCAACTCGCTTGGAGACCTTCAAGCCCAAGACGACCAGGCCGGCTTGAAGCCCTGTTTCAGGCCCAGGCCGCCTTGGGCTTGCTAACGTGCCTGTGGCTTGGGGCAACTTTAGTTACCCCTGGGCTTGAAAATCCGTGTTTTACCGACATTGTTTCAGGACCTTTCGGGATCTCCCGACGTTTTCCTTCATTTTACCCCCATTCCCATCCCGTTCACGGGATGTTTTTTTACCCCTGTCCCTTTATTGAAATTTATAAAAATTTTTTTATTTTTGTATACTTGCCCTACCCTTACCCCCATTTTACTTCCTTTTGCAGCCCTCTAGGGCTTTCCAGGACTTTGTTACAGCCATTTTGTGCCTAAAAGTTCGGGTCCCCATTGATTTCAACGGGGTTCGGTGTCCGTGCAATCGTTCGGGTTCCGCCGGACCCGGACTTTGTCCCGAAGTTCGGCCGGACCAGCAGAACCCGAACTTCCAGAGGTTCGCTCAACTCTAGTTAGAAGAATAGTCAAATTTATTTTAATGAATATCACTTTTAATGCTAATTAATACATATAAATTGGTAAAAAATGTTTTTAAAAAATATTGGCCCATTTTAAAAACAGATAAGATACTGTCAAAATTAAACCATGAATACAAAACAAATTTGTGATTGCACTAATAGTGTCTATAAAGCTGCAACAAAACTATGTGATAATAGCACAGTATGAAACATAAATAATTAATAAGTTGCGCTAATTAATTGTATATACTTGCAGTGAAAAATATTACATCAACAATGTGCACATGAAAAAATTAATTCAAACATGTAAAGTGCAAAAAAGAAAAAGGTGCAAAAAGTCCAGATTTGAATAGTCTTAAATAAAGTCCAGATAACTGTATATGAGTGGTTCCTGGAGTTTAAAGTTGAGACCAACAGATATATCCACCAGAGATACCCAGAGGAGACAGCCCGACCACCAGCGAGGACATGCACACCCTAGGTGTTATAGGGAGATACTCTTACCAGACTTAGTGGACACACTATCGCTAGTGAGTCAAAAACGCCAGCAGATATCACCCTCTGTGGGGTATAATGACAGGCTTCTTTCTCTCTGACCATCCGATTCACACAGACAGCAATGACTTATCCCGAATCATCAATGGGAAGCTCAGACGGCGCTCCAGCATCCTATCAGCTCTCCCAGCAACCTCCTTCACATCTTCCAACCGCTTGACAAGGGAGGGGAGGGCAAAAAACAGCGCACACAGCACTTCCGGCAACACAGTGCCTGCACGACGCTCTAGCAGTGAAAGAGCGTCACGCAGGCGCTGTGTTGCCGGAAATGCTGTGTGCGCTGCTTTTTGCCCTCCCCTCCCTTGTCAAGCGGTTGGAAGATGTGAAGGAGGATGCTGGGAGAGCTGATAGGATGCTGGAGCGCCGTCTGAGCTTCCCATCGATGATTCGGGATAAGTCATTGCTGTCTGTGTGAATCGGACGGTCGGAGAGGAAGAAGCCTGTCTTTATACCCCGCAGAGGGTGATATCTGCTGGCGTTTTTGACTCACTAGCGATAGTGTGTCCACTAAGTCTGGTAAGGGTATCTCCCTATAACACCTAGGGTGTGCATGTCCTCGCTGGTGGTCGAGCTGTCTCCTCTGGAAATCTCTGGTGGATATATCTGTTGGTCTCAACTTTAAACTCCAGGAACCACGCATATACAGTTATCTGGACTTTATTTAAGACTATTCAAATCTGGACTTTTTGTACCTTTTTCTTTTTTGCACTTTACACGTTTGAATTCATTTTTTCATGTGCACATTGTTGATGTAATATTTTTCACAGCAAGTATTTTCAATTAATTAGCGCAACTTATTTATTATTTATACTGTCAAAATTGCTGCCTCACAAACCGACATTTGTGTATAGAAGAGCCCCTAATCTCAGAAACTACCTGGTACACAATGTGGTTAACCCCCCCCCCAGGAAGTGAAACTCCTAGCCGACATGAAAGGGTTCTATAAATGTCAAAAATGTCTCCCCTGTAGGGTGAGCAAACAACAACCAAGAAAGAAGGAAACTTTCAAATCCAGGGTGACTAACAGGGAGTACCAAATAAAATAATAAATTACATGCAACAGTACACATTAACCTACATAATTGAATGTCCATGTCATCTTCAATACGTAGGCAGGACCACCAGACCCCTATACAAAAGAATTAGGGAGCATATAAATAACATAAAAAAGGGGTTTTCAAGACACCGTTTTGTCGTGTCATTTTAAAGAAGTCCACCACAAAGACCCCTCAAGACTCATATTCTATGGTATAGATATAATTAAAAATGACTGGAGAGGGGTCTAACAAAACAATTAGGGTATCTCAGAACAAAACCCGATGGATACACCGACTGGGCACTTTGGTGCCAGCCGAATTAAACATCGACATAGATCTAAATTGTTTTGTATCCAATTTTTAGGTTTGGTCTCCTACATTCCATCCCCTACAGAAGAGTTTAGTAGGAACTAAAGTAGTTGAAATATCAAGTCAAAGAAATTGCATATCCACAATGAGAACGTAGAATAAAAAAATAAACAGAGAAGAGCTGCAAGCTCAAATTTGTCATAACCAGGCCACAATCTAAAGGCCTAATAGATTTACAAGCAAATTAAGGAAATACAGAGTTAATGAAAGAGAAAAGCTGGTGAGTCCAAAACAAGGAAGATTCCAAGAAGGGTGAAGAAAGAAAAGAAAGAAGAGACTAAGATAAAGAGGTCTCAGGGCACTGTGGATTAAAGTCCTCAGATTAACATAAGGAGAGCACGATGGCTGAACACGGGATATCCAGGGCTGCCAGACTCAGAGGAATTTTTCATGGACGTAAAGTAAAATGGCTGTCAATTTTTAGTTGACCATAATGTCGGCCATATGGCACTTGACTGCTTCAAAACTGAGAATTGGGAGTTTTCCAAGCTCTCGCTATGGTAAGTTTGGTTGCTGCAAAAAGATGTGACGCTAGTTGTCGCTCCGGTCATAGTAACTCCTCAATAGGCTTACAAAGGAAAGCTTTGTATGGATTTATTTTGATGTCTGAATGGAAGAGTGTGCATAGGAGTGCATAAACATGAGAAGGAAATTGGTTGAATATCGCAGTTGTAATCCAATAAAACATCCTTTATTCTTCAAACAGCACAGGAGAAGGTTACAGTTGACATATTTCACATGTAGGAGTGCATAGTCATAACCACATCCACCGAAGCAGGTCGATGGATAAGATAGAATGAAATGAGCCAAACAAACTGGCATATAATAGCATCTGTACCAGGATGTTTTATGCATTTTCTTGAATGAGTAAATTCTTGGAGCCCTTGGATATTGCCAAGGTCATAATCTGGCAATCTGCTGGATCCAACGAAATCCTCAACTCACTCTCCTATTGATGATGAAAAGACCACACTGAAGGTTTTTTAGAAGATAAAATAGAGGAGTATATTGAGGAGATAATGCCTGTGGAATGTGGGTGTGCACTACAGATGTTCTCAAATGGTGTTAGGGGGACTGGGATTTATAGAATTGTGAGACAAAATGATGAATTTGCATACAACGGTAGTGTTCCCACGGTGGAATCTCATGGGACAACCTGAGTGTGTCAAACATCAGTATCCTAGTGGGAGTAAGAAGAGAATGGATGTCAGTAACCCCATGTTTAGTCCACCAGGCACACTGTTCAGGGTTCTCAAGCCCTGGTGGGAACAGTGGACAGCGCAGAACACGTAGCAGGGGAATATGGAATGAGATCAGACCTGCCAAATATTTAACCGAGTCCCAAAGTTGAAGGGTGTAAAGCAGGATTGGATTGCAGGGTGGAGCTATGGCAAAGAAGATGAAGGTGCAGGATAGGAGTCAACTAAGTCCATAGTGGCCCAAAGAGGTAGATGATGCGACTCATGGAGGTGACACAGAGGAACAATGTTGGCCACCAAATAATATGCCTGAAGATTGAGGACTGAGAGGTCACCATTAATCTTGCACGTAAACAAAATTTGTTTTGTTATTCTAGGCCTTAAAGATCCCCAAATGAACTGTAAAACCCTGCATTGGTGAATGCGGAGTATATGGGGGGATTGAAACTGGCAGGACCCAAAAAGCATATGAGTTTGGGAAGGTAACTTTGAGGAAGAGTTTGCGGAAAGTGACTCCAAGAGGACAGTAATTCAGTCAGTTTCTTAAATAAAGAAGGGAAGTTAGCTTGATAAAGGCCTGCATGTGTTGGGGATAAGCAAATCCCTAGGAATGATAGAAAGGTAAACCATTGAAAGGGAAAGGTTCATTTTAAATCTTTCAGTGTTCTGGCTGAGAGGGTCACAGACATTGCCTTCAACTTGGCAGGGTTAACACGCAGTCTGGAAAATGAGGTGAAATTATCTAGAATGGGCAGCAAGTTGAGAAGAGAAACTCTAGGAGAAGTCAGGGTTAAAAATATGTCATCCGCAGATAACAAGATTTTATGGGAGAATCCCATTACTTCAATGCCTCTGACATCCGCATGGCTCTGGATTGCTTCTGACAATGGTTCTAATGCCAAAATAAATTGAACTGATGAAAGGGGGCATCCTTGATGAGTGTCCCTGCAAATTTGAAGAATAGAGGATTCAAAACCAAAATATTTGAGCTTCGCTTGAGGGGAGTCATACCAGGCTGCTATCCATCGCAAAAAGGAGGGGCCAAAGCCAAAATGATGTAGAACCATAGTAAGATAAGGCCAGGAGAGGTTATTGAATGCCTTGTTAATGTCAAGGTACAGAAGCATGGTTTCCAAGGAGCATTGATGGGTGAAGTTAAGCAACTGTAGGATGTGACAAATAGCATCTCCAGCCTGGTGCCGTGGCACAAAATCAACTTGATCCTTCTTAATTAGATAGAGGCAATTGGCCAAAATCTTTGTCAGAATCTTAATGTCAATGTTAATTAGGGAGATTGGCCTGTAGTTAGCCCAGAAGGTCCCAATCCCGGTTATCATTACTATGTTGGCAGTTAGTAGGGTGGAGGATAGTGCGAAGCCATGTTTGACAGAATTATACGTTGCCGCCAGGTGAGGGGCAAGGACATCCACTAGTTTATTATAGTACAAAGAAACTTTGCCTGGTTTAAAATCTTTGATACATTGTAGGACTTCCGAGACTGAGATATCTTGGTCCAGAAGGAATTAATATGCCGCCGTCAGTTTGGGCAGTGCGAGTCGGACTAGGAAACTACTTCTTTAAAATGTCTTGTAGCCATCTCTAATTGGGCCTCTGGTTGTCTCTGTTTGTGCTGTCACTCCCTCTTATGTTTAGAGGCAATGAACGGCCACCTTATTCACTTCCCATAGGGTCAAAGGAGAGGAAACAGACCCAGAATTAAGCGTGAAATATTCAATATTTGCACTAGGTCTGTCTGTATCTCCTAAATTGACAACAGTGAGTCATTCATGACCCAAGGGGAGTGTTGGGGCTTACATAGAAGAGAGCAGCACACAACTAAAAGAGGGTCATGGTCTGTCTAAGGAGTAGCCAAGATAGCCATGGATAACAACAAAGGGAGCTGTTTGGGTTGCGAGAAGACATGCTCAATTCTAGAGTGGTAATTATGTGGATGGGAGTAGTAAGTGTAGTCCTTACCCAGGGGATGGAGTAAGATCTACCATGGATGTCACACGCTTGCTATACCTATGTACATTTGTCTGATTATTTTATACTGTTGACTTTAATCTAGATGGCACCTTTAACAAAATATAATAAAACTGATGTTTTTATGACATGAGGGTTTCTTATATATATTATTTGGTTTCTCACTTGCTTGGCACATTTAAAGTCCCTTCCCCGGTGGAGGAATAGCCTCATATCTTATGGGATCCCGGCCTTCCTTCATTAGGGAAATTCACTTTTATTTGTACTGTGTTGCTCTGCCTGGTCTGCATCTACCGAGGTCAGGCTTTACAGTAAATTGTTATGCTTAATACTCCGGCTTTATGCTCTACAACCGGTGACATCAATATCTTACTCATCCAAAGCTTATGTGAATGCTGAATATCATCCCATGCTGGATGTGTCTACTGGAGAAGCACCACATCTGCTTGGAAACACCTCAGGTGACGTAAAACTTTAATATATATATATATATTAGTATAATTTTAGTAGGTGATCGTAGCCCTTTGGCATTTCAGGATACTATTCCAATATAAGGAAAGCGGGAGGGAAGGCTAATGTTTGAAAGGTTTTGTATCTCCAATGTGTCTATGGGTGCCAAACAGGCAAAATCAAAAGTGCCCATTTTTAAGGCTTATATGCAAGTAATTGCCCATGAAAGGGATATGGGGGTCTATATCCTACCCTGGGGGACATGTATAAAAAAAACAAACAAAAATAGTTTTTTCAGGAGCAGTAATTTTAATGATGCTTAAAGTAAAACAATACAAATTAAAAATTTCTTTAAATATCCTCCCTGGGGGGTCCCCTTAGTCTGTCTGTAAAGTGGTGCATCTGTGTGATGTATGGAACATGCTGCAGCAATAATATCATTTAAAAAGGTAAAATTGTCATTTAAACTTGCTCGCGGCTGTAATGTATTGCTGGCTCCCACCAATATAGATTTAAAAAATGAAAAAAAAATGATGTGGGGTCCCCCCCAGTCCATAACAGGCCCTTCGGGTCTGGTATGGATTTTAAGGGGAACCCCACACCAAGATCAAAGAAAATGACATGGGGGTCCCCCAATATCCATACCAGACCCTTATCCGAGCATGCAGCCTGGAGGTCAGGATGGGGGGAGCGAGCGCCCCCCCTCCTGAACCGTACCATACCACATGCCCTCAACATGGGGAGGGTGCTTTGGGGTCTGTGGGTGGGGGGCTTACCAGAATCCAGAAGCCCCCTTTATTAAGGGGGCCCCCAGATCCCGCCCCCTATGTGAGTGGGTATAAGGTACATCATACCCCTATCCATTCACCAAAAAATTGTCACAAAGAAAAAAAACACAATAGACAGGTTTTGACAATTCCTTTATTAAAAATATCGCAATGTACATCCATCATCAATCATGCCGCCTGGCGGACCTGAAAAAAAAAAAAAAAAAGCACATCCGCATCTCTCAGAGGTTACCCACTGAATGGGCTGTCTTTGGGGTTTGACAGGTCTCATATAGGCAAGGCAGGGGAACCGTGTGATGTCATAGTGGCGTGGTCACCATGTGACGTACCTGGTGACCCCGCCCTTGCCTATATAAGAGCTGTCGAACTGAAGACAGCCCATTTGGCGGGTAGCCTCTGAAAGAGGCGGATGCGCTTTTCACTTTTTCTTATTTTTGGGTCCGTCGGGCGGCAGTTGATGATGGATTGTGGGAAACTTTTTATAAGGATTTGTCAAAAATTGTCTATTGTGGTTTTTATTTTTTTACACCTTTTTGGTGAATGGGTAGTGACACGATGTACCCGATACCCTTTCACATGGGGGGCCAGGACCTAGGGGTCCCCTTGTTAAATGGGGCTTCTAGATTCCAATAAGCCCCCCACCCACAGACCCTGACAACCACTGGCCAGGGTTGTTGGGAAGAGGCCCATGTCCCCATCAAATGGTGGCAAGATGCTTTGAGGGGGACCACAAAGCACCCTCTCCATGTTGAGGGCATGTGGCCTGGTACGGTTCAGGAGGGGGGCCGATTGCTCGTCCCCCCATCCTGACTTCAAGGCTCAAATAAGGGTCTGGTATGGATTTTGGGGGGGACCCCTATGCCATTTAAAAAAAAAAAATGGTGCTTTTTTCATTTTTTTTATCTATATTGCCAGGAGTTGGCAATACATTACAGCTGTGAGCAAGTTTAAATCACACTTTTTTCCTTTATAAATGTCATTAATGCTGCAGCATGTTCTATACATCACACAGATGCACCACTTTACAGGCAGACCATGGGGACCCCCCATGACTAAGCTCCGAGGGGCGGAGTGAAATGCGTTGGGGACGTGGCCTGTTTGGAATCCAGGCTGAGGATGCCCCTCTATTCACCTTTCTAGGAAACTTTAGATGTGCAACTTTCAGGGGCTAGCCCTTTCTTTCCTGAACCATTGTAGGAGCCAAGCCGGGCTCCATCCCCTGTTAGCACTCTAACAGCAGCTGTAGATGCACCAGTCATATATCCCCCTTTACCAAGCCTGAGCAGGCCCGACCCCCCAGACAGGATATTTAAAGGAATTTTTTTTTTTTATTGTTTCACTTCAAGCATCATTAAAATCACTGCTCCTGAAAGCACAATTGTTTTTTTTTTATACATGGCCCCCAGGGCAGGACCCAGACTCCCATATCCCTTTCATGAGCAAAACACCTTTTATGGCACTTATTTTTATTCAGCCGTCAATGGAGAAACTCATTGACAGCTGATGACTCATCGGTTGTTAAGGACGCCACGGCCGTGTTTCCAGCCCCATTCCTTAACAACCAGCTTACACTGTGCCCTCATTATGCAAAGCTTTGCCTAATCAGGGCACATAATGCACTCAGTGCATTGCAGGGTGTTCATCGGGGCAAACAACCGGTGAACACCCTGCAAATTCGGGTGGTCGGCGAACAGCCGAACAGGCAAATGTTTGACCCGAACTCATGCCCATCCCTAGTTCCTTATATAGGGTAAACCAAATGTAAACAACAAATACAAGAACATGTAAAACCCATAAATAAAAACAATAATAGTGAGTATATCGGAAATGGATAAGGACTTCTCTTCTCTCTCTGCGCAGCCAGGGCCTCCTTGAAAATCAAGGCATGGCTTGAGCCCTCAAATACATTTGAAAGAGAAATGATTCTGTAACCAGGGAGATTTATTGCTGGTGTGGGAGCAAGTCCCAGAATACATTTTACACTGGAGAGGTATACACATACTTCATAAAGCATTAGAAAAATAAATATGGCTCTCAGCAATAAGTTCTACCTATTAAATACAGTAGCCACCATATTGCAAAAAGTAATAGCAGACATGTCAAAAATACCATTTTGGATCCTCAGAAAAAAAGCAACAAGAACAATGCAGGCTAATGTCAGCAAGTTTTAGTATATCCTGAGGGATTGGAGTATTTAAAATGTTTAGAAGGGGTCTTTCATGGGCTACTTTGTGGCTTGGGAGATTAAGAAGAATTAGTGGAAGGCAAGCGAGAATCGTGTGGGGTAGCATTGCCTCCTTGAGCAAAGTTAGAGAAATATTCCAGAAAATGTTCTGCGTTTAAGGTGACTTGTAGGCATATTTCTCTCCAGTAATGGTTTGGAGATGTAGTATTACTGAGTAGGGTAGGGTGAATTTGATTTTCTGCTGATATAGAGTGACACAGACCATAGCAAATGTTTTCCATTGTTTAGTAACTTCTGCAGAATAATCTGTAAAAAGCAATAATTTTTGCCCATCCAGCTGAAGTGTGCAGGATTGCCTGTTTGTCGAAATCACACAATCACCAGTCTGGGTGACGTTCTGTCATCAGGCCGAGGCCCCAAATGATACACCCTTTCCACCATAGAAGGTGATTTTGGGAATATACTTACCACTAGGGATGGGCCGAACACCCCCCTGTTCAGTTCACAGCAGAGCTCCCGAACAGGGGAAATGTTCTAACCCGAACGGCAAACCCCACTGAAGTCTCTGGGAGTCAAACAGGAAAAATCAAAAGTGCTCATTTTGAAAGCTTATATGCAAGTAATTGGCCATAAAAGGGGTATGGGGGCCCGGATAGTGCCCTGGGGGACATTTATCAATAAAAAAATGATTTTTTTTTCAGGAGCAGTGATTTTAATTATGCTTAAAGTGCAAGAACAAAAATAAAAAATGCCTTTAAATTTAGTGCCCTGGGGGTCCCTTTAATGTGCCTGTAAAGTGGTGCATCTGTAGCATGCATAAAACATGACATTTATAAAGAAAAAAAAACAAGTCCAATCCCATTTAAAATGACTCACGCTATTGAAAAAATAAATAAAACAATGGCGTGGGATCCCCCCCAAAATTCATACAGGCCTTGTTGATGGGGACAAGGGCCTCCTCCCAACAACCCTGGGCTGTTTTTGCCAGGGTCTGTAGATGGGGGGCTTATGGGAATTTGAATGCTCCTTTTAATAAGGGGGCCCCCAGATCCTGTCCCCCCATGTGAATGGGTACATTGTACCTCTACCCATTCACCAAAAAAGTGTACAAAAGTAATAATCACACAAGACAGCTTTATATAGGCAAGGGTGGGACCACCTGGCTACGACACCCTGTGGCACTGCCCCCTTCTGGCACCCTACATCTGCCCCTGCATCTTTTGTTACTTCAGCTGTGGCTGTGATCTTGGGACTCTTGCTGGCTGCATTGTTCCTGAAACCCACATGGAGAGACTGCAATCAGGTTCGGGACCTGGCTAAAAAGCAGTCCACAGATCCCAGGAATCTTTCGGGCAGTGGGTGATGTGTTCCCTGGCACTTACTTGATTTTACAAAACGGTATGAACTGGGCTGAGTGGGAGGCTCGGAGAGTCACTGCTTTCCTGTGTGGCACTGGGATTGAACTGGAAGTGCGCAAGCATGTCATTTGAAGAGTTGTTGTTTTTCCCATGTCGTCCTCAAATTTATATAAAAAGAAGGGCTCTTTCTTCCTGGTAAGCAGTATTTATTAACCTTTTTTATTGGTACAAGTCATCCTTGTCAGCGTTCAGCTCCCCATGTCCCTTGTTTGTCAATCCCACATCTATTAGCCTTGAAATTTGCCAGAAGTATTTTTCAAGTGTTGCCTCCCATTGACTTGTTTGGATTAGCATTTAGAATTGTTGAATTTTACAGTGAGTTTGATGAACAGCCTCAAAGTGAACTCATTCACTAATGAATAATAAATGTTAGCCTTACTTCATTGGGTATACATGCCAGCCATTGATGAGCCCATCAGAACTGTTAGATTGTTTATGTAATTGAGGCATGGTGGAACACTCCTATGGGAGAGGTTGGGTGAGCTCCAAGAATAAGGCTTCAGTGTAGCTGCTGTTGCAAAGTTGGGGTATCTCACCCTTGGCTCCTCCTTGGGAGTGTCTCAAAAAGAGAAAGATACAGGCTGGGTCCAGATGCATAAGGTTCATTGCTTTTAATTTAATTGCCATTATAGCCAAGAAACCATGATAGTGTCATACACTTGAACCAGGGCAAACCCACTATGATTTCATGGCTTTGTCCTAAATCAAGAGGCGAAAAATGGCCTACCTCCAGCTCTTATTAGCCTTCTCATCATTTCCACATGCACACACATGCATACAAACATACACTAAGTTTAGAAAGTTTTACCTATCACTCATCACTCATTAGACCTAGGGATGCGCCCAACAACCCCCGGTCCAGTTCGCACCAGAACACCACGAACGTGCAATAAGTTTGTTCGAATACGAGAACCCTATTAAAATCAATGGGACTCAAACAGGAAAAATCAAAAGTGCCCATTTTAAATGCTTTTTTGCATTTTTAGTCCCATAAAAAGTGTATGGGGACCCAGGTACTGCCCTAGGGGACATGTATAGAGTTGATCAAACCTCTGGAAGTCCGGGTTCGGCAGATTCGGCCGAACTTACAGACTTAACCCGAACTTTGACCCCGGACCCCGAACCCCATTGAAATCAATGGGGACCCAAACTTTTAGGCACAAAAATTGCTGTAACAGAGTCCTGGCAAGTCCTGGAGGTCTGCAAAAGGAAGGAAAATGGAGGTAAGAGTTGGACAAGTGCCCTACAAAGAAATGGGGATAGGGGAATAACTTAAAATAATTTTTAAGCTAAAATCACATAAAAAAATCAAAAATGTAGGTGGATGTGGAGTTGGAGGTTGAGGAAGCGGTGAAAGTGGCGGTGGAATAGGAGGAGGTAGCCAACACTGTTTTTTTAAAAAAAAAATTGTGCAAGAAATGCACCGCTGGCCGCAAATGTAGTTTTTAGATTTTTTTTTTTTTTTAAACCAGCTATGTAGATGCACTTTTTAATTTTGTGCAAGAAACAATAATCTGTCCCTTTAAGCAACAGTAGGAACCCCTCCCTATAGAACTTGGAGATGATTTTAGATTCTAAAATCATCTCCAAGTTATACAGGGAAAGGCTCTAGATGTTGCTTTAAGGGAAAGATTTTTGTTCTAAAATCATCTCCAAGCTCTATAGGAAAAGTATATTGCAGCCGCATAGAGCCATATTATTGTTCTAAAATCATCTCCAACTTGTATAGGAAAAGTCTATTGCAGCCGCATAGAGCCATATTATTGTTCTAAAATCATCTCCAACTTGTATAGCAAAAGCCTATTGCAGCCGCATAGAGCCATATTAGTGTTCTAAAATCATCTCTAACTTGTATAGAAAAAGTCTATTGCAGCTGCATAGAGCCATATTATTGTTCTAAAATCATCTCCAACTTGTATAGGAAAAGTCTATTGCAGCCGCATAGAGCCATGTTATTGTTATAAAATCATCTCCAACTTGTATAGGAAAAGCCTATTGCAGCCGCATAGAGCCATATTATTGTTCTAAAATCATCTCCAACTTGTATAGGAAAAGTCTATTGCAGCCGCATAGAGCCATATTAGTGTTCTAAAATCATCTTCAATGAAGATGATTTTAGAACACTAATATGGCTTCATGCGGCTGAAACAGGCTTTTCCCACACACTGTGAAGATGATTTTAGAACACTAATATGGCTCCATGCGGCTGAAACAGGGTTTTCCCACACACTTTGAAGATGATTTTAGAACACTAATATGGCTCCACGTGGCTGAAACAGGGTTTTCCCACACACTGTGAAGATGATTTTAGAACACTAATATGGCTCCACACGGCTGAAACAGGGTTTTCCCACACACTTTGAAGATGATTTTAGAACAATAATCTTTCCCTTAAAGCAACAGCTGGAACCTTTCCCTGTACAACTTGGAGATGATTTTAGAACACAAATTTTTCCCTTAACCACTTACCAACCGGAAGGTTTTGCAGCTTTAGGACCAGAGCACTTTTTTCAATTTGGCACTGCACCGCTTCAAATGGTAATTGCGCGGTCATGCAATGCAGTACCCAAACAAAATTTGCGTCCTTTTTTTCCCACAAATAGAGCTTTCTTTTGGTGGTATTTGTTCACCACTGCGCTTTTTTATTTTTTGCGATATAAACAAAAAAAGGACAAAATTTTTTTTAAAAAAATGATATTTTCAACTTTATGTTATTACAAAAATACAATAAACTAAATTTTAGTCATAAATTTTTGCCAAAATGCATTTAGCCACATGTCTTGGGTAAAAAAAAAGTTAATTACCGTATATTTATTGGTTTGCCCAAAAGTTATAGTGTCTACAAACTAGGGTACATTTTCTGTAATTTATGCAGCTTTTATTTTATGGCTGCCTATCTCATTTCTTGAGGTGCTAAAATGGAAGGGCAGTACAACCCCCCCCCCCAAATGACCCCATTTTGGAAAGTAGACACCCCAAGGAATTTGCTGAGAGGCATGTTGAGCCCATTGAATATTTTATTTTTTTGTCATAAGTGATTGAAAGATGACCAAAAAAAAAAAAATAAAATAAATTATACAAAGTTGTTACTGAAATGATATATTGCTCACACATGCCATGGGTATATGTGGAATTACACCCCAAAAATATATTCTGCTGCTTCTCCTGAGTACGGGGATACCCCATGTGTGAGACTTTTTGGAAGTCTATCTGCATACAGGACCCCGAAAACCAATCACCTCCTTCAGGATTTCTAATTGCAAAAATGTATGCATTCACCCCACACTACCTATCTCTGTTGTGGAGGCCATGTAATGCCCAGATAGCACAAGCCCCCCCCAAATGACCCCATTTTGGAAAGTAGACACCCCAAGCTATTTGCTGAGAGGCACGTTGAGTCCATGGAATATTTTATATTTTGCCACAAGTCTCTGGAAAATTAAATTTTTTTTTCCCCACAAAGTTGTCACTAAGGCCTCATACACACGGACGTTTTTTGACGCCGGCGTTTTCTGGCGTTTTTTGCAGCTCTCCATGTTAGTCAATGGCCCCATAACAACGTTGGCGTTTTTGAGCTGTAGATGGCGTCAGCGTTAGTGAGCAGAAAGTAGAACCCATGGCCATCGCGTTCTGAGGCTGTAACATTTTGACATTTTTTGACGCCGACGCCACAAAACGCCACCTAATATTGTACCGGCGTTTTCCAGCGTTTTTTGACGCTGACGTTTTTAGGTTGAAGAATAGCAGAGGGATGATTTTTTTTTTTTAAAAATGCCTATTGACGCCGACGCTCACTAACGCTCAAAAACGCCAATGCATAACGCCGAAAAACGTCAACTTTTTTTCCTTGACGTCGGGCCCAACATTTTGTTTATTTTTTTAGATATGCCCGTGTGTATGAGGCCTAAATGATAAGTTGCTTAAACATGCCATGGGTATATGTGAAATTACACCCCAAAATACATTCTGCTGCTTCTTCTGAATACAGGGATACCACATATGTGAGACCTTTTGGCAGTCTAGCCGCGTACGGGACCCAAAAACCAATCACCGCCTCCAGGCTTTCTAAGTGCGTAAAAAGGTGATTTTACTCCACACTACCTATCTCTGTTGCGGAGGCCATGGAATGCCCAGATAGAACAAGCCCCCCCCCAAATGACCCCATTTTGGTAAGTAGACACCCCAAGCTATTTGCTGAGAGGCATGTTGAGTCCATGGAATATTTTATATTTTGTCACAAGTTTCTGGGAAATTACATTTTTTTTTTTCCCCACAAAGTTGTCACTAAATGATAAGTTGCTTGAACATGCCATGGGTATATGTGAAATTACACCCCAAAATACATTCTGCTGCTTCTTCTGAATACAGGGATACCACATATGTGAGACCTATGTCAGTCTAGCCGCGTGCGGGACCCCAAAAACCAATCACCGCCTCCAGGCTTTCTAAGTGCGTAAAAAGGTGATTTTACTCCTCACTCCCTATAACAGTTTCGGAGGCCATGGAATGCCCAGATAGCACAACCCCCCCCCCCCCCCCAAATGACCCCATTTTGGAAAGTAGACACTCCAAGCTATTCGCTGAGAAGTATTTTGAGTATTTTGCAGATCTCACATTTTGTCACACAGTTTTGAAATTTGAAAAAATTCTGTTTATTTCTTCATTTTCCAAAACAAATGAGAGCTGCAAAATACTCACCATGCCTCTTAGCAAATACCTTGGGGTGTCTACTTTCCAAAATGGGGTCATTTGGGGGGGTTTTGTGCTACCTGGGCATTTCAGGGCCTCCAAAACCGTGATAGGTACTGAGGAGTAAAATCACCATTTTATGCCCTTAGAAAGCCTGAAGGCGGTGATTGGTTTCGGGGTCCTGTACGCGGATAGGCTCCCAAAAAGTCTCACACATGGGGTATCCCCACACTCAGGAGAAGCAGCAGAATGTATTTTGGGGTGTAATTCCACATATACCCATGGCGTGTGAGCAATATATCATGTCAGTGACAACTTTGTGTAAAAAAAAAAAAAAAAAAATACAAATTGTAATTTCCCCAAAACTTGTGGCAAAATATAAAATATTTCATGGACTCAACATGCCTCTCAGCAGATAGCTTGGGGTGTCTACTTTCCAAAATGGGGTCATTTGTTTTTTTTTTTT
>BLSH010502835.1:730763-741722 GCA_018402905.1 Glandirana rugosa
GGGCCTGGGCCTGAAAAGTTTTTTTCAGGCCCAAGCCCAGGCCCCAAGACCATTAAAATTACTTTGTAAAATTTTTACGACATTTTTTCAGGTCCTTCCAGGATCTCCAGACGTTTTCCTTCCTTTTACCCCCATCCCCACCCTGTTCACTGGATGTTTCTTTACCCCTGTCCCTTTATTGAAATTTATAAAAAATTTTTTATTTTTGTATTTTTTCGTTTTTACCTCCACTTATTTCAGACCCAGTTTTAAGATGATCCCCATTCACCTCCATTTTTGCTTTTTTATGTTTTTATTTTTTAAAAAATATTTAAAGTTATTTCCCTGTCCCCATTTCTTTGTAGGTCACTTGTCCCACCCCTACCCCCATTTTCCTTCCTTTTGCAGACCTCTAGGACCTTCCTGGACTTTTTTACAGCATTTTTAAAATGTTTCATTAAAATTACCAGAACCCCGGACCCGAACCCGGACTTTTTTTGAAAAGTCCGGGTCCGGGTCCCGGACACCCCAAAGTTCGGTACGGACCCGAACTTTACAGTCCGGGTTCGCTCAACTCTATTAATTATCCCTTTGGTTATTTGGGTGTTTTTAATGTTTTAGTAAAATAATTTTAGCAATACAGAAAGCACTAGAGGAGTTTATGCATTTTATTTTGAGCTCACCCTTGACACATAGTGGAGAAAGATAGAGAGGTGAATACTGTGGTCAATACCCCTTAAAGGGAAGAGGCTATCATTGACCTTAATATATGTAAGAGGTGAAAGCACATCTGTAATTGTGTGCAAATACAAGGTATAGAGCACAAGTTTTGTATTTGCTGTGTATCATGGAGAATATTACATGGAATGCACAGTTGCTTAAGATGTGACATATCAGGAGGACACTTTGAATTATTCTCCAGCATATGGGCACACCTATGGGCAAGGTCCTTGAGCACCCAAAGTGAAAAGGCCAAATCATGGCCCCCTTCATGTGCATGTGCAGGAGTTCAGCAGCATAGGTTTTAGGTCCTAACCTTTTGGGACTCCCAGTCTGCCAGTTTATGGCCTACATTTCCCCACAAAGACAAACACTCAGCTGACCATGCTGCTCTGTGTCCTGCACTTTGGGGAAAGCAACAGTGCAGTTACTTCTAATCCCTTTCATTCATTGATCATAAGAGGTCACTCCTCTCAGCCACAAGGTACCTCTAGCACTCCAGAGACTATGCCAGTATGACTGGGAGACAGGAGCTACACTTTAATTAAATTTAAATAAATTCTGATAAGATAAATTAGTGTCATGATCTTATTCCACAAAAACGTCCCCTATCAGATCAAATCTATAGATGCAGAGGAGCAGGAATGTTTTGTCACTGTCCATCCGCTTGCAGTATGGAGAGACCTCATACTTGCTAATATCTATGCACCAAATTCCCCTAACAAAAAGTTTTAATGCGTTTTGACTATGCAACTCCTGCGCCATCCTCACCTTCACTATATAGTGGGTGGTGTCTTTAATGCAGTCATGCAATCTTTGGAGGAAAGATCCCATCTGAAAAAAGTCTGTGCACAACTTTCTGCTGCACAACAGACTGCGCTTGCAGGTACAATAAACTCCATTAACATGGTAGGCATCTGGCCTTTTTCTGCACCTGGCAGAAAAGGAATTAACATTTTACTCCCCCCATAACAGATTTACTAGGCTAGATTATTTAGTCAGTCTTACCAAACATCAAGGAGGCCACAATTCACTAGATAGCCATCTGAGATCACAGTTGCATTACAGTGACACTCGCAGATTCAGGCAGTCAGGGCAATCTCCATCTATGGCAATTTCCCACTTTTCTTGCAAATAGTGAAGACTTTTGCCATGCCCTCAAGGAGGCCTAGCTTTAACAAAATTGTATCTCCCCAGGAGAAAAGGGGGTGCGAACCTTCCCAAAGTCAGAGTATATAATTTGGGCCGTCTGTTACGAATAGGGCTACACTAGTTATGTTCCTCATCCCGTTATTTAAACTAGACTTAGGAATGGTGGTCCCCTATTCTTTGGGTGCAATGCTACATAGCAAATTGAATCAAATACCGACTGACCTTCAACATAATCCTCTAGTGAGAGATACCATTATTGCATGGAGAGAGGCTTACAAAAAAATAAGGTCATTCCTCCTATATCTCTAGGCATCTATCTCTCCAGGGCAATCCGATGTTTTCTTCAGGACTACACTGGTTTCCCTACTATTTGACTGTGCTTTCGGTAACTCATGATCCTTCCATGATCTTGTCAACTAGTTTACTCTACCTACAAACCACTTCTTTTACTTCTGGCAAGCCGTGAGTTATGCAAAACCCTGTTGCTATGACAAGGTTAAGAGGTTTAAACTATTCTTGCCTGACCACCTTCACCTTCTTCCACTTAGAGATACTCCATCTCAGACATCTACCAGCCTCTCATCCTACACTGTAGCAATTCCTTCAGCTCATCCTCGGCATAAAATTGGGGTATGGACTTTCTGTCAGACTCACTCACCACAATATGCTGTGTGGATATAACAAGGTCTCCCATCTGATCACCAATGAAGCCCAACTCAAACGTATGCACAGAGCTTATGTTTAATTTCTATCTGCTAGAACCAACCCGCAGGCTGCTTTATGCTCTCTATGTAGTTTACCAAAACCCTTTCTCGTACATCGGTTATGGTTCTATCAACCCATTGCAGTTTTTTGGGATCAAGTAACCAACTTCATATTTGGGGTAACACAATGCTAAGTCCCCAAGGACTCCTTACTACTTCTCTTTAGTTATGAGAACCCGAAGCCCCCATTACCATCGTTCAGGAAAGGAAGGCCTTTTCATTCACACTAGATCCTGATATGTTTGTTGATTGCACGCAGGGCTATCTTAAAAAGATGGACAGCCTCCACGCCTCCAACCATAACAGACATCAAGAAGGAGCTAAAAACCCTTCTCTATTGGAACAAACTGGACATTGATTTGTTCCATAATACCTCTAAGAAATGATTTACCTTTAGGTGGCAAGACTTTATTGACTCCGCCTTCTCCACATTGGAAGTTATGTCTCTCCCCTCACAATTTTTTTACAACTAAGGATTACCTCACCTACTCAAACATTTTCTTAGTGATTAACCTAGGAAACCCAACATGTTTTAACCCCACTATGGTCTTTTCCTTTTTGCACTGCATTGACTATATTGCAATGAATCCATACTAGTCTCTTTAGTATCCTCTTCAGTAGTTCCTTTATAAAGTATATCACTTTCTCTGCCATGTACAGTCCCATTTTTATTTACCTATGGCCAGCATTTTGGACTTATGTTCATTTTTATGCTGGTAGTACCCTTTCTGAGACAGTGCACACCTGTCTCCTAATCTCTTATTAGTTTGCACTTTATTTTTCACCTATGTGGACTTTGCATAGCCTGTTCAGTGATACCTGTTTAGTGATCTTTTACCTTTTTTCTGCTATTTGTTTAAGGGCTGTGACCCTATCTGAGGATTTTCAACACTCTAATAAAATCTTAAAAAAAAAAAAATAAGGCAAGGAAATAAAGCTTCAATTCTACTCAAAAAGCTGTTGATGCTCTAAAGGCTTACCTACTACTAACTTAGAATTTAACAAAACTTTCCACAGTACTGCCAGAAACTGATACACATTCTAAAAATGTGTTACACACACACTACTTTACTATTTAAACATTACTTTACAAATAAATGCCTTTACCTTTTTGAAGTTTTTTTTCTTTTGACAAGCTACATTCATTTTTGGGCTACATTCATTTTTTAGCTTTTTTAGCTATTGATATTTCTATAATTTTATATTTCTATAATAATATTAATAATTAGAACTGGTATACCTAATCTAAATAATCCAAATGAGCAGAATTTGTTTTCAACTGAGATTTGTGATTTTCTAGTAGTTTATAAGAAAAGAGTTGGCAGAGAACATGCTGGAACTGGGCAATTGTTCAGATATAGAAGTACACAATAACAAATCTATTGTTCGTTGGCTCACTCATGGTAGCTCATCATCAGATGTTTATATTAAAATAAACATTAAAATGTAATTTTCATAAGAAATGTATTATACTGTATGTTATATATAAAACAACAGTGCTTCTTAATTATGACTGGACATTTGAAAATATTTAAAAATATAAAGCTATAATTAATGTAAGTCAACTTATAGCACTTGATAGGTATGGTTTGAATTGTGAAATTATATAACCATGATTAACAAAAATTAATAACTATATTACCAGGATGTTGGCAATTCCATCTTCACTGATAAATATTGCAGCCTAAAGATTATAAAAAGTTGCTATAATGAAAATCAAATCATTTATAGCAAATTGCAAAATTCATAAGACTAAATTGATTTTCTATATTCATATGATCATCCACAATTGAAACTTAAAACAAATCAATCTAAATTAGCTGCCACACAAATGTGACTAATCCTTCCAGAAAATTAAAAATGTATATTTAACCCTGGCATTGTGCATAGTCAATGTCAATCAGAATCTGCAACTGATAATAAGTAAAACTTTATAAGAGCATATCATCTATATAAATGTAGAATATCTTAATCTAATGTATCCATGACATTATGTCAACACTCTAGCTCATAAATGTGTGACAGGCATATGTACTAGGAGTGGGTACGCAGGCTGATCTCACAGAACAAAATAGGAAGACAGCTCTTAATTAAAGCCAAAATCACAATAGCTCTAAAGAAGCAGCCTGCCAATGTATATGTATCAAGAAGAATTGTAACACAATCTCTGATTCTTTTTTTTTTTAACATTATTTTTTATTGAATTTTTAGTTAATCCAAAGGTAGAAGGTACAGAGCATCTCAGTCAATCTCATACTACATTTCTTGATCATGTTACAATACACTGCAAGAAGGAGAACATCTATCGTGTTACTTTCAATTTCACATTTGCATTATAAAGGGTGACCAGCATGCAAAGAAGGATCAAAAGCACAGAATATGGATAAAGTAAAACAAGACAATAGATGAAACATTACAATAAAAGGATAAAAAATATACAAAAAGAAAAGGAGATAAAAAGAGGTCAAATATATTGGGACCGATGAGACCTATGCAAGCTTTGAGCCTGAAAAGTCTCAGGGGTTGGCTTGACCAGCTACAAGATATTATAATGCATTTCACAAACTATGTGGGTATGGGGCGATAAATGTTCCCTTTACAGGCTTATTTGAGCTGTTCCCTCCAGACCTCCCACTGTGCAATATAAATGATTTTCATTTTTCAAGATTATTAATCAGTAAAGATTCGTAAGTATACTGCGTATGTACTAGGGCTAGTGCCTCCGAGACATTAGGGGTGTTATTCAACCTCCAATTCCTTGTTATAAGGGTTTTAGTTGCGAGAAGGATGTGTGTAATTACAGCTCGGAAGCAGGAAGGGAAGCGCTCAATACCCAGGCCAAGAAGGGCCAGGCCAGGGTCTGGCTGGGTAAAAATGCCTGTAATGGAAGAAAAAGCCTGAAGATATTATTCCAGAAACTAGTAAGGTTTTTGCAGCTCCACAAGATATGCATAATATTTCCTACCCGTCCACATTCCCTCCAACACAAGGGAGAATTATTTTGGAAAAATTTTGAAATTCAAAAGGGCGTAAGACCACTTTTTGATAGAGTTCCCAATGGTTGATGCATTTGGAGGAGCTGTAGGTCGTTAGGGCAGCTGTGCGCCATTGCTTAGTTGAGTATGACTTGTCTATTTCAGCTTCCCATTTCAGATGATGGGTAAATTTAATAAACATTCATTTTCGTTGGGGGAGATTATAGAACAAGGATATCCCTTTTGTCCTCTGAGTGGGATTAGTATAGTATTCCCATGCGTCTTTATGGAGGTGAATCTGGGGGGTTTTCAGGGATCGTAGGAAATGGGATATTTGGAGGTACATGTAGTGGTCTGATTGCGATAGGTAAAATTCTTGAGCTAGGGCTTAGAAGGCCTTCAATTTGTTATCCCTATATAGGTGTGAGATGTGTACGATACCTTTAGTCTGCCACCCTGACATATCTAAGTTGGGTATTGCTTCAGAGAGGGTTTCTATAGGTAAAGGGAGGTCAATAATGCTTTCTGGGCACGTCTCTAGTGTATGGAGTCTTTTCCATGCTTGTAAAGTAGCCTGGATGGTTAGTGGAAACTGGTGGAGAGAGTATGGTTTCCAGGCATCTAGTAGAAGGAGGGTTTTAAGATTCTTAGATGGGGTTAGCTCCTGTTCTATAGCTCGCCATGGGACAGAACTGTTTGTTTGCAACCAAGGTTTGAGTTGTGTGAGCATGGAAGCGTAGTAATAATCTTGAAGGTCAATAAGTCCCATGCCTCCTGCGGACCTATGTTTGACTAGCACGGATTTGGCACATCTGGGGCAGAAGTTTTTAAGGAGGTCATTGAGTAGTTTTAGATACTTATGTTTGAGTGGGACAGGTAGTGTATGAAACAGATACAGTATCTGAGGGAGTATCAGCATTTTGTATGAGGCTAGGCACCCCATCCAAGACAGTTCTGTCTTAGCAAGTCTATTAATTTCTTTGGTGATCTTCTCTATTAAGGGCGGGAAATTTGTCTCTGCTAGTTTGGAGGGGTCAGCAGTTAGATTAATGCCTAAGTACGGTATAGTGGAGTCTGCCCAGGAATATGGGAATGTTGCCTTTAATTGGGATTGTAGTTTTGGAGGAATCCCTATATTCAATATTAAAGATTTAGTACAATTAACCTTATAATAAGATACTTTACTAAATTCACCTAGGGTGTAGTGGGCATGGGGTAGAGAGGCTGCTGGGGCAGAAATAAATAGAATAATATCATAAGCAAAGAGGTTCATGAGGTGGGAGGATTTCTTTTTGAGGGTTATTCCTGCGACATCAGGGTGGGATCTTATCTTCTCCGCTAGGGGCTCTATAAGAAGGTTGAAGATGGAGGATGACAGGGGGCACCCTTGCCTAGTCCCGTTAGTGATTTTAAAATCTTTGGAGAGGGTGTTTGAAGTAAATACTTGGGTGCAAGGGGCAGAGTGGAGCACTAGAATAGCAGACAAGATGGGTCCCCCAAAATCAAATTTCGATAGAACCCACCTCATATATCCCCAGTGGATCCTGTCGAACGCCTTCTCCGCATCCAAAGAGAGGAGCAGAGAAGGAGTCCAACAGGACCTTGCATATTGAATAATATCTATGACCCTCCAGGTGGCATCAGAAGGTTGCCTCCCAGGTGTGAAGCCTGACTGATCTGGGTTGATCAACTCAGGGAGGATTGGTAGAAGTCTATGTGCCAGAATTTTAGCATATAATTTAAAGTCGGAATTAAGTAATGATATTGGCCTAAAGTTAGGGTGTATAGTGGGGTCTTTGCCTGGCTTTGGGATAGTGACAATGTATGCTTTGAGCATTTCTGAGGGGAATGAGGCAGAGCTCATAGCTTGGGAGTATACCACTTCTAATCTTGGGGCAAGGAGGTGACGGAACCCTCTGGTAGGGTTGTGATCATTTTTAAAATCTCCAATGTGGTGATAGGGGCGTTGAGTTTTTCCAATTGGGTCTCGGAGACCGTGGGAAGTTTTATGGAATTCAGAAACAGTTGAATCATTTCATTTGATAGTTGTGTAGTGTTGGGGTCATCTCTCAGATTATAGAGAGAAGAGTAGAAATCTGCAAAGAAGTCTGCAATGGCATTAGGGTCTACACTTTTACTATTATCTGAGGCCCTAGTCAGATAAGGGACCCTAGACCTTATCTTACGCTCTTTTAGTCTGTGCGCTAGAATTTTTTTTTTTTTTTTTTTTTCCATGTTCTTTATTCGGTATTTCCAAAAGTCACAAACATGAAATGATTATGCAGTAGATAAACATTGCGTACAGAGAAAGTAAGCAAAAATAAAAGAAAAAACAAGGAGTATATAGCTATACCTGGATAAACTTGGGGGATCAACAAACCCATCCGAGAGGAGGGCTCAGCCAAGGCCGTGCCCTTCTCCTGTTTTTAAGGATCTCCCGGTACACTCCAGGACACTCCCAGGCCACCCCCATGGGGAACACACCTGTGACCCAAGGGTACCCCGGAGCGCACACCATAGGGATCCCAGATTATCTATTGGGTAAAAAGTAACAGGATGGGGGTTAGGCTGGGTGAAGGGATATAGGGGGTAGAGAGAGGGATATAATAACATATGATTAGCACATCAATGGATAAATCAGATTAAGTTAAACAGAAGTGTAAGGTCTTTGGTATATATTTTATAGTGGTCTGTGTCTTCTTCTTCGGCCTTGGTCTATTATTCGGGGTTCGTAGTGGTGATTTGGGCTTATTAGTAGCCCAGTTGCCTTTGTAATGGATAGGGGAGTGTTGGGGTATGTTATTTTTAAATGAGTTTATGCGCTCTTGGGTCTGAGAGCCAAGGCTGCCATTGTTCATAGAATTTCTCAAGGGTGTGGTGTGCTTTAGAGTAGAGGAACTCCATCATCAATTGGTCATTTAATGTTACAATGATATGTTGTAGAATAGGGGGCGAGACCTCTTTCCATTTTCTGGTTATAGAAAGGCGAGCTGCGGAAAGTATGTGCGTAATTATGGGGTGTGATTTAGAGTGCCATTCATCAAGACCAAGGCCGAAGAGGGCCATCTGTGGTGTCATCTTGAAATTTTGCTTCGTTGTGTCTTTAATCAACTCGGCTGTGTCCTTCCAGAATTGGGTGATTTGTGGGCAGTCCCATAATACATGTTGTGAGTGTCCTTCTTGGTTGCAATTCCTCCAGCAGAGTTTAGTGTGGGTTGGATATATTTGAGCAAGTCGGACAGGGGTGTAGTGCCAGCAATGAAGAATTTTCAAGATCATTTCCCAATGTGAGATGTTTCTGGAGAATTTGAGAGGAGCTTTTATAGCAAATTGCCAGTCTGGCAGCGGGAATGAGCATTTTAGAGTGTCCTCCCAATGTAGGATGGGTGATGGTTTTTCTTCTCTTTTATGGTTTATTAGGGTATTGTAGAATGATGATATGGTTCGTTTTTTGTTGCTAGTAGTATTAAGAAGTGCTACTATTTCCGCTGTGAGGGTGTCATTTGAGAAGTTTACAGAGGTAAAAAAGTGCTTGATTCTAAGGTAGACATAAAAGTCCTTGTTGGGGATGTTGTAGCGATCTTTGAGTTGGGTGAAGGGTATGAGTTGATGTTGCTGAAAGAGGTGACCAACGGTTTGGATGCCCAACATTGTCCATCTCTGTATTGGTAGGTCTGGAGTGAGTAAATCCAGAGCAGCGAATGGGAGGTGGTGCAAGACCCGTGTGTGCAGGTTTGAAGTGATCTGCGATATCGCCTTCCATACTGAGATTGTGGCATTTAGAGTAGGTAGGAAAGGTCGGGGGGGATGGTATCCCAACCAAATTGCCGAAAGAAAATTGTGCGGGCAGTCCAAAAGGTCTTCCTTCTC
This sequence comes from Glandirana rugosa, assembly GCA_018402905.1. Classification (NCBI taxonomy): domain Eukaryota; kingdom Metazoa; phylum Chordata; class Amphibia; order Anura; family Ranidae; genus Glandirana; species Glandirana rugosa. Next base: position 740,224 of record BLSH010502835.1, read on the forward strand.
AATATCCATCCATCTTTGATTGCTGGATGATTTCCAGAGAGCCTTCGTTTGGGCTAGTATTGTTGCTCTGTAGTAGACTTTCAAGTCTGGGACCCCTGGGCCGAAGTGGGATTTAGGGGCTTTAAGCAAGGTGCTTTTGATCCTGGGTTTGTGTGGTGCCCAAATAAATTTGTTGAGTATAGCTTGGAGTTTCGTGAGGTCTGATTGTAGTATCATGATAGGTAAGGTCCGGAAAAGGTATAATATGTGGGGTAGCAAAAACATTTTGGATAGGGCTATTCTCCCTGCCCAGGAAGCTGATGTGTTGAGAAGAGATCTTGAAGTATTCTGTAGAGTCTGCTGTAATGTAGAGATATTAATGCGCAGGATCATGTCTATTGGAGAGGTCAATTTAATACCTAAGTAAGGTAGAGAGGAGTCTGGCGCCCAGGAGAATGGGGAGGTGGCTGTTATAGAGGTCCTAAGCTGTGGCGGGAGGGCAACTCCTAACATGGAGGATTTTGAGTGGTTAATTTTGTACATGGATATTCTGCTAAATTCACTTAATAAGTCACATAGTGCGGTCAGGGAGGTATTTGGCTCCGTTATACAGATGATTATGTCATCCGCATAGAGACCTATTTTATGTTGGTTTCCTTTAATTTCAAGGCCTAGTATGGAAGAGCATTCTCGCACGGCTTGGGCAAGTGGTTCAATGGAGAGGGCAAAAATCAGGGGGGATAAGGGGCAGCCCTGTCTAGTCCCGTTTGTGATGGGAAATGGCGATGACAGGAGTCCTGATGTTAGGACTCTAGCTGAGGGAGTGGAGTAGAGGCTTAATATGGCCTTTAGGAGGGGACCATGGATCCCGAATTTTTGTAAAGCTAGCGATAGGTATGACCAGTCTACCCTGTCGAACGCCTTCTCCGCGTCTAAAGAAATCAGCAGAGAAGGCGTTCGACAGCGCTCTGCCGAGGCAATAATGTCAATGAATCTTCTGGTGGCGTCAGATGCCTGCCTCTGTGGGATGAAGCCCACCTGATCTGGGTGTACCAGGTCTGGCATGTGTTTAGCAAGGCGGGTAGCTAGTAATTTAGTGTAGATCTTGAGATCTGTGTTCAGCAGTGATATAGGCCTATAGTTTGCTGGGTTTTGGGGATCTTTGCCTACTTTGTGTATAGTCGTGATAGTTGCCTCCAGTGTTTCAGAGGGGATCTGTCCTGTTTCTAGGAAGTTGTTGAGGGTATCACACAAGTATGGGGTCAATTGGTCACAAAAGGTCTTGTAATACTCATTTCCAAAGCCGTCAGGCCCTGGAGTTTTATGCATGGGTAGTTTTTTTATTGTTTGGCTAATCTCATTATTTGTAAAGGGTCTAGTTAGAGATGTAAGTTGTGCGGTAGAGATGGAGGGGAGCTGTAGGGGGTTGAGAAAGTCATTTATTTGTTGTGGGGAAGGTTTGGGTTCTTGTGGGTTTTGTTTTAAATTGTATAGTTTGGAGTAGAAGGCACTAAAGCAAT
>BLSH010502835.1:743221-757180 GCA_018402905.1 Glandirana rugosa
GTTGTGAATGGACGAAGTCAGGGGTCCCTGTAAGACCGCGCTTGGTGGGATAACCCCATTTGTATGGAATTTTCTGCTCCATGAGAGTTGCTGTGACTTGTGAGAATGATTTACGCGCTTGAGATGTGGCAGGAGAAATATCATTGAAAAGTAATATTTTGCCAAAGGGTTCTGGCATATTGCGAATTGATCTGGCTGCCCTCATAATATTATCTTTGATATGGAAGTAATGAAGGCGCGCCAGAATGTCCCTGGGGACTGAAGCAGGTAAGTGTTGGGGCTTGCGTATCCTGTGTGCACGATCTATGAGCAGGTCTTTTGTGGTGAGGGATGGTATTATTTTCCGAAATAATTGTTGTAGGTATGGAATGATTTCTGGGGTGGCTAGGGACTCTGATACCCCTCTGATTTTGATATTTTGCCTGCGTGACCGGTCCTCTAGGTCAGCGACCTTTAAACGTAGCATTTGAATCACGGCAGCCTGGTCATCTTGTATGTCTACCATCTTATTATGGGCTTTGGTGGCTTCTTCTAAGTGCTGTTCAATATAATTTGTACGGTCTTCTAGGGCTGTGACATCCCCTTGTAGTTGTATGATAGGGGTTTTTAGTTCCTTGTGTAGGTCTGCCTGTAATGCTAGAAGCATGGTCTTTATTGCCTGTTCTGATGCAGGGCTATCCGTGGTAGGAAAGGCTGCGAGAGAGTGGACAGAGGTGTCTTCTAATGTGGAACTACAGGTCCCAGCGCCATGTTGCCTTTTAGTGGGCGGCTGTTTGTTAGGAGAGTGTAGTGGGAATTCTGCAAGTCTCTTACCTCTGTCCCCTGTGAGTGATGGTAGATCTCTGGCTGGAGCTGGAGTGTCATCCATTTCAGCTGAGTCTGTAGCCGGGGTGCCGTTTGCTTGTGGCTCTCGTTCCGGCTGCTCTCCGTCTTCCTCCTCGTGGTGCCTTGCGGCGCCATTACTCGGAACAGGCCGCATGTAGAAGTCAAGCTTGCGTGACCCGGTCGCTTGCTTGTCTTTCTTGGGCATGTTACAGGTTGGTCCCGGCAGGTTCCCCTCTAGTATGGAGGGGAAATGAATGCTTTATACGGGCTGGATCTGCTTGGAAAAGGAGCAAAGCAGCAGAGCTCGGAGATTAGGCGGCCATCTCCTCTCGCGGCCAGGACACGCCCCCCCTGTGCGCTAGAATTTTACCTGCTCAATTGCTAGAGGAGTAATGGGTTAATTTGAGCTTGTCCACATATTTACTGTACTGCTCCAGGAGCATATTTATAAGGTCAAAGCGGAGCTTGGTTAATTTATTTGCTAGTTCCCCAGAGTCCTGAGTCTTGTTTTGAGACTCCAGGAGCTGTATTTCTGCTAGCACAGTGTCCACCCTATGCACCCTGATCTTCTTCTCCCTGGAACTTGCCTGCAGGAGAATGCCTCTGATAAAGGCTTTATGGGCACACTACAGGGTATAGGGGCTGGACTTCATTTGTCTCAAAGAAGGTCTCCAACTGGTTGGAGATCTGGCTTTCATGTGTTGGAGAATGGAGAATGCGTGTGTTGGCACGCCATACCCTCTGTTGATTCAGAGTGTGCCCCCCGCCACCGAGATTGACACCGGGGCGTGGTCAGACCACGCGATGTTGTGGATGGCAGAGGAGGACACCCTAGTTAAAACATTTCTATCAACAATGATCATATCAATGCGGGAGTACGTATTGTGCCTAGAGGAGTGAAAGGTGTAATCTCATTCATCGGGATGTTGACACCTCCAGGCATCATATACATCCTCCGCATGAAGGAGATTTTATTGCATAGGTAGCGGGCATTTTGTTTTGGTGGTGGAGTCTATATTAAAGTCCGTTGTGATGTTGCAATCCCCGCAGATGATTAAGTCTCCTCACAAACCTCAGTTGGTGTTGGTTAGGGGCATACAGGTTGACTATTGTATAAGTCCTGCTGTTGAGTGTTCCTATGAGAATTAGATACCTGCCCTCAGGGTCTAACAAAATGTCTTTCGGAGCAAAGGAGACAGAATCCTTGATAGTAATGAGAACTCCAGCTTTCTTCTTTTGCGCTGAAGCTAGGTAAATTTGAGGGTAGCTTTGGTGCTGATATTTAGGTGGGTTAGTACTCAAAAAATGTGTCTCCTGCACACATAAAACGTCCACATGTAGCTTATGGGCTTCTTTCCAGAGTGATGCCCTTTGGCTGGATGATTCAGGCCGTTAGAATTGAGGGAGACTACATTAAAGGCCATGTGTGTAAGTGATGGGTGTAGATGTGCAGGGCCCAGATTGGGTGTAGTCACTAACCTCGCACTGCTCTTTCTGGGGAGTGATGTCCTGGTAACTGATTGGTAAGCCAGTCCAACTCTTGATGATCTCATCTGGTAATGTTGAAGCAAACAAAAGAAAAAGGGAAAAAGGAACTGTTCATAGAACATATAACGGTGCAAAACAGTAAAAAGTTGAGATCCGTGATGGATCTGATGGCAGGTATCCTGCCCATTGGTTAAGGAGGGGGAGTTTGTGCGGTGCAAGATCCATAGCACTGGAATCTTTTGGAGTATAGCGGCATTGTTTTAGGCCCGAGGTGGTTGGGCGTTATGCTTTTTGTTAGTTTTCTTATTCGAGACCAGTTGCCATTCTTCCTGAAGGTTCACCTTGGCGGGGGAAGGAGGTTTCCTTCCAATTGCTCGGGGAGAATCTCCCATTTACGTAGGAGATTGAGACCCTCTTCAATTGAGGAGATTGTGGTTGATTTCCCGTCTTTTGTGATAGTGAGCTTGGAGTGGTATCCCCATTTATACACAATATTGTGGTTGCGCAAGGCCTTAGTGATGGGCACCAAGGCCCTGCATTTTTGCATAGTAAACTGCGAAAGATCTGCAAATATTTTAATAGTGCAATATTTTTCAGCTGGACACACAGTTTTGTGAAAGGCCATCATGAATTGATCCTTGACATGATAAAAGTGGACTCTCATGAGTACATCCCGTGGGATATTCTCCGGGAGGTGAGAGGGCCTAGGGAGGCGATGTATTCTATCAATAAGCAGTTCTGATTGTGGCACCCCAGGGAGGTATGCTTTAATGAGGTCCTTGGCGTACTGCTGTAGCTGGCCCAGCTGGACGGTCTCATGGAGCCCCCTGATTTTTACATTATTCCTGCGTGACATATCCTCAAGGCCAGCAACCTTTGACCTCAGCCAGGCCACCTCATCAGACTGCTCATTGTGTGAATCCACTAAGGAGTTGATGATGCAGCATATTCTCCCATTTTCTTTTCTACATGGTCCATCCTTCCCCAAGTTCTTGTACCTCCTCCTTAAAGCTCCTCATGCAGTCCATCATGTCAGCATGTAGGGAGCTCCGCAGGGAAATCAGCATGTCCCGTAATATGGTGTCTGAGATAGGCTGATTAGTTGTAGGGAACATGATGATCGTGTCTGCTAACTCTCTGGTGTCCTCTAGGGACTCATGGTGAGGGCTCACCTTTTGCTGCATGAGGTCTTCTGATAGCCTAGGCCGGGATTTAGCTAGGCTGCGGGACATCGGTGTGGAGGCCTCTGGAGAGCAGCAATCTGATCCCCCTTGGTAAGTGGGACTAGGCGTAGCTGAGGCTGAGCCGCGTGTGGAGGTCGGAGAGGGCTCCGAGTGAGAAGAAATAGTGTAATTTCTTTGGCTGTGAGGAGTCCTTTCTTTTGCGGGTCATCTCTCCTTGTTTTGTGAGCCTTTAGGGACCGGATGGTGTTGGATGTGGACCGGGTAGCCACCTCGGGTGTGCCGGATTCCTGGTGCCGAAGCGGAGCTTCGGTTTCAGGCGTCCATATCGTTGCGCAGTAGCCACGCCCCCCCTACAATCTCTGATTCTTGATATATGTAACAGAGCAGTAAAATATCTTGATCTTACCACCACAAAGGTACATAAATTAACTTAAATCCTGTTTAAAAAGGGGAAATGTTATATATGCCTGTCATATCGCAGAGACTTGGCCCTCCTTTCTAATATAGAATGGGAGTGATCAGTACCCACCATAACAATGAAATAAGAATGCCCTGTGCCACCAGTGCATCTTACCAAAGGAGTGGATATCTATGTACACATTCTCCCCTGCTATTTACATTTCCTAGCTGTTTTGCAAAGTCACTGCTGGGACATTATCACTACCACAAATAAGCTTAGGAAGATGCTACTGTAGGGACTTTATGTGTTTAAGTGTAGCTTCAGGGTGGCAAATGAGTGATATGGTTGCAGAGGGATACAAAATAAACACAAGAAACCTAAAAAAGCAGGGGTTGTTTCCACCAAGTCACTTAGCTCCTTATAGTCAAAGCTGACAACAGATGCATATCTCAGCTATTCTCATAAATATAAAAATGATTACAGTAATCAAGGTTACAGTTTTTTCATAGAACAGAAAAAGTTAAAGTATATAAACTTGGCTTAATACCTTGCACACTGGCTATCTATCAATATATTATTACTAGCCCAAGAAAGTCAACATCGTAGACTGGCTGAAAAGTAAAATATTACAAATATCTAGTTTGCCCAGTATATTTAATGAATTACATTATGGTAGACCCTACAAACAAAGTTTCAACAGCCAATAGACATGATATGACAACTTCTGGAAAACAGGAGTCCAACAACTGATGATTATGAATATAGAAAAGTGTTTCTGTTGGTTATGAAATAATATTGTTATGGTTATTATCCCATATTGTACACTGTATTAAGCCTGTACACTGACAGATTCCCTCGAGGGGCAAGCCCTGTGGATACAGTTGATTGTGTTATATCCTTATGTCACTCTGGCATATATTGTTCAACTAAAGCCCCATACACACAATCAGAATATCCTACAAAAGATACTGCTTTCAAAGCGATCGTATGATAATCTGATCATTAGTACACAGCTGTCGCAAATTTCCAAAGGGACAAACACAAAAAAAATTCTCGTACGTTACCAGACCGTATGATTTTGGTTTAATCAGTACATTTTTCATCCAAAAATACAATACAAATACATTACAACACATTACAACACTTCCGATTTTTTTTTTTCTGTTGTACGAGATGTTTTGTACTTTACTAACCTATTCATTTTCGATATGGAGAATAGCATGCAACAAAAAAAAACCAAACAATTGTTTTGTCCGATAATCTCATTGTGTATACTAGGCTTATAGTTTTGTCTTTGTACTAGGGGTGTTTGTACCCAATTGACAGACTACACAAATGTAATGTCTTTGTTTGTTTCTTATCACTGAAACCTGAATAAAGTTCTTGGGGGAAAAAAAAGAAACATGTTTCTATTGTTTTCAATCACCACTGAGATAAGGACATTGAAAGAGCTACTGCATCTACATGAATAAGTACAAGTTATAATTGGACATAAGATTTTAATACATTAACACTCATTGAAAACTGTTTACATGAAGCTGATCTCTTTCACAGTTTATCTAAAATGCATTATAAAGGCCATAGTTCCCCCTTAGTTGTATAGTGGTATATTTCTTTATTTATATTTTTGGAGTCTAACAGAAGTGACACGGACCGCAACATCTCTAGATGACCAGGTCCCTACTGGATTAAATAGCTAGTTTTAGACTATTGGGATTGTGTGCCAACTATTGTGTACCATGGGGTTTAGTATTTAATTAAGAATAAAAAGGTAGGTGTATGTAATATAGATATGATGGATACTGACAGCTAAAGCACATAGAGCCTAAGATCTTTGCTTCAATTCTGCTGCTCAATGTCCCTGTACTTCAGTTTCTTTTATGTCCAATCTCCTTTACAGTCTTCTGTTTTGAGCCACATTCTGTACATCATTATTTCCCTGCAATACTCTGTAAATGGGTGCCACTAAATTCTATGCTGTTATATGGCCCTGAAGAGGGGAGGACACACTGGAGGCTTGCAATGCATCATCAAAGGCATTATTGGTTGCTCCCCCAGCTATTAAAAACATTTATATAATATGGAAAACTGGCAAAAAAACACTGTATTACATAGTGATCATTTTGCTTGCTAGTAATAAAGAGTTATTTTACAAATCAAATATATCCTCTACTTATCAAAGTAAACTTGTCAAATATAAGTCATATGGACAATGATTGGTAAACATATACTAACTACAATGCATTCCTAATATAACAACCAGACGACAGCAGAAAATTAGTTTTTACACATAATATATTTTACATAAGCTTGCTTACTTGGAAAATGTAAGATGTCACTGATTTAGCTGTTGGCTAATAAGTGCTTGTCCTCATTCAAAATAACATAATTTTAGACATCCTCAGAGGGAGTTAAAATCAGATGTCAGCATACATTTTGAAAATAATATATTGCAGAGGCATAACTGTACATCTAATTTAACTATGAAAACTATGAAATGTATAAGTGTTATATCTATGCCCTATGGCACTTACATTGCCTAAACAAGAAATAAATGAGGCTGTGAACAGCATTTTTATGAGAAAAAAACTTCAAGTTATATATTTAATTCCTTGAAGTTATTATACATCCGTTCACACATATGCATTTTCATTAGATAACTCATAAAGATGAGAAAGAGAAGGTAAAGTGTAAAACAGACACATCCAATTCATTTCTTACAAAATTTTAAGGAGCTCAAAGCCAAATATTAAACACATAATGACAGAAACTCATATATGCAAATCACAGGAATGCTCCATATATTATGTTGCAAAGATTTTGCTTGGAAAAAAACAATCATGTCTTTGTAAGCGAATGGTAGCATTACCTGGTAGGACATTTCATAGTTATCATTGAATTCTGGATGGATGAATTATTATAATCTAGTATCTCTGAAATATATTTAAGAAGAATCCCTAATTAATCTTCCATAGCAATGGGCCAGAAATGTGAACAAAAATATTTTAAACAATATTGTTATTAAACCGTTAACTTGACAAAAAAAAACAATTGTCTGGTATACCTCAAGAAGCAACCATCAACAATCCTATTTAGCTTTTGTGCTTTCATTTTTATTGTGTAAATATAATGTAAAACTACATTAACCACTTCAATACTGGGCACTTTCTCCCTTTCCTGCCCAGACCAATTTTCAGCTTTCAGCACTGTCCCATTTTGAATGACAATTGTGCGGTCATGCGACGATGTACCCAAACAAATTTTGTATCATTTTTTCCCCACAAATAGAGCTTTCTTTTGGTGGTATTTGATCACCTCTGGGGTTTTTACTTTTTGCGCTACATATAAAAAAATACTGAAAATTTTGAAAAAAATATGTTTTTCATTGTTTCTGTCACAAAACTTTGTAAATAAGTATGTTTTCTCCTTCACTGATGGGCAATGATGAGGCTGCACTGATGGGCACTGATAAGGCAGTACTGATTGGAACTGATGAGGCAGCACTGATAAGGTGACATGGATGGGCACTGATGATAAGGCACTTATATGCAGCACTGATGGCCACTGATAGGTGCCATTGATATGCAGCACTGATGGGCACTGATGGGCACTCATAGGCGGCACTGATAGGTGGCACTGGGCACTCATAGGTGACACTGATGGGTACTGATGGGTGGCATTGATGGGCATTGATAGATGGCACTGATAGGTGGCACTGGTGGGCACTGATAGGCAGCACTGATAGATATCACTGGGTGTATTGAGGATTGTTCCTTTACTACTGCATGCTTTTTTCATGTGATTTTCTCCACAAGATCTCCTCATGGGCTTTGGACTATCATCTATATTGATTTGTGTGAACTTTATTTATTTATTTGAATTTATGATTGCAATTAATTTTTGCAGGACAGTGCTGCACTTTTGTATATGGCACTGATAGATAGCACTGTTAGGTAGCACTGATAAGGAGGCACTGACAGGCATCACAGATGGGCACAGTGGCATCCCTATAGTACACTGTATGCCCCTTACCTGGTGGTCTTGGTGGGCTCCCTGGTAGTCCCTGGGTGGGCTCCCTGGTGGTTCTGGGTGGGCTCCCTGGTGGTCCTTGGGTGGGCTCCCTGGTGGTCCTGGGTGGCGATCCTTGGGGCGCTGCACTGATAAACAATCAGCGCAGACCCCCCTCATCAGAAGCCGCCAATCAGCTCTCCTCTACTGGGTCTGCAGACGCGGATAGAGGAAGAGCCAATACATGGCTCTTCCTGTTTAAACTGTGATCAGCCGTGATTGGTCACGGCTGATCATATGGTAAAGATCTTCTGACAGAGGCTCTTTACCGAGATTGGTAATGCTGTGTGTCAGACTGAAACCCCACAGGTGTGTGATCATGGGTTATCCTGCCGGACATCATATGACGTCCAGTCAGGATAACTGAACCACCACCCTGGCCGTCATTCTGCTATAGGCCAGGTGGGAAGTGGTTAAATAAGCATGCAATTTAAGAAAACAACTAGCAAACAAAAATTGGGGTGAGAAGACAGCAGTGTTAATAGGAGCTATGCATATCCATTCTTAGCTTTCATTTGGCTAACTTGCACACTCGTCATATGCTATGACATTTTCACATAAGGTTTTTTTTTTTTTCATGTTTTACAAATAGTTCCTCACCTTCTCCTGAAAATAGCATATTGTTTAAAGAGCTCAAAACCTCAATCAAAAATGTACTGTACATGCACAAGTGAATAAGTCAAAGAAGTGACTTGTTCCCCTCTCACCCCCTCTGTTCATACTGCTCCATCCAAGTTTTCAATGTATTAAAGTAAGCAAAATTATCTCAAAACCTTCATAGTTTCCCTTCAACAATTTATTGAGACAGGGTAAACAGCAAGCCCAACAACACTGGAGGTATCACCAACCCTAAATTGCAGAGCTGTGTTTGTGAGAGCCTAAAATTTTGCTTCTGAGAGGCATATATGTTGAATAAGCTTCTCACACACTCATGGCTCTATGGTCATTAATATCAGAGCAAGAATGAACTTTCCTTATCATAGTTACCTTGCATGCATATAGGATGAAAACAGTGCCTTTTGGTATAACACCAGATGATTTTACCAGTAAGAATATGTGTAAATTCAGAAGTGGTGCCCCAAGACATTAACCACCTCAATACTGGCCACTTAGATCCCTTTCCTGCCCAGGCCATTTTTCAGCTTTCAGCGCGCTCACTTTGTATGACAATTACTCAGTCACGCAACACTGTAACCATATGAAATTTGTGTCCTTTTTTCACACAAATAGAGCTTTCTGTTGGTGGTATTTAATCACTACTGTTTTTATTTTTATTTTTTGTGCTATAAATAAAAAAAGACTGCAAATTTTGTGAAAAAATGCATTTTTCTTTGTTTCTGTCATAAAATTTTGCAAATTAGTAATTTTTCTTCATAAAATTTGGTCAAAATTTATACTGTTACATATCTTTGGCAAAAATAACCCAAATTAGTGTGTATTATTTAGTCCTTGTGTAAGTTATAGAGTCTACAAGCTATGGTGCCAATCATTGAAAATTGATCACGCCTAATGTACCGAAGGCATATCTAATTTCTTGAGACACTAACGAGTCAGGAAAGTACAAATACCCCTCAAATGACCCCTTTTTGAAAAGTAGACATTCCAAGGTAGTTAGTAAGAGGCATGGTGAGTTCTTTGAAGTTGTAATTTTTTCTCTAAATTATTTGCAAAATGAAGATTATTACTTTTTTTTTTTTTACAAAATTGTGATATTAATGGAGTTATTTCTCTCATATGTTATATGCATACTTGCAACTACACCCTAAAACACATTCTGCTACTTCTCCTGAGTATAGCGATACCATGTGTGAGATTTTTTTCACAGCCTAGCAACATACAGAGGCCCAATGTGCAGGGAGCACCATCAGGGTTCTGGGAAAATTATACATCTAATGTCATGACGACCTATCACATTTTTGAAGGCCCTGGAGCACCAGGACAATGAAATTGCCTATAAAATGACCCCATTTTGTAAAGCAAATACCCCAAAATATAATCTATGAGGCATAATGAGTCTTTTGAATGGTTCATCTTTTTCAGAAGTATTTGGAAAATGTGGAAAAAAAATGAAAACACATTTTTTTTAACACAATGTTGTCCATTTATAAGATATTTCCAAAACATAGCATGTACTTAGAAAAAAATGACACCCCAAAATACATTCTGCTACGTCTCCTGAGTATGGCAATATCACATGTCTGAGACTTTTACACAGCCTGACCACATACAGAGGCCCAACATCCAAGTAGCACATTCAGGCATTTTGTGAGCACAAATTACACATCTCCTTTCTCAACCACCTATTACAATTTCGAAGGTCCTGGAGCACCAGGACAATGGAATCGCCCACAAAATGACCCAATTTTGGAAAGCAAATACACCAACATATAATCTATGAAGCATAATGAGTCTTTTGAATGGTCCATTTTTTCCAGTTTTAGAAAAATGTGGAAAAAAATGAAACTGCATTTTTTTACACAATATTTTCAATTTATAAGATATTTCCAACACATAGCATGTACATAGCAAAAATTACACCCCAAAATACATTCTGCTACTCCTCCTGAGTATGGCAATACCACATGTGTAAAACTTTTACACAGCCTGGCCACATACAGAGGCCCAACATTGAAGTAGCACCTTCAGGCCTTCTATGAGCATAAATTACACATCTCATTTCCCAACCACCTATTACATTTTTGAAGGCCCTGGAGCACAAAAACAATGGAATTTCCCACAAAATGACCCAATTTTGGAAAGTAAACACCCTAGTATATAATCTATGAGACATAATGAGTCTTTTGAATGGTCCATTTTTTTCCAGAAGGTTTTGGAAAATATGGGAAAAAAATGAAAACACATTTTTATTACACAAAGTTGCGCATTTATAAGATATTTCCAACACATGGCATGTACTTAGTAAAAATAACACCTCAAAATACATTCTGCTACTGCTCCTGAGTATGGTGAAACCACATTTATGAAACTTTTACACAGCCTGGCCACATACCAAGGCTCAACATTGAAGTAGCACCTTCAGGCATTCTACGAGCATAAATTACACATCTCATTTCTCAACCACCTATTGCAATTTTGAAGGCCATGGAGCACCAGGACAATGGAATTGCCCACAAAATGGCCCCATTTTGGAAAGCAAAAACCCCAACATATAATCTATGAGGCATAATGAGTCTTGAATGGTTCATGTTTTTCCAGAAGTTTTTGGAAAATGTGGGAAAAAATGAAAACACATTTTTTTTAAACAAAGTTGTCCAATTATAAGATATTTCCAACACATAGTAAGGACTTAGAAAAAATGACACCCCAAAATACATTCTGCTACTCCTCCTCAGTATGGCAATACCACATGTATGTAACTTTTACACAACCTGGCCACATACAGAGGCCCAACATCCAAGTAGCACCTTCAGGTGTTCTACGAGCATAAATTACACATTTCATTTCTCAACCACCTATTACAATTTTGAAGGTCCTGGAGCATCAGGACAATGGAATTGCCCCCAAAATGACCCCGTTTTTGGAAACCAAATACCCCAACATATAATCTATGAAGCATAATGAGTCTTTTGAATGGTTAATTGTTTTCCAGAATTTTTTGGAAATGTGGGAAAAAAATGAAAACGCATTTTTATTACACAAAGTTGTCCATTTATAAGATATTTCATACACATAGCATGTACATAGCAAAAATGACACCCCAAAATACATTCTGCTACTCCTCCTGAGTATGGCGATACCACATTTATGAAAGTTATACACAGCCTGACCACATACCAAGGCTCAACATTGAAGTAGCACCTTCAGGCTTTCTACGAGCATAAATTACACATCTCATTTCTCAACCACCTATTACAATTTTGAAGGCCCTTGAGCACCTGGACAATGGAATTGCCCACAAATGGCCCAATTTTGGAAAGCAAACACCCCAACATATAATCTATGAGGCATAATGAGTTTTTTTAATGGTTCATGTTTTTCCAGAAGTTTTTGGAAAATGTGGGAAAAAAATGAAAACACATTGTTTTACACAAAGTTGTTTAATTATAAGATATTTCCAACATATAGTAAGGACTTTGAAAAAATGATACCCCAAAATACATTCTTCTACTCCTCCTGAGTATGGCGATACCACATGTGTGTAACTTTTACACAACTTGGCCACATACAGAGGCCCAACATCCAAATAGCACCTTCAGGTGTTCTACGAGCATAAATTACACATTTCATTTCTCAACCACCTATTACAATTTTGAAGGTCCTGGAGCATCAGGACAATGGAATTGCCCACAAAATGACCCCGTTTTGGAAACCAAATACCCCAACATATAATCTATGAACCATAACGAGTCTTTTGAATGGTTATTTTTTTTCCAGAATTTTTTGAAAAATGTGGAAAAAAAATTTACATTCATTTTTTTAAACAAAGTTGTCCATTTATAAGATATTTCCAACACATAGCATGTAAATAGCAAACATTACACCCCAAAATACATTCTGCGACTCCCCCTGAGTATGGTGATACCACTTGTGTAGAACTTTTACACAGCTTGACCACATACAGAGCCCCAACATTGAAGTTGCACCTTCAGGCATTATACGAGTATAAATTACACATCTCATTTCTCAACCACCTATTACACTTTTGAAGGCACTAGGAGCACCGAAACAATGGAATTACCCACAAAATGACCCCATTTTGGAAAGTAATTACCCTAGTATATAATCTATGAGTCATAATGAGTCTTTTGAATGGTACATTTTTTTCCAGAAGTTTTTGGAAAATGTGGGAAAAAAATGAAAACGCATTTTTATTACACAAAGTTGTCCATTTATAAGATATTTCCAACACATGGCATGTACTTAGTAAAAATAACACCTCAAAATACATTCTGCTACTCCTGAGTATGGCGATACCACATTTATGAAACTTTTTCACAGCCTGGCCACATACCAAGGCTCAACATTGAAGTAGCACCTTCAGGCGCTCTATGGGCATAAATTACACATCTCATTTCTCAACCACCTATTACAATTTTGAAGGTCCTGGAGCACCAGGACAATGGACTTGCCCACAAAATGACCCCATTTTGGAAAGCAAATACCCCAACATATAATCTTTGAAGCATAATGAGTCTTTTGAATGGTTAATTGTTTTCCAGAATTTTTTGGAAATGTGGGAAAAAAATGAAAACGCATTTTTATTACACAAAGTTGTCCATTTATAAGATATGTCATACACATAGCATGTACATAGCAAAAATGACACCCCAAAATACATTCTGCTACTCCTCCTGAGTATGGCGATACCACATTTATGAAAGTTATACATAGCCTGACCACATACCAAGGCTCAACATTGAAGTAGCACCTTCAGGCTTTCTACGAGCATAAATTACACATCTCATTTCTCAACCACCTATTACAATTTTGAAGGCCCTTGAGCACCTGGACAATGGAATTGCCTACAAATGGCCCAATTTTGGAAAGCAAACACCCCAACATATAATCTATGAGGCATAATGAGTCTTTTTAATGGTTCATGTTTTTCCAGAAGTTTTTGGAAAATGTGGGAAAAAAATGAAAACACATTGTTTTACACAAAGTTGTTTAATTATAAGATATTTCCAACATATAGTAAGGACTTTGAAAAAATGATACCCCAAAATACATTCTTCTACTCCTCCTGAGTATGGCGATACCACATGTGTGTAACTTTTACACAACTTGGCCACATACAGAGGCCCAACATCCAAATAGCACCTTCAGGTGTTCTACGAGCATAAATTACACATTTCATTTCTCAACCACCTATTACAATTTTGAAGGTCCTGGAGCATCAGGACAATGGAATTGCCCACAAAATGACCCCGTTTTGGAAACCAAATACCCCAACATATAATCTATGAACCATAACGAGTCTTTTGAATGGTTATTTTTTTTCCAGAATTTTTTGAAAAATGTGGAAAAAAAATT
>BLSH010502835.1:779071-809086 GCA_018402905.1 Glandirana rugosa
CTTGTCGTGACACTTACGTCACCTCAGTAAGTCCAAGGACCCGTGGTGATAGAGAGTCCTGGACTTCACCCTGTAAGTGTAACTGAGGTAACACTTTTTCCGGGTTGTCTCCAACATGAAGGAAGCGGTCGACTCCTTTATATTGGACGGTGTCCTCGACGACTTTGTCAAGATGAGGTGGTAGTAGTTTAGGTAGGAAACGTGAAGTCATTGACAGACCAAGTCGAGTCGAAGATTTAAACTGGAGTCTTCTGATGTCTCCCATCAGGCCTGACGACTCGCTTAGTAGCCAAGTTGGGAGGGTAGATAAGTTCTTGACATAGATAGGTCTCACTCGTTTTCCCAACCGTTTTAGTGAGACCTGGGGAGTGTAGGTCGTGTGAGGGAGAAACTTGACAACGGTAGACCAGCTGCGATGTCTCGTGACTCGTGGTCTTGCTGGTCTGTGTCCTTTTCAAAGAAGGGAGTCCGTTAGGTAGATTACTTGTTAACTTTTTTTTTTTTTTGACACCTTGTGTGACTTTTCCTGTGTCTGGTCGTTCTGGTGCTCAGTGCTCTGTAGCGTCGACCAGATGGCAACAGTTCAAAGAGGGAGTGTGCTGGATGTGAGGGGTCCAGAGTGATTTTGCCAACCCTTTTGCTCACTCTGGATAGATACAGTTCTTGAATAGATGGGAGGGTTGAACCGATGATTCGCTCAGCAGTCCGGACTACCCTCTGTAGTCTTCTGAGGTCAAATTTAGAAGCTGAGCTGAACCAGACAGTTACTGAAGTGCAAAGGATGGATTTGATGATGGTGGAGTAGAACTGTTTCAGCAGCTCCTGTGGCAGGTTAAACTTCCACAGCTGCCGAAGGAAGTACAACCTCTGTTGGGCCTTTTTCACAATGGAGTCAATGTGAATGTCCCACTTCAGGTCCTGAGAGATAGTGGTGCCCAGGAACCTGAATGACTCCACTGCATTCACAGTGCTGTTCATGATGGTGAGGGGGGGTATGCAGGGGGGTTTCTCCTGAAGTCCACGATCATCTCCACTGTTTTGAGTGTGTTAAGCTCCAGGTTGTTAAGAGTGCACCAGACAGCCAGCTCTTTAACCTCCTGTCTGTAAGCAGACTTGTCACCGTCCTGAATGAGGCCGATGAGTGTGGGGTCGTCTGCAAACTTCAGGAGCTTGACAGAGGGGTCCTTAGATGTGCAATCGTTGGTGTACAGGGAGAAGAGCAGTGGGGAGAGAACACAGCCCTGAGGAGCTCCGGTGCTGATTATACGGGTGCTGGATGTGTATTTTCCCAGCCCCACTAGCTGCTGCCTGTCTGTCAGGAAGCTGTTGATCCACTGACAGACGGAGGTGGGCATGGAGAGCTGAGTTAGTTTGGGCAGGAGGAGGTTTGGGATGATCGTCTTAAAGGCCGAGCTGAAGTCCACAAACAGGATCCTCACATAAGTCCCCGGTCTGCCTAGGTGTTGCAGAACATAATGCAGTCCAATGTTTACTGCATCGTCCACAAACCTGTTTGCTCTGTAGGCAAACTGAAGAGGATCCAGCAAGGGTCCAGTGATGTCCTTCAGGTGGGCCAGCAACAGTTTTTCAAATGACTTCATGACTACGGATGTTAAAGCCACAGGCCTGTAGTCATTTAGTCCTGTAATTTTGGATTTCTTTGGGATGCTGATGATGGTGGAGCGTTTGAAGCATGAAGGGACTTCGCACAGCTCCAGCGATCTGTTGAAGATCTTTGTGAAGATGGGGGCCAGCTGGTCAGCACAGGATTTCAGACAGGCTGGTGTAACACAATCTGGGCCTGGTGCTTTTTTCCTTTTCTGCTTCCGGAAGACCTGGCGCACCAAATCCTCGCTGATCTGAATTGCAGGTGTGGGGGAGAGGGGGGATGCAGGAGGTGTGAATGATGAGAGCGCTTGATTGTGTTCAGGGCGGGTTGCAGGAGTTGTTAATGGTGTGAACGGTTGTGTGGGGAAGCGTTCAGGGCAGGTGATGGGTGTTATTTCAAACCTGCAGTAAAACTCGTTCAGATCGTCTGCCAGTCGTTGATTCTCCACAATGCTGGGTGGTGGTGTCTTGTAATTGGTGATCTTCTTTAGACTTTTCCACACTGATGCGGAGTCGTTCAAAGTAAACTGAGTCCTTATTTTACCAGAATAATTCCTCTTTGCCACTTTGATCTCCTTTTCCAGTGTGTATTTAGCCTGTTTATACAAGACATTGTCCCCCTTCATGTAAGCATCTTCTTTGGCCTGACGGAGCTGTCTGAGTTTTGCAGTGAACCACGGTTTGTCATTGCTATAATTTAGTTGAGTCCTGGTAGGAATGTATATATCCTCACAGAAACTGATATATGATGTTACGGTCTCTGTGAGTTCATCCAGATCGGTGGTAGCAGCTTCAAAAATACTCCAGTCAGTGAGATCAAAACAAGATTGTAAGTCCTGCTCTGCTTCATTAGTCCATCTTTTTACAGTCCTTAATACAGATTTAGCTGATTTTAGTTTCTGCCTGTAGGTCGGTATAAGATGAACCAGAAGGTGATCCGAACGTCCCAAAGCTACTCGTGGAACAGAGTGATATGCATCCTTTATTGTGGTGTAACAGTGATCCAATATATTACTGTCTCTTGTGGGACATGTAACATGCTGTCTGTATTTTGGCAATTCACGGGAGAGATTGGCTTTATTAAAGTCCCCAAGAATGATTAAAACAGAGTCCGGGTGTTGTTGTTCTGTCCCTGTGATCTGCTCAGCAAGTTTCTGTAAAGCTGAGCTCACGTGCCCTTGCGGAGGGATATAAACACTCACCAGAATAAACGAATGAAACTCCCACGGCGAATAGAACGGCTTGCAGTTAATGAAGAGTGTTTCGAGATTTCAGCAGCACATCTTCTTTAACACAGTTACGTCTGTACACCACCGTTCATTGATGTAAAAGCATGTCCCACCGCCGCGCGATTTCCCCGTTGATTCTGCTTTGCGGTCCGCTCTGAACAGCTGAAAGTCCGGCAGATGGAGCGCGCTGTCCGGTATAGCGTCATTCAACCAAGTTTCCGTGAAACACAGAGAAGCAGAGTGTGAGAAATTCTTATTTGTCCGAGAGAGCAGAAGCAGTTCGTCCGTTTTGTTGGATAGAGAGCGGAGATTTGCCAGATGGATGCTAGGCAACGGCGTTCGAAATCCACGTTTTCTGAGTCTCACGAGCGCTCCAGCTCTTTTTCCCCGTCTGCGCCTCCTCTTGAAGCGTGTGATCAGTGCAGCTGCTCTGCCGACAAAAATGTCCAGCAAAACATCAGAATAGTCAAAAACCGGTGATATATCGGGAGATGTGTGTTGCCGAATGTCCAACAATTCGTCCCTGGTGAAACTGATTGCAGGAATATAACTAAAGACAGGACAAGCTAACAAAAACACAAAAACAACTGCAGAGCACATCACGGAGGCAGCCATCCTGTATCAGCGCCACGCACGAGAAAGAAGGGAAAGGAGTAAGAAAAGAGGAAGATAAAGAGAGGAATGCCTAAGAAAGAGTGGGTGTAGCAAAATAGCTGTTGACTCTATCGTTCACCTGAAGATTTTAGTTCCCTGGAACGCCTGGAGTTAGGGAAACTCCTACGAAGGTCGCCCATGGTACCCAAATCAATTCAAATTTATGCAGATTATCTGTTAGAATGCTAGCTAGCCTTTCTTGTGTCATTAACCAGGAGATTTTTCGGATTGCTGCTTTTAGGGAAACCCGCTCTTGTTTCCAAGCCCTAGCTATTGTAACCTTGGCTCCCAGTAAGATAAAATGAATTAGTTTCCTGTTAGATTTCGTGGCGTTAGGGATGTAGTTATTTAAAAGTGCTATAGTAGGGGACCTTGCTAGTTTGCATCCTGTTACCTTCTGAATAATACAGAATATTTTAGACCAAAAAGACCGTATTCTTGGGCATTCCCACCAAACATGGGCCATGGTGCCCTTAAGAAGACACCCCCTGAAGCAGGTCAGCAGCTGGATAGAATATAGTCAGTCTAGCTGGTGTGAGATACCATCTCATCATAACTTTTAAACTGGCTTCAGAGATAGTGGTGTTTAGGATACCCTTGAAGGATCTGGAGTAGGCAGCTTGTCACTTGTCCAGTTTCCATTCAAACTGGAGATCTGATTCCCAGTTAGTCATAAAGGCTGATTTTTTAATGGGAAGAGTGAGTGCTTCGTAGATGACCGAGATACCGCCCTTCTGCAGTGATGGCTGACCACACCAACGTTCATAGTCTGTAAAACTCGGGGGGAGTGGTTTATCCCTCCAAATTTTGTGGAGAAAATTGGAAATTTGATAAAATCTAAAATACTCTGAGTTTGGAAGCTCTAATTTGTTTACACAGTATTTGAGAGTGATCGGACCAGCAGCCGTGAAGAAGTGTCCAATGCGGAACAGCCCCTTGTTTAGCCACTATTGAAAGGCTTTGATATTTAACCCCTGGGGAAAGTCCGGGTAATTGAAGAGGTGTGCTAAAGGTTTAACTGAGGAAACTAAGGAGGATGTATGTCTGATCTTATCCCAGAGGGCCAGTTCGTTAGAGAGTGTAGGGGCTATGATTGGGGGTCTATCTTTAGGAGAACACCATAGAAGAAAATCTAGCGTGTGTTGCGGAGTGGCCTGCCTTTCTATCCGCACCCAGTCCTGCCCTTCCTGCCTAAAGTATATTGAAGACAATTGGGCTAGCCTGGCTGCTTGGAAATATCTCACTATATGGGGTAAACCCAGTCCTCCCCTGCGTCTATGATGAAATAGGGTTTGTTGGGGTATCCTATATCCTGAGTTTCCCCAGATGAATTTAAGGAATTTAAGGAAAAGAGGAGAGGTGGTCCATACGGATAGGAACTGGCAAAGAGCAAAAAAGGTAGAGAAGTCTAGGCAGCAAAGTCATTTTCACTGAATTAACTCTCCCAAGCCATGAGATATCTTGCTTAGACCAAAGCTTAAGATCATCTTCTAGCTTTCAGAACATTGAAGGAAAGTTATTGCCATATAAGGTTTCGTATTTAGAGGTGAGGTTAATCCCCAGATATTTAATTGAGGTGTCGCTACACCTGAACTTGAACTTCGTCTTAAGCTTGGCGATAATCTCAGGAGATAGAGAGATATTTAGGGCTTGTGATTGAGTATAGTTAACTCTAAGGCCCAAATTCACAGAGAAATCTTTAAGGAGCTGACATAACAAGGGGAGGGAGGACTGTGGGGAAGTTAGGAAGACTAGTAGATCGTCAGCAAATAGACCACATTTGTGTTCTTGTTGTCCGCATAACACCCCCCTCTGATAAGGCCTATAAACCTCTCCCCAAAACCCCAATGCTTCAGAAGGGACAACAGATAAGTCCATGAGACTGAGTCAAACTCCTTACATAGGTCCAGGGAGAGCAACATCCCCTTCTGAGCCTGCCCTCCTGTCCAGTTGGATTGAAGTATTGAAACTATATCAATTGCCCTTCTGATTTGATCAGGACCCTGTCTGCCCAGAATGAAGCCCACCTGGTCCTTATCAACATATTGACTAATAAAGGATGCTAGCCAGTTCGCCATTATTTTAGTTAGGATTTTCAGGTCATTATTTATGTGGGAGATAGGACGATAATTGTCTATGTCTTATGGGTTTTTCTCAGGTTTAGGGATCACAGTTATGTATGCAGTGTTAAGATGCTTCTCGACAGGTTCCCCTTTCATTTTAGAATTAAAGAATTTCACCATATGAGGAGCCAATGTTTTGGCAAATGTTCTATAGTAGGGACCCAGGAGACCATCAGGTCCCGGGGCTGAGCCCTGTTTGAGGTCTTTGATTACCCCCACCACCTCCTCCTCCGAAATTGTTTCATCCATTATATCTATATGTTGATCCGAGAGAAGGGGTAGGGAGATTCCGCCAAGAAACTGATTTATTATATCTACATTCTCGTCTGTCTTGGGGCTATACAAACTCTCATAATATTTTTGAAAGGCCCCAATAACTATGTCGGGGTTGGAAGAAGGGGGATTACCATCTACCCTGATTTTGGGCATAGAAAGATGTCTTACCCGGGGAGTGAGCTTCCTAGCCAGATAGGAACCCATTTTATTACCCTGAGTATAAAATTTGTTTTTAGATCAGCGAATGGCCTTCTCTGCATTCGTCGTGAGTGCAAGATTAAGCTCTAATTTCACCTTGTCTAGTTTATCTAGGAGAGGTTGGGAGGGATGCGCCTTATGTTCTGCTTTAACTGCTGATTCCTCCAACTCCTGCAAATAGAGTCCTCTTTCCTTTTTAATCCTGGAAGCTAATTGAATAAATTTACCTCTAATAAATGCTTTATGAGCGGCCCAAACTGTTTCTACCGATGCGTCACCTGTCCCGTTAGTAGAAAAGTATTCTTGAAGACTATTATCCATTCCAGTGACATTTACTGGGTCTGTGAGTAACGATTCATTTAATCTCCAGTGCGGTTTAGGGAATAGTCTGGACTGGATGCGGATGGACAAGGACACCAGAGAGTGATCTGAAAGGGTTTTGTCATGAATGTGGGCATCTAAAATGTTTGGCAAGGTATAGAAGGGAGTTAATAGGTGATCTATTCTAGAATATGAGTTGTGGGGGCTAGAGTAATGAGTGAAGTCCCTGCTACGGGGATGTCTGTCCCTCCAAACATCAATTAGGTTATAGGAATGGAGGAGTTTGGCTATGCGCAAACTGACTTTAGTTGGGGCGCAAAAGTTGGTTGCCCAGGGTTCTGGTTTTATCTAAAGATTGGTCAAAGGCTACATTAGAGTCCCCTCCAAATATGATTGTGCCTTCCAGCAAGGGGAAAAGGGCCGCTAACATTTCCTGAAAGAACTTAAGTTGTCCCTGATTGGGGGCATAGTAAGAGATCAGTGAAATGATATGCCCATCAATAGAACCCTTCACCAGAATGTACCTGCCCTCAGGGTCCCTGACATCTGAGAGCCGCGTGAAGTTGCAATTTTTAGAGATTAGAATAGCAACCCCTTTTGATTTGGATTCAGCGTTAGCTAGGAAAAAGCTTGGGAAATAGGGGTGGAGGAAGTTAGGATTAAATCGGGCAGTGAAATGAGTTTCCTGGAGCATAAGGATATCTAATTGCAGAGATTTATAGAGATCACCTATCTTCTTGCGTTTTATGGGGGAGTTCAATCCCTGAACATTATGAGTAGCTACCCTAAAAGGGAATCGTGGAAGGTCAGCCATCACGTATGGGGCAGAGGGGGAATCTATTAGTTGGGTCACTCACCCTTCCCAGGGTTTTCCCATTATCCATGGAACCATATCGCGTCTTGAAGATAGAGCCTTGAGCAGCATTCACTCTGGAAGAAAAGAAGAGGAAGTGAAGGGGAAGAAAAAAGGAGATCAGAAGAATGAAAAAGGTTATATTAAACATTGTGAACCAATCTTGACAGGTAAGTAGCCCTGAAAAGAGCCATTTTCTCCAACTAAGGGATTTGCGACCAAGGGGGGAGAAAAAATAGAGCCCCTTGGACACCCTTTGGTCTACACCAAAAAGTCTAGCTATTACCGCTAGAAAGCCCATCCCTGACCTACCAAACGGGGTCAGCTAGATAGGCGGAGGCGCAAGTGGGCCATCACCCGCCCAGACGCCCTGTAAAATAATTAACATGAGCATTGTAAAAAGACAACCTATATTCTAATCTTATCTTATATAAGGTCTTGAAACTGACCATAAACCACAGAAGTCTCTCACTTGGGGAGAAACAGTTGCCATCCCATCCGGCCCCGACCAACAAAAACACCCCCCCAGAAGAGGGGATAGGGTGGTCTCCATAGGACAAGACCCCAGATGCGATGGCATGGCCCCCAAGGATGGGGCATAAGAGCCCTTAAAGCATGGAAGACCCCTTTAATGTAGTCCAACCTCTATTTTGACCCTATGGCGTCAAAAAGTATTTTTGTTCAAAACAGACCGTCAGCCTGAAAAGCAAGAACATGTTAACGGGATCACCTTGCATCAAGCTTATTTCAGGAGGGTAACCCAACAAGGTTAACCCTATAAGCTAATAGGGGACATAAGTCAACAGAAGCCCAAAAATAGAATAGGGCTGGAATTTACATTGGAACCTAGACCAAAGCGAAGAGATTGTGAAATGTGCATTTCTCTAGAGCAGGAGCCCTGCCAGTTAGATGTTGTATTGATCTTTTCTGAGACCCAATTCACGGGGGACCATTTTCTTTTGCTCGTTTTGGTTTGGCCTTCTTCCAGAGGGGGGTCCTTGGGCTGGTGGACGACTGTCTCTTAGACGAACTGATGTTGTTAGAGGTGTCCATCTCGGATTCCAGAGAAATCAATTTGAGGTGGAGGATAAGTTTTTCTCCTTCTTGTAGTGAAGCGAAAGCATAATCCCGACCTTTGTGAGAGAATTTAACAGCAAATGGAAAGGACCACTTGTACTTGATTTCCTTCTCCGTCAATACTGCTAGGAGGGGTTTCAGAGCTCTCCTTTTCTGTATTGTAGATGGGGCCAGGTCGGCAAAGATTTGAACAGGGTGCCCTTTGCAGAGGATCGTGGCAGTAATTCTGGATTGCTTCATGACCCCTTCCTTTATGGCATAAAAATGAGGTTTGACGATTATGTCTCTCGGGGTGCCATCTTTCCATAGGGGCCCCAGAGCTCTGTGGGCCCTGTCAAGTTCCAATCAGTGTTTAGGGGTGTCCGGTAATAAGTTGGTTATCAAGTTTTGTATTGCATCAGGAATGTCCTTAATCTCCTCTGGGAGGCCTCTCACTCTAAAATTAACTTGTCTAGACCTATTTTCTAGGTCATCGATTCTAGAGAGGGCCGTATCTAATTGATCATGTAAAGCAGTGTTTTTCAACTCCAGTCCTCAAGGCACACCAACAGGTCATGTTTTCAGGATTTCCCTCAGATGAAACAGCTGTGGTAATTACTAAGGCAGTGAAACAGATCAAATCACCTGTGAAAACTCATGGAAATCCTGAAAACATGACCTGTTGGTGTGCCTTGAGGACTGGAGTTGAAAAACACTGCTGTAGAGAACCAATAAGATCTGAGTTCTGATTAGAGATTGCTGCCGTGGATTCCAGCTTGTTCTCAATTGCTTCAATACGGGTCCCCAGCATTTGGAAATCTGATTTGATCTCACCAGTAATAGTGGCAATCGTATTTACTAGACCTCTCTCAAGGAGAGACGAAAATTTATGGTAGAGATCTTCCACCTGTAATGAAATGTTAGGGCTGGGGGGGCAAGGTGATGCTGGAACCGGGCTGTTTGGCCCCAGTGGAGGAGATGAAAGTTCCCCTTGGAAACGGCCTAGTAGTGATTCAGTGGAGGAAGGCAATGGTAAGGGGAGCTGCAAAGAGCCTCCCTGTGGTCCTGGAGTGAAAGTCAGCAAAGCAGGGGAGAGTATTTGCCTAGATTCGGGACGTAATGAATGACCCAGGCTCTCCGAGCGAGGACTTTCCATGGCTCCTGTAGCTGTGGCTGGGGCTGCCGACATCTTGGGACACCCTTGCAGAGAGGTCGCAGAGAAGAGCAGGCTCAGATCTTTCCTTGCTGTCAGTGCAGACATGCAGGGGAGAGGCTACCCTGTTGTAGGGGCCAGGTCACCCGTTCTGGGAATGGACTGATGGGCTTTGAAGTCCAGAGGGAATCCGGGAATAGGAGAGGTTGTCACGGATCAACAGCGTGAGGCGTTATGGTGTGGGGTGCGGGTCCGAGTGAGTTCATGAACACCTTTTCATTAAAGATGAAAGCCCAGAGAACCTCCCATGGGGCTTGGGGGACAGCCCTGTGTCTCTGTGAGAATTAGAAAGGTTGCCAAGTGTCCTTGTTATAAGGTTGCCACATCATCCCTTTAATTCAGGACACATATGAATTACTCAGGTTCTGTGGCTGATTTAATGCAGATGAGGCACCAAGTGAGTTTAATTACCACCTTAATCAGCCTCAGAACCTGTGTAATTAGTATGTGTCCTGGATTAAAGGGATGATGTGGCAACCCTACCTTGTTAGCCAAAATGCCTTTAGGCCCTAACGGCGGCCATCTTGGTACACCCAGTTTACTCTGTTGCAGCTGGGGTACAAAATTGGGGGCTCAGGGAAAGACCCGCCACACTGACCTTTTCCCTAGGTGTGTAGGCCAACTGATCCTGACTAAGCTGGATGTTCCAGCTCGCTTGGGTCTGCTGTGCTGGGTCTGCAGAGCCTGTTAGGCCGCCGCCACGGCCATCTTGGGACACCCGGCTGTCCCCACGATGCGGCGTGTGAGCTCAGAGGACCTTTGCGGCGCTTCTCAACTCTCTCCTCGGTCTGTGGGAGGCTAGGGGGGAAAGGGATCCCCAGTTACTGGCCTTCTCCAGCGTCGTCTTCGCTCGTTTAGAGCATCATAAGCGGGTGATGGTGCGGAGCTCCGGATTAAGCGACCATCCTGGAGCTTCCGCACATGCGCACTCCCAAATCAATTTTTTATATGGTAGGGTGCCATTCACCTCCCTTTTACAGTCCTGGATCCCCGGAGCTAGTGATCGCATCCAATGTTTCGCTAATGTTTTCCTTGCTGCGAACAGGGTCTCAGTGTTAAAAGTGGCCGAAAACGTATCCAACTCAAGGTCGGCATGTAGACCCAGCAGACACATTTTGATCAAGAGACACCGGGGATCCCATTACGTCATGCAAAAATTTCACTACTTGTTTCCAAAAATGTTGTACCTGCGGGCATGCCCAAATAAGGTGGTGGAAGTCCCCCCGAGCATGGTTACACATTGGACAGAGAGGGCTACGTTCGGGATGGAATTTTGCGAGTCTTAAATATGCCTGGTATAGTATATACAGTTGGGTCAGTCTGTCAGAGAGTTTAGTGGAGACCAACTTGACATTGGTGAGGATCTCATCCCAATCTTCATCTTCCACTGCACCCACCACTTCCTCCCATCTAGTTTTTATATTGTATGCTAGTGTTGTGCTCTGAGGTAGGCGCAGTGTAGCATACAATGTTGAGATCAGTTTAGAAGGTTCCGAACCCAAACTTGTATTCATGATGGCAGGGGGTTCTAACAACGGTCTCCCCGCACTAAATTGTGTGTCTAGGGCATGGCGAATTTGGAAATGCCGAAATAAAAAGTGATTAGGGAGGGAGAACTCCTCCTTAAGGGTCTGAAAGGGTTTAGGGCCCTCCACAGTCATGACCTGGTGTAAATATAGTATTCCCTGTGCTATCCATATATTGGGATCAGGCATGGTTAGCAGTTCTGGAATTTGAGTGTTGAACCATAGCAGGGTTTGTGAGTGTATCGGGAAGGTGTGAGTCTTTCGAAGGGCTAGGTGATACATTTTATGATGATGGGCAAGCATACCCTCATTAGGCTTAGCTGAGGAGGGTCTGGGTTGAGCCCTGATTATCGATTGCAGAGGGGTGTAGGTCGGATGGTCAGGGTGTTGACAGACTAATGCTTGATATCACTGTGCCTCTTGCTTATCATAATGATATAGGTGTGATAACTGAGACGCCACGTAGTAGTCCCTAAAGTCAGGGAGCGCAGCCCCCCCTAGGGTAGTGGGGTTTTTAAGAATATTCCACGCCAATTTATGCCTACTGTGCCCCCAGACAAATGAGTTAAGTAGGGACTCTAGTATTTTAAAGAATTTGAGCGGGACATATAGTGGGGAGTGCCAGATTATGTATAGGATTTTGGGCAGGAGTATCATTTTAATAATATTTATTCTGCCCATCACTCCCAGTGGCAGCCTGGCCCAGACTTGGGTTTTGTTCTTTACTATGGCGATGAGGGGCTCTATATTTAAATGATAATAATCCTTAAGACACCTTGTGACCAGTACTACCAAATATTTGAATTGAGATACGCGAGGTATAGGAAGAGCGGCCTCCTGTCCGGTAGGTGGGAAGTGATCTATGGGCAGGATCTGGGATTTAGACCAGTTTATCCTGAGGCCCGAGCGTTGGCCTATATCTTCTATATTCTGCAAGGCAGTGCTGAGCGATGGACCCGAGTCTGCCAGGTATAGTATGGTGTCATCTGCATACATGCCTTACTTTTCTATCCTGTCTCCCACGCTAAGGCCCCTGATAATAGGGTTGGTATGGATTGCTATGGCTAAAGGTTCCGCAGCAAGGGTGTACAGCAACGGAGAAAGAGGGCACCTTTAACAGGTGCACCTCCCCAGGGAGAACGGTTCAGAGAGGCGACCGTTTATGAAAACTCGGGCCATCGGTGATTGGTAGAGAAGCTGCACCCATCTGACAAAGCGAGGCCCAAAGCCAAATCTGCATAGGCATTCAACCAGGTAGACCCATTCCACCGAATCGAATGCCTTAGCCGCATCCAAGGCAACCACCACTCTGGACCCGGAGTTCCCATGTGTTGCTTGCAGGTTCATGAATAGACGTCTAATATTCATGGCTGCAATCTTCCCCGGCATGAATCCCGTCTGATCGGGATGTACCAGGGATAATATGACCTCGTTGAGGCGGACGTCTAATATTTTGTCTAGTAATTTGGCATCTACGGGTACTAGGGAGATCGATCTATAGGACTCAGGGCACTTGGGGTCCTTTCCAGGCTTGGGAAGAACAATTGGTTCTGTTATATTTACATTTTTATTAATTACTCTCACATCATGGACCGCACATCAAGGTATTACCAGACCTTTAGATTTCATTTCCAACCAAAGGTTGTCTAAACCAATTATAATATACCTATAATATTAATAAAATTGTTAAACTCATATCAGAAATTAATACTCCAGTGATAATCTCAATATCACACCCTAATTCTAATATATATATCCACAGATATATTTCCTTAAAGGAGGACATTTTACTTAATTTTCAATTTTTTTGCACTGTTTCCACTATCTAAGGATATCCCATTTAATTCTATACTGTGTGCACTTGTGTATGCGTTTAAATGTAACCTTCATTTTATCATGTTTGGAAAACAGATTCAAAATAATTGTGACCACATTGTTTTTTGTTAGATTAATTAACTCAGCACATTTTGTTATGATATACGTGTAGTCATATCATTGTGTCCTTGCTACATGCCTCATCCAGCAAATTCTTTGGGAGGGGATCACAGCTGCACAGGGCACATGTGATGTGGAACTAAAGGTTCCAGCATTCACACCTACACAATTATCTCTCTAAAATCGCTTACATGTTTCCCATTTGTATACAACACATGCATATCATTCTATCACTCTTTAATATTTAATATTAAATAATTTATATACTTAATTGTTTAATCTTTAATATTTCCCTGCTTAAATTGAGTTTTACCTCCCTAAATTTTTCTTTCCTTATTTTGTTCTGATATCCCTTGTACTGTAATCCCATACTTCACATACTGTAGCTTCTATGATCAAATGGGCAGCCATAGTGCTCATCCCATATTTCCTCTCTGACAACATATACAGTATTCTCTTTTGACTCTCCTTTTTCTGTTTTAGAATTTACTAGTTTTAGTGCCTGACCCTAAATGTACCCCACAACATCACAATGTCTCTTTCTGTCTAGTGTTAAATGTCTGTCACCCTTCATCCATCCTGCTCACATAGATAACTGTTCCTCTAGCTGTTTAAATCTGCATGATTCTTAGTCCTTTGGTAACCCAGTTACCTATTGTGGATCGCTGTCCACTCTAACCATTTATCTAGGGGCTCAGTATAGGCGTGAACCGTACCTTTGGTTCATATATTTTATGGCGCTCCTCTTGCGCTGGGCATTTTTGAGGGTCCCTTACCCTTCATTTCCTTACTTAATTCAATGCCCATGACTGGCCAGTCTTCTCTCTTCTCTACTTGTGCCTATACCCTCTTGCCTCTAAACTACTTTATCTAGCAGATGTGTACTTCATATATAACCTGTGAACAGCACTATTCTTCCCTTTCTTATCTATAACACTTTGATGGACAGTATACAGTGACGACATAATATATAACCACCAATCAATACAGTTTGATTAAGGGGTGTAAAATAGGTACCCTTTGTCCCGAAAATGCCTTACCGATCAGAGAAGTCTGATAACTCAAATGTAAGCAAAAGGCTTACCTCAGCCGGCTGATTATCAGAAATTCCCGGATCATCTCAAGCTCCTCGCTTCGGATTCTCAGGGTCACCTGTAACCCTCCAAGCAAAGCTCGCCATCTGACCAGGAATTTTATAGATACGCAACTCCTATCCTCATATTGATTAGTGGTTCCAAATTAATAATAACTACTGCAGTAGGGAACAGACACAAAAGATACACTCAGCATCTTTCCAAATAGCTGTTCTGCTTTATTATGACGCAAATGAAGGTTTTTATACACATGATTACGTAGGTATCACATTAATATTACAATTGTACTTGTATGGTAACAAGGGGCGTAACATAGGCAGACTAATTCTAAGCAGGACTCGAAAGAATGCAAACATGTAATGAAAACATTATTAGTGCCGTGTGCAAAATGAGTGCAGTGTGCAAAACATACAAAATAGAATACAATTATATACAGAACTTACAAATTTCCTTTACAGTATTACATTTAGTTTTAGTAGTGTCCACAGAGCATTGGTCCAGGCAGCGGGCAGGGATGTGTTTAGCGACAGCAATAGTAATTATCCAGGCAGCAGCATAGACATTGTCTATAGTCAGTACTATGATATTGTCAGCACTGCCAAAGCATTTATCCATTGGAATGGTCCAGGCAGGGACAGCCAGCCAACCATAATATTGATCCTGGTACACTGTTACCTGCAGTCACTCATTGTACCACTCTCCAGCGCTTCATATACTGCCTCTCGCTACAGTTAATTACTTCCATAGTCCAGGTAGCAGGCAGAGGTGTGATCGGTTCATGTGGCAGGCAGAGGCATGATGGCAGTAAGTCAGCAGCAGGTAAGTCAGACTTACCCAAATCTCTTTGAAGCCTCCAAGCAACCAGACCCTAATTCAGAAATTACAAAACCCAGAGAAAACAAAAAATGTGTTTTCTCCATCCGGAAAAACAATTCTGGTGCCCCTCACATATGTGGGATCCCTATGTACTAGCAGGGAAACAGATCAGTCCAAGCAGTAGGCAAAAGCATAGTCGATAAAACAGGCCAGGGTCAGTTCACATGCAAGCAGTGCAAACGGTAGGCAGAGGCATAGTTGAAAAACAGGCCAGGGTCAATTCACGCGGAAGGAGGTTGCATGATTATATGAGGAAGCATGGAAAATGGTCAGCATGGATGATGAAAATGGGGGAATATATGGGCTAATATTTTAGGGATGTGTGGTAAAGTCTGAAGCATTCACCAATACAAAGGCTGGGTTGGGAGGGTCACTGGGGACAATGGTAGCTGGTATATCTTCAAATTCCTCTTTTGCTGTGTACGCGGCATATTTTTTGGCATCCTAAGCCTGCTTCAGATGTGGAATGCTGTCTGGGAAGTGGCGCTCATGAAGTCGGCTAACCGCATCAGATCGAAGGTTTTCTGGGGAGGCCTTGTTGATAGATGAGGGACGTGACAACTTCTTTGATTAATTTTAGGAAGGGGAGGGGCTTTCTGTGGATTTGGTGATGATTATGTAGTCGTTATAAATGGCCGAATGGATGAGATTTATTGCTACTTTGGTACCAAAAACAGGACGAAATAGGGCTGAATCCTCTGGTCATTGAAATTCACCCCCCCCCCATGTAGAGATTGTAATCTTGGACACATGTTGGCTTTTCAATGGGACCACTTCTTCTTTGAACCTCGACTGTGATGTCATCATGGATGGTGGACATCATGTGCACATTTCTGTTATACTTCCACCTCAAGGCGCGCACTTTGTTGCATCTCAAAGTTGCTCTTTCCCCCTTTCACAGTTCTTTGTTTACTATGGATTGTAGGAAACCCTTCCTATTTTCTTTTGAAGGTTCCGCGGGTGAGGGTTTTAGCAACGTATAGGTGTTTGAAAAGGAGCAAGCTGCTGTAGAAATTATCAAGGTATATGTGGTAACCTTTGTTCAACAGTGGGTAGGCCAGGTCCCATACAATTTTTCCAGATGTGCCTATGTAGGCTGGGCACTCAGGGGGCTGGAGCTGCGAATCTCTTCCTTCATATATGTGAAATGCATACAGATATCCCATGACTCTCTCACAAAGTTTATAAAATTGAACTCCGTATCTGGCCCTTTTGCTAGGAATATACTGTTTTATTCCTAGCCGGCCTGAAAAGGGGACCAGGGACTCATCCACACATATATGCTGCTTGAGGACATAGAGTTCTGCAAATTGTTGGGAAAAGAAATTTATCAGTGGGCGAATTTTATTTAATCTATCATAATCTGGATTATTTCAGAGAGGGCACTGGGTTTTGTCGCTGAAATTATTGAAGCGCATAATCATTTCATATCGAGACCTGGGCATTACGGCAGAATAAATGGGCATGTGGTGGATGGGGTTGGTGGACCAGTAGGCATGTCCTTCATCTTTTTTTTTTAAGCTCCATGTTTATGGTGAGGCCCATAAACAATTTAAACTCTTCCAACGTCAAATCTCTCCACTCTAATGGATGGGCATATGATGATTGGGGGTTGTTGGAAATATTGCTGGGCATATAAATTGGTCTGGTCCATGATAAATTGCAGCAAAGTCTCGGGCAAAAAAACATAAGATAATCAATTGCTGTGAAATTTTGGTTATTGATCTGCACACCTGGCAGTACGGTGAAAGGGGGAATTATTTCTGCTCCCAAGCCAGAAGTCAGCCATGTTGGGTTGGCAAGACCATCTGGGAGGTAAAGTATGTAGCAGCACTGGCTCTTGGGGGACGTGACACTCCAGTGCTGGTACCCTTTTAGGAGGGACCCATTCTTCCTCTGATTCAATTTCTGTTCTGCTGTTCTCAATTGGTTTAAATGCCGAATTTTATTCAGAACCAGAATTGGCATTGGATTTGGATGAGAGCTCCCTGCTGCTCTCATCAGTCATGGAGAGGATCTGGGATGCCTCCTCACTGGTATATACTCTTTTGGACATGGCTGTGTGAAGGGTGGCAGGTGACAGTTACTGATGGGCTGTGCGATGGGTGGCATGTGATGGTCACTGATGGGCTGTGTGATGGGTGGCAGATGTGTGGCAGATGACAGTCACTAAGGGGCTGTACAATAGGTAGCAGGTGACGTTCACTGATGGGCTGTGTGATGGGTGGCAGGTGACATTCACTGATATGTGATGACAGTCACTGACGAGTGATTGGCAATGGTCACTGATGGGTGACAGGTGACTGGCGAGGGTCACTGATGGGTGACGGGTGACTGGCGGTGGTCATTGATGGGTGATGGGTGACAGGTCATGGTCACTGATGGGTGACGGGTGACTGGTGGTGGTCACTGATGGGTGACGGGTGTCTGGCAGTGGTCACTGATGGTTGACGGGTGACAAGTTACGGTCACTGATGGGTGACGGGTGAGCGGCGGTGGTCACTGATTGGTGGCGGGTGACTGGTGGTGGTTACTGATGGGTAACAGGTCACGGTCACTGATGGGTGATGGGTGACTGGCAGTGGTCACTGATGGGTGACGGGTGACAGGCCACGGTCACTGATGGGTGATAGGTGCACCAAAGGTCACTGATGTCAGTCTCTGATTCAGGTGTACTTTATGGGGGCAGATGTGGTGACTGTTGGGTGATAGGTGCAATGGGGGGCAGGGGTGATGTGGCAAGTGTTGTACAGTACAATACAGACACAGATCTGTAACTCACTGTTCCTAACTCTTCACTTCCCACACAGCTAGTTACCGCTCTGGGTTTACATTTGTGATCAGCTGTGAATGGATCACAGCCAATTATGTGGTAAACAGCTGCCAGCCAATGGCTGTATACCACTGTCGGTGACAAGCAGTGTTCCCGGAAATACGCTGCCATCTACATGCACGCACAGTGTGGGAATTTTCTGCAACAGCATTTAAAGCATTGTGGAAGACTTGGGGTACCCTGGGGCACACTGAGAAAAGTAACATTGAGGCACAAATAGCTTCCTTGCACCCATAAAACATGTTTCATTACTATGAAAAATAACACTTGTCTGACCCTACCTCAAAGAAGACTGTCATTAAAATAATTGGGGACTTCTTAGAAAACAGCAATTAAAATAATAAACATCTTGGTTAAAATTATATAATGTAAAATATAGCAGATAGAGTGCAGTAATCCAAACTATATAATGCATAGCACAATGCATAGGGTGCATAGGTCAGAACTCTCTAATGTACAGTATATCATGTTAAGGAATCAGGACTATGTAGTTTATAGACTGTGGCATTCAGGACTTTTAGTTCAGTACCCATTTCATTGTGTGAATTACAACATAACGCATCGAACCAAGCAGTCAAGAGAGCATGACATGGCAATTTAATGTAAAATGTAAAACCTAAGCACTCGATGTTCCTGATACAGTAAATTACAAATAATATTATATAAAAGGTACACAAACCACTATATTAACAAAACAGAAATGATTTAGCACCATATACAGATGCTAACATTAATGAAAAAAATATTTAAATTTCAAATTTCAGATGCCAGCACAGAAAATCACATAATCCATAAACCAATGTGGAAATTAAAAACCAAAATCAATAAAGAATAAAACATGAAAAACCCAGTGCTCCGGGACCTTCTTACTGTATCCAAATGATCAAGATCATGATCAAGACAAGAGATCATAAGCACTTAGACATATAGATAAGGTCACTCCGGGGTCCACTGCCAATTTTAAACCTCAGCCGATCACTTCACAATTACCAAGGATACCCAACTTGCCCAACTTGTCCCCTGAAGATATACTATTGTAGTTGAAATGCATTGTGACATCATAAACACCGGCTAGTGTACAACAGCAAGGTACTATATGCATTATGTACTCTGTAGTATATTTTATATGTAATACATTGGGAGTTGTTAGCAATAATACTCTGTGGTCTGCTGTTATTCTCTTTACCATTCCTGAAAGTTGGGTATCCTTGGTAATTGTGAAGTGACTGGAGGAGGTGGCACTTTCAGCTATCTGGTGGTCTAGGAGCCCTGAATGTGGATTTTATGCATATACTGTGATGTTATGCAAGGCACCACAATGAACGGGCAATACTTGTCGCCTCGCATGCAATCATTTTGAGGTGACTAGTGGGAGCCCGACCCAGGTTTTGCTGGCCACTGTGGCAGAGCTGGTTCCAGCCTGGACTTTCTGGTCTACTCAAACCCCTCTCCACCTGCATTTAATGATCAGAAAGAAATCTCACTAGAATTTGAACCTGGATCTCAGAGGGAGAAAGCTGAGAGAGCTCTGTGTGCTAAATTGGACTCTAAAAACAAGGTTTGTAATGTGCTTATGTTTTGTGGGTGTCGGGGACAGCCCCACACTGTATAGAGAGGAATCTCTTTGTTTAGTGTAGCGCCAGACGGCAAAGTTTCGTTTTCTGATTTGTTCTTGAGAACCTGTAAAAATAAACCTGGCAAGCCACCAGACTTTAAAGAAACTGACATCCATGCTAAATCTTTTCTCCTGAAAAGTGATCCCCACAAGCTAATCTCCCATAAGTGGTGGAGGATCAGCGTGGCAACTTTCAAAGATGGAAGAAATTTTGAAGGCCTAGCTACAAACCAATGCAGCTCAGCAGGAAACCAACCACCAGGTTGCAGAGGCCACAGTAGCAGAGCGAGAGGAGAGTCGCCAGGCTATTGCAGCATAACAAGTGGCTCAGCAAGAGGCAACTCGCCAGGCTATCGCAGCACAACAGGAGACAAACTGGCAGTTTGCAGAAAACCTGCTGGAGTTAAAAAAGGGGCCTGCATCTCCCTTGACAGTGGAACCAAACTTGGTATGCGCGTCTTACCACATGCAGAAAATGACACCTGCGGATGACATGGAGGCATACCTCATGAACTTTCAAAGAGTCGTTCTTCGCAAAGGATGGCCAAAAGAACGGTGGGCGGGACTGCTAGCATCATTCTTGACCGGCAAACCCCTAAAAACATATTTCGATCTGGAAACAGATAAGGCCCAGGACTATGAGATTCTAAAGGCATGTCCAGAGTGACCAGGGAATAGTGTAAATTGTACAAAATCTCCCATCTCTGTACCTCTGTTTACCACCCCCAAACTGACGGTCTGGTGGAAAGGTTTAACAAGACCCTCAAGAGTATGCAAAAAATGGTGGTGGATAAAGATGGGCGAAATTAGGATTTTTTGCTGCTGTACCTCATGTTTGCCAGGGTATTCCCCCTTTGAGCTCTAGTATGGTAGACATCCCAGGGGGCTGCTAGATGTCGCAAAGGAGACGTGGGAGTGAGACTACCCCATATAGAAGCGTCATAGAGCACGTCTCCTTGATGCAGGATCAAATTGCAGCTGTCCTGCCCCTTATACAAGAGCATATAGAGCAAGCCCAGGAGGCACAGAGAGGGATTTACAATCGGGTTGCCAAAACCCAAACTTCCAACCCAGGGGACAGAGTGCTGGTGCTAGTCCCCATGGTCAAAAGTAAATTCCTAGCAAAGTGGCAGGGTCCCTTTGAGATTAGGGAAAAAGTTGGGGAAGTAAACTACAAAGTTTACCAGCCCGAGAAAAGAAAACTGGAGCAGATTTACCATGGTAATCTCCTAAAACCGTGAAAGGACAGGGAGACTTTATTGGCAGTGTCCACGCCCCACAAGGAGAGGTTACCCCTAACCCCGGATTTCCTTGTCAGTGATGCAACAAAATGACATTAAGGAATTTGTTAGTAAAAATAGAGACTTTTTTTCTTCCCTACCCGGACTGACCACTGTGCTACAACATGACATAATCACGGAACCAGGGGTCCGTGTAAATGTAAAGCCATACCGCATACCTGAGGCTAGACGAGAGGCGGTGGCACGAGAAATAAAAACCATGTTGGAGTTAGACATTATAAAGGAGTCCCACAGCACCTGGTCAAGCCCTGTAGTACTGGTCCCAAAGCCCGATGGCGCTATCCGGTTCTGTAACAATTTTAGGAAGCTGAATGAAGTGTCTAAGTTTGATGCATAACTGATGCCGTGGGTTGACGAACTTGTGGAGAGGTTGGGAAGGGCTCAGTACATAACAACCCTAGACTTAACTAAGGGATAGTGGCAGATCCCCCTAACAGAGTAAGCAAAGGAAAAAACGACCTTCTCTACCCCCGAGGGGTCCTTCCAACTTTGAGGCTGCATCGGCCCTATGCAGTGGCCTATCTGGATGATGTCATCATTCACAGCCCAGATTGGGAATCACATCTGCCCTGGGTGCAGGCAGTAGTAGATTCACTAAGGATGGCAAGTCTAACAGCCAACCCGAAGAAGGGTGCCATAGGTCTCGAGGAGGCCAAATACCTTGGGTATGTGATTGGTCAAGGTCTGATTAGGCCCCAAACCAATAATATTGAGGCCATTCAAAAGTGGCCCCAAGCGGTGAACAAGAAACAGGTTCGGTCTTCCTGGGGATTACAGGCTATTGTCGTTACTTCTTCTCTGACTTTGACACCATTGCTGTCCCTCTGACCGATCTGACAAAGGGTAGAGTGCCAGGAATGGTTAAGTGGAATCCCAAAGCTGAAAAGGCCTTCCAGAAATTGAAGCAAACCCTTTGTGTGCAGCCAGTGCTCGTGACCCCAGACTTCAAAAAGGAGTTTGTCCTTCAAACCGATGCCTCTGAGGTGGGACTAGGTGCTGTTCTGTCCCAGATCAGAGACGGCAAGGAGTACTGGTCATCTACTTAAGCAGGAAGCTTAATAGACATGAAAAGAATTATGCCATTGTGGAGAAGGAGTGCCTGGCCGTCAAGTGGGCTTTAGAGGCCCTAAAATACTACCTGCTGGGAAGGTCATTCAGGCTAGTCACCGACCATGCCTTAAATGGATGTGTAACAAGCAGGAGAAAAATAGTCACGTGACTATGTGGTCCCTGCCCCTACAGCTGTTTAAGTTCTCAGTGGAATACCGGGCTTGAAAGCTCCAAAATAATACCGATGGTCTTTGCCGAGCCCCCCAGATGGTCAGGACAGTTGCTCTGACCCAGGGGCTTGAGCAGAGGGGGGATATGTGACGTTATGTGAGGAACCACAGTGGACAGGCAATACTTGTCGCCTCACATGCGATCATTTTGAGGCGACTAGCGGGAGTCCAACTTGGGTTTTGCCGGCCACCGTGACAGAGCTGGTTCCAGCCCGGACTTTCTGGTCCACTCAAACCCCTCTCCATCTGCATTTAATGATCAGGAAGAGATCTCACTAGAACTTGACCCTGGATCTCAGAGGGAGAAAGCTGAGAGAGGTCTGTGTGCTAAATTGGACCCTAAAAGGTTTGCAATGTGCTTATGTTTTGTGGGTGTCGGGGACAGCCTCACACTGTATAGAGAGGAATCTCTTTGTTTAGTGTAGTGCCAGACGGCAAGGTTTTGTTTTCTGTCTCTGTTTATGTTTTGATCTTGAAAACCTGTGAAAAGCCGCCAGACTTTAAAGAAACTGACATCCATGCTAAATCTTTTTCCCTAACAAGTGATCCCCACTAGCTAATCTCCCACAATATATATATATAGTATTGCCCTCAGAGGACTAAATTGTACACTGGCATTATTCTTTATTGATTTTGGTTTTTATTTTCCACATTGGTTTATGAATTATATAATTTCTGTGCTGGCATTTGAAATAAATAATGCATGTATTTTTTTCACAAGTGTTAGCATCTGTATATGATTCAATATAATGTACTGGGTGCAGGGATCGGGGCTAGAGTGGATTGGTCATGAATAAATGACTCCTATGCCAGCTCGCCACCTATTAATTGCCAGCATTCCATTGGGCAGCAGACAAAATCAGCTGGTCCAAAGGATCAAGTCTGGTATTAGGCAAAGCACTTCACAGCATACAGAGTCATTCAAGTTGAAATAAAAAATGTACAGCACAGCAAAATGATTAAGGCAACTGGAACAGGGAGTCTACAGCTTAGAGCATGTAGTGGGTACTACCTGAGTAGCAGAAGTGTAAAGAAAAGAACCCAGAACAAATGTTCCTAATCATAGCTTTTTACCATAGAAAATGGACAACTTGACCAACAGGCACTTGTTCAGAATAAAGCTTTACAGTTCTTATAAAATACCAGGCAAAGTACTTCTTTCTTAAGCATTGACATTTAACAGTTTGTTAAAAAAAGAGAATTTGTAAAATACTGGACAGCTCTCTGAAAACCCTTTAGACAGAACGCCCCATCGGGTATCTGGGGTCTAGGCTTGCAGAATCTCCTGGATTCCCGCAAAATCCCAATTTTCAGGTCTATCCTATTCCAAAGCCTGCCTATCCATTTTATACTAATTTTCACTAACTACAGTACATGCCTGTCCCTACCATTCAGGTTTCTCTCCCTACCTATATGTCCCACTCTTGGGCCCCTTGATATAGGCTCTCCATGATGGCACCTGGAGCCAATAGCAGAGGACAAAATGGTAATGGTAGTAGTTAGCAGCAGTCCCATGACCACTTTGTTTACTACTAAGGATAAGGGGGGAGTGATTTAGCAATTACAGAACTACTGCCTTACTCCCCATTACAGCTAACCTGACCCTGCCTATCCATTCCCTAACTACAGTACCTGTCTGTTCCTACCATACATGTTTCTCTCTACTTTTATTTCCCACTCTTGGACCTCTTCACAGGTGCTCCAAAATCCCACCTGAAGCCCAACAGCAGAGGACAGAATAGCAATGGTAATAGTAAGCAGCAGTCCAATGACCACTTTGTTTACTACTAAAAACAAAGCGGAAGCAATTACAGAACCACTGTGCCTCACTCCCCAGCACAGCTAACCTTACCGGACACCATCACTCCTTGGATCTAGCTTAGGCTGCTCACAAAATGCGGTGCAATAGGGAATGAACAGTGCAGTGTGCATAATAGGAGAGTGTAGTGTAGGGAATGTGTACAGAATGAGCCTGTGTAATTAGGAAATGTACAACAGTGCAGCCTATAGAATGGGACAGTGTGAAAAGGGGGAAATGCAGCACAACGTACATTACAAAGCTGTGTGCAACAGAGATTGTACAGTACCTCACACATGCACACATGAGGTGGAACACATAAAGCATCATCATTTGAACTTAAAGACCAATAGTTTTGATGGGCGATTGCTGATTAGCAGCTTTTGGAAACAATGAAATGCTCCAAATAGCTATATGTATAGATATTCCATATCCAAGCTGCGCTCCTACTGCTAGTCAATGAAACAAAGGTGCTGTAATTTAATGTAGGTAATAACATGAAAATATAAATTCCGCAGTAAAGAAATCATCATCTTTTTTGTTTTTTTTTTAAGTAAAAAGTTCAAGTGGTATTGGATAAAGTACAAAGCAGAAAAAGCCTTTAAAGCTCTACTACAGTAATACGCTCTATTCTTGACTATTCAGAGACACCTTAACATGAAAGTTTCTGTAAAGACACAAACATTTAGCATGGATAAGAGAAAGTGATTATGGACTATTTCAATGGGATAATACTTCTGATGGTAAAATATTATGTGAAGTCTGTGTCTTTTCATAAAAAGGAAGCTAAGCTGTTTTAATATGCTGACAGAAAGTGAAGCAAACGGCAACATTTTTATTTTAAAATCTGCTCCTATTTTCGTCTTTGCATAAAGTATTCGTGTTAGCTTTTCCAAAGTTGAATGCTTTGCTGCCATCATCAGGCATGCTGTGTTTTTACACAAATAGTCCATTTTTTTTTTTTTATAGCCTAGAATATGAAACCTGCATTTACAATAAGATGTAAGATTACAGTTTTTATTCACTGTCATTCTCATTATTTTTCACACAATGAACACATAATGATGATCGCACAGATGTCTTGAAAACCTTCAATCATTCTGTCGTATATAATAAAGAGTATTTAGGGCAATGTAGGTGCAAGAAAATGTTCATAATGATGCATTTCAAATTGTTTAAAAGTATATATGTTGTTTTTAAATCTGCTATACATGATGTATTGTTTTATTATGTGGTGCAAATTTGTCATAATATGAAATAATGCACATTCCTTGTGATGTTCAACGTGCTCCCCCCATGCTGTCTTGTATGCTCTAATATCCACCCCTGTGTCTTGCCATCCTTTCCAACAGTTAGGAAGTGTTATACCAGAAGAAATAATCCTCATGAACAAAGTTGCAACAGCAACTAGACGTGTGCAATTTGTTTACTTTCAATAGTTTTTTATTGATTTTTCCCAAATAAAACCAGTAACACAAAAGTAAAAAGGTAATAAACACAAATCAAACATACCATGTCGTTAGAGCTTACCAGGGTAGTCACATGTTTGGTTAATGATGTCTTATGTAATCAAAAACCCATATAAACATGGCAATAGTTACAATTAGGTGTACAGCTTACTTATTACAGGGTGTCATCCCACTCCCCGGCCACCCCAACGGGATCTAGCTGTGGCAGGGGTAAGGGGCAACCTCACCAGCCTTTATATTTCAATATTTCTATAGTTTATCAGCAAGAAAAAGATTGACAATTCTGGAATGCCAAACAATACATTTCAGAGCAACAATGTTGATGAATATATAGCTCTGTGACTCTTTTGAGCCAGAGTGGTTGTGTATGCAATAGCTCGTACAAGTCAGGCAAAGTATATCTTCTGTATAAAATGAGTAACAGTGAAACAAATACAAGAAAAACATTTCACATCGATAACTTGTCCATTGTCATATCTGAGGCCTCTATGGCAGTCCGACCCCCCCTCCCCCTTCCTCACCCACACGGGATCTCACTGTGTTTCGGGGGGGGGAGTAGCGGGTACTACA
Organism: Glandirana rugosa; assembly: GCA_018402905.1. NCBI lineage: Eukaryota > Metazoa > Chordata > Amphibia > Anura > Ranidae > Glandirana > Glandirana rugosa. The sequence goes on from BLSH010502835.1 coordinate 804,900, forward strand.
GCCTATCGGCTGATAGCACCTTATTGGACAGCTGTAGCATGTAGCTTTTATAAAAGAATTATCAACAGTGGCTGGAGAAAAAATAGAGAAAGAAAAAGAAAGAGAAATAAAGGAGAAGAGAGCTTATTCGACGTATCAGTGCGATAACAGTAAATTCAGCTAGTTATTGCCAAGGTTGGGTTGTCCACATAAAGGTCTGGTGGTGGAGGTGTATCTCCATATCGGTCATCAGTTGCTCTTCGATGGTACCAGGCAGACCAAGGGGCCCACAGAATGCTTGTCTGTTCAAGTCTACCTTGGGAAGAGGCAAATTTTATTTCGTAGTTATAGTGTGTGTGTGTCAGATGGATTATGTCCTTTACAGATGGTAAAAGATAAGATAAGATAAGATAAGATAAACCTTTATTCGTCCCACAGTGGGGAAATTTCTTTGTTACAGCAGCATGAAAAAATAAACACTAAATGCAAATATATAGACAATAGACATACTATAGTATACAAGTATATACACAACACAATGTATAAATACAAATGAGGAAAAAGTAAGTATTGCAGGTAGTATTGCACACAGGTGGTATTGCACGTATTGCAGGTAATATTGCACACAGGTAGTATTTTACACAATAAAACAGTAATAACAGGGGGGGCGCGTGGCTTGACGCTGATGAGAGTGGACGTGTGACCTGGGAGCTCCGACCGAGCAAGGCACAATCTGTTGCAATCCATCCAGGGGAGAGTGTGGCAAACAAAACAGCCACTACATCTAGACTACCCTCTCCACCAGCTACAATTAGAGCCCAAGATCAAGTAGATCGGCGGCCAGGGTCCAGGCACCCGAAAATCGAGGCCGCGGCTTTTGCGGCCTACTGGTGCCGGACCGCACGGCGTGGTTCTGAGTGAGCCAACCCTCCATCCGCCAGCTGACACCGATGAAGCACCCTTTGAGGCTCATACCCTAACAATGGAAATCAGATAAAGGGAGATAAAAAGCATCAAGAAGACGTGAGGAGAAAAACGGGCTCATCCGAGAGGAGATACGGCCTCCAGAGGATCCATCAGCAGACTTCAGAGCTGCAGAGACGGGTGAGAGAAAGTGGGGATTTACATCCTAGACCCCCCTTCTTAACATAACATCCCCGGGAATAAAATTGGGAGCCTGGATCCTTTTAGAGGGGGATGAACTGAGGCCGCGTTTCCATCTGCTTCAAGCGAAGCAGGCCCTTTCCCAACCACAAGCCCATCCACATCTGGAGACCTCCAGGGGCCAACCCAGGGACTTGGAGTACCACCACAAACCCAGCGGCGGTGATCAGTAGCACTCACTTGGGCGCAGGTTCTTAATTTAGGCCGCGGCTTCACTTGAGGCCTAGGCCGACGCCATCTTGGTACACCCAGCACTTCCTCCCGGCCTCTGGAAAACTTCATAGAGGCCTCAAATTAGGACTTGAGTGTCCCCATTTTACAGCATCTCCCTTAGTAAGCACACAGGGGATATCAGGAAACCTGCTCAGAGACCACTCTGACTAGAACTCTTTGCGGCCTACCAACGGCGGCCATCTTGTGAGGCCTTATTGGTACACCGTCACTCAGCCTCACTAATATTCACTATAAATTGACTACTCCAGAAATCAACAGAATATCCTCTGATTACATGGCTAATATGTAACAGTCCACCTACCAGGGGGGAGATGAGTACTCAGCATATAAGATGAAAGACACATGAAACCCCAGACTTAGGACCCGTCTCTCTACCTTTGGCTCCCACTCCGCTACAATAGTTTAACAAATACCGGGGGCCACGTCATTTCCTTCCCTGAGATACAGAAGGTTACATGGGCAAGATTGGCTTCCAGAAACACACATATAGGGGATATAACCCGCTACCACAACTTCAGCCTACTCAGCTCATGGAGCGATACCTACTAAGGCCACAATCCCCAGCCTCAAACAACACGGCGGACTCACAGGACCCCGCCGACATCCCAGTTACAACCGAAGGTATGTCGCAGTCAAAAACTACACTCTCACCCTCAGATTCATCCCCTACAGTCACTGTAGCAGTTTTGGATATGAAATTACAGACCCTATTACAAGATCTGACCCATAACATCACCAGAGAAATGGGGAAGATAGCTCAAGAGCTTAGGGGAGAGATAGACAAACTGGGAGAACGCACTGACACCTTAGAAAATAAATTTGATGAACTTGTGCAATATGTACATGTACTAGAAGAAGACAATGCCTCCCTGAAACATACAGTTTCTCAGCTCCAACTCCAACAGGAAGACCTGGAGAACAGAGAATGCAGGCAGAACCTAAGAATCCGTGGGGTCCCTGAAACTGTCAGTGATAAAGAAATTCGAAATTACCTCTTGGGGCTTTTTGTTACTCTGGCCCCCCACATCCCAGACATAGATTGGCGACTGGACAGGGCTCATAGGTCCCTAGCACCAAAGCCTCCCCAAGGATCAAACCCCAGGGATATCATAGTTCGCTTCCATTTTTATGAAAGTAAAGAGGCCTTGACCATAGCAACACGCAACAAATCTCGTATCGACTTTAAAGGCAACAGAATCCAGATTTTTGGAGATCTCTCGCCGATAACCTTGGCTAAAAGATGCAATCTTCGACCTATCACCATGCATTTACAAAACCACCAGATGTCCTACTGCTGGGGATTTCACTTCCGTCTCTCAGCCTATAAAGATGGAGTTCAGTACTCCATAAGAGATCTGCATGAATGCGAACATTTCCTGCATAACCTGGGACTGCCACCTATTCCTGAAGGAGAGCTTCAACCACCCCCTCTGAACATGAGACCTCTTCAGACGCCAGCTAAGATCTGGACACCAGTGCACCAGAGATCTCAAAGATCCTCATCTACTCCTCAAAGATCAAGTTCTTCAAGATTTCCAACAATTTAATCCCCTTGAAGGGTCCTTTGCATTTTCATGGCTGAACAAGATTCAGTTTATTTGTGCTTTGACCCGGAAGCCCTAATACTCTAATTGTCTCAGGGGCCATCCTATGAAGATCATAGGAGGTGTTGTGTTTTTTTTTTTTTTGAGAAGTCGGATCCCCTACCCTCCTTCTCCTCTACCCTCTGGTAATGAATTCGGGTATATTTGTGCGACCGGCATTGCACCCCTTGAAATCCTTGGGCGGCTGCCCAGGATCCCTGAGGATTTTTTTGCCCTCAAGCCTTTCACAAATTTTTTTTTGTTTTTTCATGTTTAGTGTTGAGCGAACCCGGACTGTAACATTCGGGTCCGTACCAAACTTTCGGGTGTCCGGGGAATGGACCCGGACCAGGACATTTCAAAAATCGTTCGGGTTCGGTCCGGGGTTCTGCTATTTTACTCCACGTGTTGAGAAGCTGCAGGGCAGCCAATCAACAAGCGTTTCACTGGTTTGCCCTTAGAAGCCATCACAGCCATGCCTACTAATGGCATGGCTGTGCTTGGCCAGTCCATCATGTGACCCAGCCTCTTTATAAGCTGGAGTCACAGTGCTGCAGTCACATGCTCTTGGGTTAGTGTAGGGAAAGGAAGCTGAAAGCGTGAGGGAGAGATTAGAGACATTTTAAGATCTGATCCTGCATCCTGAGATAGATTACTTTACTACTGCTGTCTGTGCTGTTGCTCTGAGGACAGATAGCAGAAATTAGAGATTTTACATACCGCTGCTTTGAGTCGCAGATCAAACTCTGCATAAAACAACGATCGCTACGATCGTGCTCAACGATCAGATTGTTGGACTAATTTGAGATTTCAAATACCGCTGCTTTGAGCAACTCAAACTCTGCATAAAACAACGATCGCCACGATCGTGCTCAACGATCAGATTGTTGGGGGAATTTGAGATTTCAAATACTGCTGCTTAGAGTTGGAGATTGCAGATTAAACTCTGTCTAAAGAAACGATCGTACGTTCGTACACAACGATCAGATTGTGGGATCGTACACAACGATCATATTGTGGGAGTAATTTGAGATTTCACATACTGCTGCTTTGAGTGATCTGACTGCACTAGGTAGAGGCTTCTGCTTAGAGGGACAGATTCTTGTTCCAAAACCATTGCCTACTCCTATAGGGCCAGCTGTTGCTGTAAGTGACACATTATTTTTCAAAAATCATCTCCTAGTTCAAAAGGGAGAGTTTCCAGGTGTTGCTTCTGTCTCTTATACA
>BLSH010502848.1:42492-68135 GCA_018402905.1 Glandirana rugosa
GGTTAAAAAAAAAAAAAAAAAAAAAAAAAAAATTTCCATCGGTTTTGGCCAATTTATATTCTTACTCATTTTTGGTAAAAGAAAAATCGCAATCAGCGTTTATTGATTGGTTTGCGCAAAAGTTGCCACGCTTACGGATGATGAGAATTCATTTCTGGGGTTTTTATTTTTTTTAATTTTTTACTAGAAATGGTGGCGATCTGCGATTTTTAGCGGTACTGTGATAATGCAGCGGACATGTCAGACCATTGGCATTTAAAACAGCGATCAGTGCTATAAAAATGCATTGATTATTGTGTAAATGCCATTGGCAGTGAAGGGGATAACCTGCAGGGGGCGCTCTAAGCGTTAACTGTGTTCCCTGGGCGTGTTCTAACTGTGTGGGGGCTGCCCTGGCTGGGGAAAGGGGATGATCACGGCTTCCATATACAGGAAGGCTGTGATCATCGCCCTTCCCCCTTCAACAGAATGGAGATCAGTGTTTATATACATGGACCTCCGTTCTTTCAGTGCGGGGGAGCCATCGCGGGTAGCCGGCGGCGATCGAGTCCGCCCTACCCGCTCCCCCCGAACACAGTGAGTGCGCGAGCGCGCGCTCACAATGCTAGTTATCGCGGCCGCCGTCCTGTGATGGCGGTTCGCGATAACAAGCCACCTTGCCGCCATCACGCTGGTGGTTAAGGACTTATCACTTTGGTAAGCTTTGCAAAGTAGGGATGCACCAATACTTGTAACGGTACTTGCGAAAACTGCCCGATAATGGAAGTGGCCGGAAGTGACGTGAGCTATGCGGATGTCGGGAGCAGATAAAAATTTGAGGCCCTCCATTTTTTGGTCAGTGCTGTTACAGGATGCATGTCTGTGGTGCTCTCTCCTCCAGACTGTATGTCTTATGGCGAGCACGGTTACACCATGTTCCACATGGCGGTCTGTGAGTGCTTTGTTGCGGTCTCCTCTCCTGTCTTTGTGCTACTATATGCACTGAATGGCAGGCTGGCCAGTGAGCATTGAGTTACATGCCCCACACCCACACCACAGTCAGCATGTCTCTCTTTGCTTACATGGAGGCCAGTGAGTTACCTGTGTTACATGTCCCACACACCATAGCATGCATCTCTGCTTACATGGAGGCCAGTGAGAGCTGTACACCACTTTACATGTCCCAACACCCACCCACATGTCTCTTGCTTTGCTTACATCATGTGTGTCCCATTGTCCCCTGGCGCTGACTATGCAGTGTGCACCCTTTCCTTTACAATAGAGCAGTAATTTACTGCTGCAGCCTCAAAGTGTTTTGTTTTACAATGCATTTTTGCATGCCATTTTTTTTTTTTTTTTGCACCTTGTCCTAGCATTTTAGGCTGCAAACAGACATTCTTGTGGTGGGCGGGTCATTGTGGGGCTGCAGTTGATTTGAATTGCTGTTCTAGTGCAGGTCCTGTCACAGCTCCAAGACCAAGTGGACATACGGTTCTGCAGCTAGGCCATAAAGCAATACACAAACCTGTGATAGCTCTATCGAGTTTCTAGTCACATGAAGGTACCAGTACTCTAGAATTCTGATGGCGTCCTGTACAGTTTGTAAAAGGAATACCTGTTTATTGTCAGAAATATGAGTTCCTAACTTCCTGAGGTTCGCTGACATACTGCCTTTGCTGTACAGAAATTCCAACCAGTGTTATTAGTCCTGCTCGAGTTTGCCACTACTGGACTACAGAACACCCCCTTATGCGACAGAGGTGAGGGGGGCAGGGGGTGTTCTATAGCGGAGGAAAACTGAGCATGAATGGTTCTCTATGTGGAATTAGGGTGTGTGTGTGGGCAAATCAGCAGATATTTTTCTGTACTTAAATATTTAAACAGATAAAGCATGTATTTAAAGGTAATGTTTGGATGTAGCCTGCAAATTTATTTTTCTATGAAGAGAGGTTACAAAATGTCTTTTAAACGATAACTAGCGTGTCTCAAAATAGGGAGCTTCTTTTTACCTGATTACTGAGTGATGATGATGGTGAATCTTCCACTTCTAGCGACCCCAATGCATTTTCTCTAGGAACGATAGTAAGAAGACCACTCTTTCTGGTGAAAACTATTGGCAGATCAGCACAAGTTCCCGCTCCTATTATATAATCTCCTGAAAAATAAAAAAAAAATAAAAAGATTTTTGTTATTGGTCTTAAAAGTTCTACCTAAATTCTCTGACAGACACAGCTCTTCTCCTCTTTGACCAATAGATTTATAGCACCACCTACAGGAGTAGGACACTAAGAAAAAAAAAAGCACTGCCTATGAGTAGTCCCAGCTTGTATAAAACCTCTTGGGCCTCTTTTTAGACATTCCATGGTCGCAAGAAAAAAAAAAAAAAAAAAAATGATCTGTCCTCCGGAGGGATACAATAACCACTTGGATCATGTCCAATTAGTGCAACCAAACATCCATAGAATTTGATGGACAAGGACACAAAGGCAGGCAGGACAATGTCACCGGCTTCAGCACATCCACTGCATCCACCAGGGAGACCCTCACTGCCGCAAACCGCGGTACCTTCCTGCTGAGGCGAGACACCAGAAGATTCATGCCCAGGGACCCTTGGCACAGGCAGATTCAATGGAACATGTTTGAGTACAGGGACCACTCCCTGTGATCCAGTGTCTAATTGATGTAAAGCGCCTGATAATTCTTGACGCAGAGAATGACCCGCGGAAGAGACAGTCATGTTCTTCCAACCCCCGAAGAATGTGTGATCCCTCCAGCATTGCTGCCGCCTTCCCATGCCACTCTGGTGGAGAACACAGTGGTGCCATCCGATTAGGGCCGTCCAGAGCTCAGGACAGAACCTGATCACCCGCAGCTCCCGGACACTGATGAGCAGCCAAGCCTCCTCTGGTGTCCAGCGACTCCTATGCCGATCTTGCATTCAGGACTCTACCACAGCCAGATAAATTGGAATCCGTTGTGACTACTGGCCAGTGGAGGGAGAGGAAGGACTTCCTGGTCTAAAGGTAAGGAGACTAATGCTACCAGAGGAGGGAGGCACTCATGGATTGGTCCAGATGAATCTGCATTTGCAGGCAGGGCTGGTGCAAGGATTTTTGACAGCCTAGGCGAAACCTCATTTTGCTGCCCCCTTGGCTCCACCCCTGACTCCACCCCCTTTCCCCTGCCCAGCCTGATCAGCGGCAATCAAATGCAGCCTCACCAGTGTCCATCAAATACAGCTTCACCTGTGCCCATCAAATACAGCTTCACCTGTGCCCATCAAATACAGCCTCACGGGGAGGTGGGGGGGTATTTGGCAGATCAGTCACTATTTCTATATACATTTGCAAATGGCATGTGATAATACAATCTCCTTATCTCAGTCAGACAGTGTTAGTTTTTACATGAATCAATACAGAGCAGCCAGTGACAGATCAACAGTGGCCAGGCGCCCCTAGGCGTCAGTGCGCCCTAAGCGGCCGCCTACTCTGCCTAGTGGTAGAGCCGGCCCTGTGTGCAGGGGAGGAGGACATCTGTACCAGTGTGACAAGATTTCCCTCAGCAAAACCCTCATCTGAATTGCACATGCGACTTACGTTTGACCCAGAAAGCCCAATGCTTACATGTAACGCAGAGGGGGAGAGGTGTGGCTTGACATCAGTGGAGGAAGACGTGGCTGTGCAGAGCTCAGGGAAGGAGACAACTAATCCGTCACCATCCTCCTTCCTAGACACACCCAGGAGACTGCAAACAACACCAGGCAACTTCTACTGCAGCACTAGCATCAGCTTAGTCCCAACTATTGTGGGGTTTTGAAAGCCCCCAAAGCCCTGGAGAAGATCCCTGGGCCGCCCGCCTGGGAAAGGCCACCGCCATCTTTGCGGCCTTCATCAACCCGCGAGCCGATAAGCAAGGGTGGGGAGCCCGGTTAGCACAGCGGGTGAATGGAGGCACGACCCACCCCCCCCCCACCCGAACGTTAGTCCAGATTCACGCCACACAAAGGCCGCAGTCGGCACGGCCACATAGGCCGCAATATACCACTGGAGCCTACACCCATAGCAGCAGGCAGAGCTCCCAAGCTCCAAGACCTGTTCACCCCAGAATCACCATAGGGGACAGCACAGGACAGTGTAATACCTAGCTCCAGGATACCAGACAGCTACAGCCACACCTGCGGCCTACACGCAAAGCCTTAACCGTCATTTTTTTCTTCTACAGAGCCAGGCTACACTCTATACCTGGCGTGAGTTACATCCCCCAGCAGCAGTAATAGCAAATCCTCTTTTTTAGACTCCCCACTTTCTCTGTGATGATGATGCCAGTCTAAACATAGAGCAGCTACCTAGGGGGTCGCTTGGCTTATTTTTAAAGAGACACTCCACTTTTTAGAACTGTGGACCACAATGGGCACGTCCTCAGCAACAAGATCCCGTTCCCCCCTTGAATCGAACGGGGGTCTAAGCCAAAGCATACATGCCATGTTTCAAACTCAAAGAAACAGTTTGACATCCTCCTAGGGCTCCCCAATGTCTCATATGCCTAACTAGAGTCAGGGAGCTACCCCCTCACATACACAATTGCCTCTGAATAGTGACCATATTGTCCTAACCCCACAACAGCAGCCAAGTCTGAACGATTAACGCTCAGTAGCTACGGATATCAAGGAAACTCTAACAGCAGCCATCTCGGAGCTCAGAGTAGATATCCAAACTATAGTGGGTAGACTGTTCGAGGTAGAAAAGACAACGACCCAACAATCCACGGTCATTCGTCATACTCTCCAGACAGTAGGCACACACACCTTGAAACTCAGAGAACTTAATCGCCATCTGGAGGACCTCGATAACCGGGGCAGAAGACATAACTTAAGACTGAGGGGAATCCCAGAAACAGTCGAACCTGACCAACTGCAAACCACAGTAACAGACATTTTTAATGGTCTGCTTGATAGACCATTAACCACATCCATACCCATGGAACGTATCCATAGGGATTTACTACCGAAAGGAAGTGAACCTGACCCGCCCAATCTGTCACATCATTGACTTCAAACTAAAAGAAGACATCCTCCGGAAAGCACAAAATAAAACTCATTTACATTTCCAAAGGAAATAAATCCAGCTATGTCAAGACCTCTCCAAGATCACACTGCAACACCGCAGGGCTCTGCGTCCCCTTCTGGCAGTACTCCAAGAAAGGCAAATTCCTTATCGATGGAAGTTCCCATTTGCTCTATCTGCCTCCCACAAAGGTTGTCAGGTGCTTCTAAGAGTCCCGAGGACCTTTCTTCCTTTTTTGATACCCTAGACATCTCTCCAGTTGAAGTTCCAGAGTAGTTTGCAGATTTCCAGGCCTGCAACAAACAATGCAAGCACACCCCGATGGAAACCCAAGACCAAGGAGCCCGGAGACGACGCTCACCCTCGGAACATAGACCCAACCTCCGAGGCACCAGCCAACACAACACATCCAGCCTCACCAAGGCCCCACACAATAGAAGAGACTATTGACAACTCCAGGCCTAACCTTGAAGACAGATAAGTTGCCTCCTTATTACTTCTTGCGCTCCTTTCTTTGACTCTGTCACCCCTTTTTCTGTTCTGCTTGGGCCACTGACAGGTTTGTTCAACATGCCTAGCTTAACACCTTGGTACCCATATTGTGGCCCCACTGCACCCATGCAACATACTGACTTCCTGCCGCATGGGCCATGGGAGGACCCTGATACACTAAACCTGTATTGTGTTGTTTTTTTGCTTTATATCTCCCTAGGTTCTCTCCATTCGGTCTTCTCCACTCCCTCTCAGCAGAGAGCGGTAAGCGCCAAATATTGACCTAACACAGCCCTCCCTACTTTATTGTTAATATTCCCTCCTCATAAACCTAAGGGTACACCCCCTCTGCAGAGATGTGGATAAGCCTCCGGGCATTGTTACCTGTTCGGTTTAACCAAGATTATGAGAGGCCAGTTATATTAACATAATCGGCTTATACACGGTTTCAGTTTGGGATGTATATTCGGTGTGAAGCTGACGGGATACCAGTGGATACCACTAATGGGCAACGCTAATTGTTTTGAGGACCAAAATTGCCCACTCCACTAGGCTCATTGGTTTGAGCTAAACCTAACACACACACATTCCTATTACCTGACACATACCATGCTATTTTGACAACACTAATTGTCTCTTGCGATATGCATAATTTTTGACCCTGAGACACCCTGAGGTACCCATGCTCGAACAAAGGCTTTCTTGTATTGTCAGTTTTTATACTGCTACTCCTCGTTATACTGTTATCTTGATAGTTAACTTTATTGTTATTTTGTTAGATCATTCAACCGAGCTCCTCTCTAACGTCAAACCCAACCTCTCACAGTCCACATCGGGGAGTCAATAATTGACTTGAGGTTCGTCACACCTCTAGTCCCCGACGTTTATATCTAGACACCAACTCAACGCACCACATTATACCCAATACTCAAATAACTCCAGAACGCACCCACTATATTTCATACACTGACTTATCACTAGCTAACATCCCGACCGTGTCAAACCAAGTCGAGAAAAGTGACCCATCGTATTCCTGTACAGTACATAGACTTAGGGCGAAATAATACCCGGCCTCAATTCCTCCGAGACCCAAATAACCCTTCCTATAACATAACTGCGTGCCCCTAACTAAGAAATAACCCTTTCTAGAGGACACCTCTCTTGATTTCCGGTTCCGGTGCAACATGTAGGGGACGAAGAAGCCAGTGCTCCGCCATACCCTCAGCCTATAATTGGCATACAAAGCCTCAGAGCAACCCCCGTCCCACCGGACAACCCGCACACATATCCCCTCCAACGGCTGCATGGAGCGGTACCTCTCTCAGCTGCGCTCCCAGTAAGGATCCCGCACAAGACGCTCCTCTCCACCGCCCTCCCTCACCACAGCCAACATGGCCGCAGCTGCACGGCCCTCATCACCTCAGAAGGGAGAACACCATCACCTCCAGGGCAGTAACATCAGCCAAGGAGCGGCAGATGAGCCCTTAGACACCAGGGAGACGAGGCACACAGACCAGGGCTCATATGAAAAAATAGCCCAGGCAGTGGCGGCCATATTATTCCCTACCATTACGGCTGCAGTAGACCAGGCCATAGCCACTGGGATCACGCAGCTAAGGCACGAACTAGGAGAACACTCACAAAACCTCAATGAAGCCGGGCAGCAGATTTCCTCACTAGAGGATGATAAATATCAAATGCACGCCGCCATGGAAAAATATTCACAGGCCCAACACAACCTCCATGACAAAATGGAGGAATTAGAGAACAGGTCTAGGAGGAACAATTTGAGAATTATTGGCCTCCCTGAATCGTACAAGCCCAGCACATTAATGGACATATGTACCAACACTCTCCCTGAAGCTCTGGAGGTCCGCCATAAGTGCATTGCGGAGAGGGACCACCATATTGGGACACTCACTAATGATAGTAAACAACCCAGGCCGGTAATAGTGAAGTATCTCAACTATACTGACCACCAGGAGATTCTCCAAAGCAACAGATATCATTGACGGGCACAAACTACTAATTTTTGCAGACTACTCGGCGGAGGTATCCCGCAAAAGGAAGGAGTTCCAATCAGTCTGCACTGAACTTTATAAAAGAGTTATACGCTTCACCTTGCCATATCCGGCAATCCTCAGACTACAAGCCCCGGACAGGGAGCAATACACCTTCTACGCTCCGGAGAAAGCGGGTTCCTTCATGCTGGCCCTAAAGCCCAGAGATGCACCACCAGAAACGTATGCGGAAAAGGTCAAACACCACTGGACCAGTGGAGCCCCAGGAAGGACACAGCAAAACGGCTGAAACCCACTTTTGTAGAGGACGGCATGGAAATACGCTGAAGGAAGTGGACTTCCCCTTTAGGCCTAGTACTGGCTATACCGCATCCCAGCACAACCTGGAGTTAAAAAACCTCCAGGCCTTGCCCACGCTCTCCTGGGTATTGTATATTTTGAACTCTGTTCTCTGTTTGAATTATTTGTCTCTAGAGTCAGACTATAGCTCTGTCTTGGTTAAATACTTTTGATGCTTTCTAGCCGCTCTGACTACTCCACTGACAGACATCCCTATCCTAGACAGGGTCTAAGCTCTGGCACCAAAACCACCCACCCTGATTGAATCTCTGTTTGAGAGGGGAAGCTCGCCTTGCACCATATTCCATGTTTTGTGCTTGCGGGCTGGCGGATATACTGGCAGTGGAATGACATGCGGAAAAAAGTGAAGTCGCTGTTATGTTGAGTTATGTTTTTCACATCCCCACCCTTCCCTCTCTCTATCTTTTCTCCATTTTTACTTACTGGGGTCACTCAAAAGAACGCATTATGGACAATCCAGTCCTGCTTCTTTTTCATTCAAGCTTCAACCACACCTTTGGTCCTATGACACAACCCACTATCTTCTAAAGTCTCCCCCCCCCCCCCACTACATGAGGGTAACATCTTGGAATGTTAAGGGGCTAAGATCCCCACAAAAACGAATGCAAATTTTAAGGCACCTTAGGAGACTGAAAACCAATATAGCCCTGCTTCAGGAAACTCATCTAGCCGCTACTGATTTCCCCTAGAATGTAGAAACTGTGGGTAGGTAAGGTCTTGGGCTGGGCAGCAGAAGGTTGTAAAGCAGGAGTTCTCATACTGCTCCATAAAAACCTTGTCTACGAACTTATCTCTGAACACACAGACTATGCAGGTAGGCTGATTTCCATTCACATCAAATTTCCCACACGAGACTTGCAAATAACAAATGTATATGCCCCCAACTCGCCAGACAAGCATTATTTTCGCGACCTAGCTCCCCTTCTCTTAAACATCTCCCAAGTCCCACATCTCATAGGAGGGGACTATAACATGGTCCTCAGCAACAGAGAGGACAGAAACCCCATCCCTAGAGGGCCAAACAGCTTCACCAGTGACAAACCCACACATCTCTACCATATATATGAACAAAGCTCTCAATCTGATAGACCCATGGCGTCTATCCCACCCCTTGGAGAGAGAATACACCTTCCATTCTCAAGCCCATGGATCCCTCGCCAGACTAGACTATCTTCTCTGTTCCCCCACACTTCTTCCAATTATACATCAGTCCACACATTACAAGACTTAGTCATCTCAGAGCACGCACCCATAACGGTGGACTTAGATGACCTTCAATCCCCACGAGGGACCCCCCAGTGGAGATTCCCTAGCTTCCTCTTACAAAATGCAGACTTCAAAAAGATGTCGCAGGAGGCATGGTCTGAGTACGCCCTGACAAATGCCACGCACGAAACAAACCCTACCCTCTTTTGGGAGGTGGGCAAGGCATTTTTCTGAGGCAAGATCATAGTCTTTGTTGCACATTTAAAAAAAAAAAAAAAAAAACATCCCAAAAGAGGTACCAGGAAGCCAGCATCCAATTAAGGAGGGCCTAGGACAATCTCAATGCCCAATACACTCCCCTTAACCTAAACGCCTGGCAGGAAGCCAAACGCCTCTTTGACACGGTGGCTGGCACTCTAGAGCACATAAAAACCTCCCAGTACGTACTCCAATAACACAAGTTTGGGAATAAGGCAGGGAAACTGCTCTCTAGGCTCTGTAAGGGACCCCACCGCCCCACACACATTACATCACTAAAAACTTCCGAGGGCACTCTAGCCTCATCCCCTTCTGACCTTATAAATATTCTAGAAAAATACTACACCAAATTATACGCAAATGTTTCCATAGATGAGGAGGTGGCAATTAAGTGGTTGAACAACACTGCTTTGCCTCAAGTAGACCCAATCAGCTTACAAACACTAACTGCCCCAATTTCACTGGATAAAACTTAGCTAATGGCAAGGCTCCGGGACCAGACAACCTCCCCTGAGTTTTTCAAAATAGCTAAAGACTTGAAAGCCCCCGCATTGCTGAAACTATACAATGAGATATGGGAAGGAGGACCCTATCTCCCGACAAGACACCAGGCTCACATTAAGCTTATAGCCAAAAAGGGCAAAGATCTGACTGACCCAGCAGCATATCGACCAATCGCCCTGTTAAACGTAGACTCCAAAATTCTCTCTAAAATCGTGGCCTCTCGCCTTGCCAACATAATGCCCTCCATTATTCACGCAGCACAAGTGGGCTTCACCAAAGGAAGATCTGCAGCATCTAATAACAGAAAGGCATTAGCAGTCCTGAAATATGGCAAGCTTTACAACACCCAAGACATTTCAATTATCACATTAGACGCTGAAAAGGCCTTTGATAACGTTAGTTTTCAGTGGCTCTTCCTAGTAATGCAAAGGTTCGGCCTCACAAATAGAACACTTAGTCCAGAGCATTTACTCCGCACCAACGGCCAGGATAGTGGCAGTGGGCTTTCAGTCGAACCCCATTGCCCTCCACAGGGGAACGAGACAGGGGCGTCCGCTGTCCCCACTTCTATTTAACTTGGCTATTGAACCCCTCTCATGTTACCTGAACGAACACACCACTACATGGCATCCTATTGGCAAATAGGAGCTTAAAGTCGCCCTCTTTGCAGACGACATACTCCTATTTACCTCCTCACCCCAAGCAGATATACAACGCATTCAATCCACCTTCACCACTTTCTGTGACTGCTCGGGTCTTACAATACATTTTAACAAAAGTGAGGTGTTACCCTTAGGATCCATCCACTTTAGGCCATGGTACACATCCTCTCCATTCCTAGTAAATAGAACTGCCATTACTTATCTGGGTATTAGGATTGGGAGAGAACCCACATCCCTCTACTCATTAAATTACCCCCCGTTGATCTCCAAGATTATAGGTGAATTAGAAACCTGGGCTAACCTCCCCCTCTCACTCTTCGGGTGATGTGCTCTATTTAAGATGGTTAGCTTCGCCCGACTTCTTTAGCCACTACAAACCCTGCCAGTCTTACTAAAACACAAGGATGTACAAAAGGATCAATAGGGTAGCTATGGCCTTTATCTGGCGCAACGGGAAACCCTGAATAGCACTGGCTAAGCTGTGTCTTCTGAGGGGCGAGGGGGGAGCGAGCTTCCCCAACATCAGAGTATACAACCTCTCCTGCCTACTTAGGGCAGGGTTGGACTGGATTCTCCATGCCTCCAAATATACCAACTATGACCTAGAATCTGCTATAGTCTGCCCTTAAAATTAGGTGGCGCTATTACACAGTACTTTGAAAGCAATTCTGGACCCCATCAAGCACAACTTGCTCTTCAGGGACACCATAATCGCCTGGAGAGAATCCAGGAAGAAGCTTGGTCTATCACCTCACGTCTCCAACCATCTACCTATACAGGGAAACCCCATGTTCCCGCTAGGGCTCCAATATGAGCCTTTCTCCAAATGGAGAGACAAGGGTCTGGTCAACATCGCTTCACTATATCAACCAGACAGGGGCACCCTCAAACCCTTCCTTTCAAATGTCGATGATTTCCAGTTGCCTCAACAACACTTTCTGCAAGTCTCTCAGTTAGCGGCTTTCATCAACAAAACCTGCCCCCACAAGGCCAGGCATTTCCATTACACATTCCTGGACAGACTTATAGAGGGCCACACTTATGCCATTTAGGACCTCTATCACCCACTAAATTTTGCCTTTACGAAAACACTACACCACAGTTCTGTGAAGTCCTGGCTGAAGGATTTACCAGTGAACAATACTGTGGACAACAGTTTAGAAGGATACAACCATATATGCAAACTGGTTACCAACAAGGTCTGGAGAGAGACTCAATTTAAGATAATGCACAGAGCATACTTTCCTTTCTCAGCCAAACACCCCCCTCAAAAGGAATCTTCATGCCCATGGTCCACAGCAGTAAAACCTACACTTTTTCATAGACTCTGGCTTTGCCCCCCTATTGTGGACTTTTGGTCGCAGCTGCTGTCCTTCATACAAGGAGTAACCAACTGCCAACTGGACAAGAATCCTGTTATTCCAAACAGTCCCAATCGGAATCCCCCCTCATTCTTCCAAAACCTTAAAGAAATATGCTCCCAATTCCTATGGCACTCTAAGAAGCCGAGAATCAGCCACCGGCAACTCACCATCCCCAAACCCAAGGGGGGCCTGGGGGTGCCAGACCTTAGACTCTACTATTGGGCCTGTCAATTACAGCGCATTGTCGACTGGAATGTACACGACACAATTAAAGATTGGATTACATTAGAAAAAGCAGTCTCAGATACCCCTATTCACATCGCGCCGTGGATCCACACGAAACACATCCCAGCCACCCTTAAAGCACACCCGCTCATAGGTCCTACGATAGACAGCTTTAAAAAATGCACTAAATCCAGGGGTATATCAAATACCCCAGGCCCCATGAGCCCTATTCTCAACAACCTGGAATTTCCCCCAGGAATGCACAAAGAGTTCCTCCAAACCTCAACTACTATACCCGACCTACGTATCCTCCACTTAACCTCCAACAGAACTATTCTACCCTTGGACACATTAAAACAAAAATGCCCTGAAACATCATTAAACTTCTGGAGGTATTTCCAAATAAAACACTTCATACATAACACTCAAAAATCCTGCGATCTTTCTAAACCACTGTTACCATTTGAGAACATCTGTGCTACCAAAAAACATCTGCAACATGCCATATCCACCATATACGTGCTACTATGGGCCAACACTCCCAACAACACAAGCAAGTTCTGTGCGGCATGGAATAGAGACCTCGGCCTAAACATTACAGAAGAACAATGAGCACAAATCTTTGAGAATACCCACAAGGGATCAATAAATGTTACAAGAAAACAACTTCAAACTACTTACATGTTGGTACCGAACACCAAATATCCTTAATAAATACAACCCTGACACAACTGATCAGTGCTGGCGATGTAAACAAGAGTCAGGCAACATCCTACACATATGGTGGGAATGCAAAGAAATTGTTCCCTTCTGGGAGAAAATATGTGAACAGATCAATAAGATAACCTCACAAAATTTAACTCTGAAACCTGAACAATTTTTACTACATCTTCAATCCTCCCGAACCATCAAATATCTCAAATCACTCACCATGAACATGATAAATGCAGCCAAACTTTGCATCCCCAGATATTGGTGAATGTCTAACACTTCATCAATCACAGATTGGTACAAACAAATCCAGAAAATAGCCGAAATGGAAGAACTGATTGCTATGGCCAATGACACACCTACCAAGTACACAAAAATCTGGGCAGACTGGATTTCTTTCAAATCCTCAGATGAATACAACAACATAACACACACTTTACTTGTGCTGTAGTCAAGCCAGAACCAAATCTCCCATCACAAACCATGAAATGCAGAGAGAGAGCCCCCCTATTCCTCCTTCCTGCCCCCTTTTCTCCCAATCCCCTGCTTACCCCTCCCCCCCCTATGCTCTCATCCTTCCTGGTACACCACCTGAAAGTGCCGGTCGCATGAGGTGGTCAGGAAGGATAAAAGAGCGGAATCAAGTCCCAATTGCAGCCACGAGATACAGAACCCATCAAAGGTACACACTATATCCATAATTGCATTACACCCCCTATTTCTATCAATAACTTAGCCTCAGCGGAACTTATGACCCAAGAGAATCACGAATGATACACCCACTCCTATACATACACCATTAGCTCCCTCACTGTCTACTTGCCCCACATTTAATGTGCTCCACAAATCTCCACTTACCAATCTGGAGATATGTGCGATGACGATGCATACATAAACGGAATGAGAGAAATGACAACTATATGCAAAAAAGACATGGAATACACTTGATGTTGATATATTGTGCATTTAAATTGTCGCACCTGTGCTCTATGTTACGTTACATCACATGACATATGTGAACCCCTTGGATGTATTACCACACTGTATCCTGTTTATCCTTCAATAAAAAATTTTTGGGAAAAAAAAAAAAAAAAAAAGAATCCTGTGCCCCTTCTATTTGGAGACCCCACTACAATCATGATGTCTCCACAATCCCCGCCATCGGGTTTACAGGTTCACGGACACTGGATCTTATTAACGCTACTGGTGGCCCACAGAAACCTTCTCCAGCACTGGATCTCCCCCCACACTCCTACTCTGACAGAAACCAAACGCACTCTTAAAACTCTTTTGTGCCACGAACTTTTGGATATCTCAATGCAAAAGGAATGGGATACAGCCAAACTAAACAAAAGATGGTCCTCTTTCATTGAAAAATGCTTAACCCCCACGGAGCAATCAGCCTTGTCCTCCCCCTTTGCCTTCAAAGCGGTTACCTATCGAACACCTCTTCCTCCATCGATTAAACCCTTTCGACTGGTCTTCAGCCCCTCAGATGCACAAAATTTCAACACCTTAAACTATAGGATAGGCTCCCACTTTATTGATTCTCTGGTTATTGACAAGAGGTCTAGAGCCAATGTTCTATGCTGTATTAGAGGTTTACGATGCACTTCTTCGACCCCATATCCAACTCTAAGGGAGAAAAGGTCACGACAATTCCTGACATAGCACAGCAGTTTGTCGCATACTATAAACAATTATACAACCTACGTCCAACCAAAGCGACAAGAATTAATCAGACTTGGACTGGGAGGGAATATTGGCATTGATGAACACCGAACAGAAATGGGAATTTTTCAAAAAAACTGTATGTTAACTCACTGCAAAGTATATTCCCATGGACAATAAATTTAAAAGGCTAAAAAGAAAACCTATGTGGCTCACGGCCAAAGTTAAAGTTATAAATAAGAAAAGAGCATTTAAAAAATATAAAAATGAGGGAACACGCATCTTTTAAATGTTACAAAGAATATAACAGAATATGTAAAAAGGAAATCAAGGATGCAAAACTTCACAACGAACGACAGATTGCAAAAGATAGTAAGGCAAAGCCCAAAAAAATTCTTCAAATATATTAATAGTAAAAAGGACAAGTCTGAGCATGTAGGCCCTTTACAAAATAATCTAGAGTGCGTCACTGGGGACAAAGAGAAGGCAAACTTATTAAATACTTTCCTCAGCTCTGTGTATACAAAGGAGCATGGGGGAGCTTATGTCCACGTCGGGGGGTGTTAGTGACACAGCCCCAAATGATCAACAATGGCTCAAAAGTAAAGTGGTCCAGAAGTATTTTGACAGAATAAAGGTAGATAAAGCACCTGGACCAGATGGCATCCATCCAAGGATCCTAAAGGAATTGAGCTCTATCATTTCAAAGCCATTGTATCTCATTTTTAGGGACTCCTTAATGATTGGAATAGTACCACTGGATTGGCGTAGGGCCAATAGGGTGCCCATATTTAAAAAAGGATCAAAGTCTTTACCAAGTAACTATAGACCTGTTAGTTTAACTTCTATAGCTGGGAAGATACTGGAGAGTTTAATAAAAGACCACAGATGAGTTCTTATTGGATAAAAATATTTTAAGCAGGGGGGCGTGGCTTGGACCTGGAGGACGCTGGACGTGTCATGGGAGAGCTCTGATCTCCCAGCCGCAATCTACGACCATCCTACCTCCCTGAGGATGGGTGAGCGCCTTAAATGCACCTAGGTAGCTCCCCAGTACCTTCCCCTACACCCCGGACTGCTTAATCCGACCGCCCGTGCCAGTCTTCCGCAGTGCCCTAAATCGAGGCCGCGGCTTCATTTGCGGCCTAAGCCGCGGCTGCATCATTCCATCATCCTGCCGCTATCTTACAGCCTCGGACCGCGGGATAAGGCCTCTGGGACTCCTTCTATCCCCCCCTGCAGACCGGGCCAAAAATTCACACGATCCCATCCGATCAATCGGGACGCCCGTAAATTTAGCCTGCGGCTTCACCCGCGACTAGGCCGCAGCCCTTTGAAGGACCACCCTGGCCACATAGGCCTACACAACAGCTGGCCAGACTCTCGTGGGGACCACAACACCCCCCCATCCCCCAAAGCAGGCTGAACAGAACATTAGGACCCCTGCTGCATGAGGCCTGGGGAGGCAGTCAGTCCACCAAGCTGCTCTTGTTCATTTCCAGCCAGACTCGGGTGAAGGCGACAACATAATTTAGGGCCGGTGGCACCGCGAGGAGGGCAGCGCCCCCTTTTCCTTTTTTTTTGGGGGGGGAACCTACCCTCTGATTTTGTGATGGGCAAAATTGGCCGCCAACTACCCTTCTCTAGCGCCCCATACTCTCAACCGGGCCGTAACCTACCTGACCTGTTCCACACACAACCCCCCTCTGCTCCTAAACCTTCTACATACCACTCCTCACTGTCCGCCATGGCTTGCAGACAGTCAGAAGGCACCCAGAAGAACAACCTGCTGACCAAGAAACACTGCTCACCCCTCATAAACCAGATGCCCAAGGTCACGGACCTTCAATCCCTAGCAGCTGACATCAAGGGAGCACTATCGGACGCCGTGTCCGACCTTAAAGACGAACTCCGACGACACCGACATTCAGGAACTCGAACAACACGGGGCCCCGCATAGATATGCAGAGGAAACTTGAAGACCTCGACAACAGAGGCCGCAGAAGGAACCTCCGCATCCGCGGGGTCCCCGAAAGCATCAAACACGATCAGATTCTTCTTGCCCTGCAATCTCTGGTCAACAATATCCTGGAAAGGCCTCAAGACGCGTCGGTGGAGTTCGAGCAGGCTCACAGAGCTCTTCGACCCAGGGGGAGAGAGGGAGACCCACCGAGACATTGTCTGTTGTTTTATGGACTATAAATTGAAGGAAGAGGTAGCTATACGTGCCCGCGACCAACAGGAAATCTTACTAAACGGAGCGGAAATCAAAATATTCCAGGATCTATCGCAGATCACACTTAAGCACAGAAGGGCATTGCGCCCCATACTGGCAGCACTCAGAGAAAGACGTTTAGTCTACAAATAGCGTTTTCCTTTTGGTCTTTCCATTACCGTACAGGGCCGCACCTTTGTTTTGCAGACTCCGGCCGACCTCCCTCACTTTTTTGAACACGTCAATATGAGGCCTATCCCGGTCCCTGGCTGGTACCGGGAATTCTCAATCCCAGCATTATGGGTGGAGCCGCTTCCACAAGATGCTGACCTACATACACCTCGGAAGAGACCAAGCGCTACACCATCTCGTCGCAGAAGACAAGATCAAGCTGCACCAGCTCCAGACGAACATCAGGACGACCACAACCCTGAACCTGATCAAGTGCAGGAGGCCTAAGTCTGGCCCGTTTTCCTGCACCAAACTTCTCAAGCTAATAGGTAACGTCCATCTGACTGATCATTACAGCTGTTGTGTGTGTCTACCTTCGTCTACTTTTTTTTCTCTATATTTTTTCCTCTCATTTTTACCCTTTTTTTTATCACCCAATTGCTTTTGGACACCCTCAGTGGCTTACTCTAAAGTGCTATCCCTATTGTTTGCTGCAACCTTTGTCGGACCGCATAGGAGTCAAGCCAATGCTTTGTTCACCCAACCACAGGGAGCCATACCCTTCCTAAAGACTATTTGTGGACAGGCAACATGGCAACAAATCTCCGTCCCCACCCCACAGTTACACGTCGGCTGACTCACGGATCCAATGTCCGCCACATTCATCACACAATGTCCCCTCTATATCCGTGGAAGCCTTACTCTTGCCTGCATGTCCATCATGCTTTTCTATGGTGATGGCGGATTAGTCTGACTAAGCCAGGACATTCCAACTCGTTTTAGGGCTCCGTCTTCTTCACCTTGCCTTCATTCCACAGAGCTCGCATGCGGAAGAAGATGGAGCTCTCCCAGACCCATGGCCAGGTCAACTTGGGGGCCTCCCAATAGGCTGCTCCCAGGTTCGCCACTTAAGGCCTGGGTTCCCACATCTTTTGTCACGACTACAGGTTTGGTTTATATACGTTTATAACTGCTGTTGTTCTGTTATTAATTTTCTGTTTATGGGCTGCGCTGCTGATCTGCCGCTCCCCGAGGTGCTGTCTTAACTGGCGGTGTATCGGACCGGTGGCCCAACATCGTGGCACATATTGGATGGCACGTTCATATCTTTACTTTGAATGGGTAATATGCATTTCCATTAGAACTTGAAAACCTAGATATTAAGATATGTTATTTTTGCCAGATATCTATCACCCTCTGCAAGGTTGCCCATAATTTGAAAACCTACTACCCCACTGAGGCCTGTTAGTAGACGGCGGCTATACCCTGCCTGGGCAGGACTTGATGCCTGCCCCGCGTGACAGAGGCGACACACTTCCAATCCTCCCCTTAAACTGCTCCAACACGTCTTAGCACTGAGCCAGCCAAACCGGTTCCCAGTGTCCCCCTTCTGGGGGTGTTGGTCATGGGCGCTGCTCTCCCCGCTGGCCTTTGGCCCTTCACCTCCTACTTATTCCACTGGTTCCTTCCACAAGCCCCCCACTTCGGCTAGTCACCCACCTAGCCGATACCCTCTAGGGATCCCATACTGTGGTCCGGAGTGTGATCGACTCCGTCGCCCACACGATCCTTACACCCCTTTCATTCACCCCACTTGTCCTGACCTCCCCACCCCCCTGACCCCCCCTGCCCCCTCCCATCCCCCGCCCACGTCCCCCTTTTCTCCTTTTTCTTTTTCGTTAAACCCTAAACGACAAGATGAGCACCCAAGACACAATAAAGATCATGTCCCTAAAAGTCAGAGGCCTCAACACCCCTGAAAAAAGATCTGCTGTCCTTAGAGAAGCATCTAAACTTAAAGTACAAGTAGTCTTTGTACAGGACACACACTTCAGGTCACAAAATATTCCCAAATTTTATAACGGAAGATATCCACATACTTTTCATGCCCCTTCCCCACTCAAAAAAACTAAAGGAGTTACCATCCTTATCGCCAAACGCCTCCCATTTCAATTTTCTGCCCAGCTAGCTGACCCTGAAGGGCGATATATATTTGTTAAAGGGCATATCCATAACAAGCCGGTGACGTTTGCCAACATCTACGCTCCCAATACTTGCCAGGTTCCTTTCATCAGGAAAGTAATAGATAGACTCATCCCGTTTCACGAACGAATGACCATTCTTGGTGGCGACCTCAACATCCCCCTCTGCCCTAATCTCGACTCCTCCACTGGATCCTCCTCCCTACCGCACCGCGCCCTCCGCCAAATTAAGAACCAAATGCACCTACTATCCCCTACATGATACCTGGAGAAACCTCAACCCTGACTCCAAGGACTATACTTACTACTTTCCTCCTCACAACAAATACTCTCGTATTGACTACCTCTATCACCCAAAAGGACCTGACTTACATCCACGACGCTTCCATAGAGCCTATGTATATTTCAGATCACCACCCCATTATTATGACCCTCCGCTTTCCCAACTTTAAACAGAGACACAACGGATGGAGACTGGACCCACAGCTTCTAAGCGATCTGGCGAGTAAAGAGCCACTTTAGCTGACATTAAAGGACTATTTTGCGCTTAATTCCTCTTCAGAGACGTCGGCCTTGACCCAGTGGCTGGCCCACAAATGCGTTATGAGAGGCAAATGCATTTCTCGCTCATCGCAAATGAAAAAAGAAAGACAGGGCACAATTATGGCATTAACCTCCCAAATTCGCACACTAGAGGCCTCCCATAAACGGAGTAAAGCCGAAACAGATTACGCAGCCCTGACACTGGTGAGACGAGCTCTATTAGAGGAATTGGAGAAACAGGTCAAATGGAAATTCATGCTAACTACCAAACTTTTCTATGATCAAGCCAACAAGAGTGGTAAACTCTTAGCTAGATTACTTAGAGGCAAAAGGGCCCAAATGACATTTCACTCCATTAAAAATTGTTGAATATTATTCTAACCTATATAACTTGCCGAAACATTCTAGTCACCCCCAGAATCCACACTCGCCACCAGGTTCACCAGCTGATTTGCAGCTTTAGGGTCGCCACGGCTCACCCACTTCCTCAGAGTGTCAGGGAGTGGGGCGTCGGGAGGCTCTCCTGGAGGCTGTTCAGAAGCTCTCCGAAAAGGGGTAATTGTGCCGGTACCTCCGCTGGAAGGGTACCGAGGTTGCTATTCAAATCTTTTTGGGTACCCAAAAAGGGTTGAGTCAGGCCCGTTCTGGAGTTAAGAGTGCTAAGCCACTTTATGAAGGCACGAAAATTCAAATGAAATCTGTCCGTTCGGTCGTGGCCGCCCTGCACCAAGGGGCCTTCATGGAACCTCTGGATACCAGGGACGCGTACCTCCATGTTTCCATTTGTCTCCAGCACCAGCGTTCCCTGCGTTTTTGCGGTGGGAGACCTACATTGCCAATTTGCGACACATCCCTTCGGTCTGGCCACGGCTCCTCGGGTGTTCACCAAGCAGATGGTTTTGGTGATGGCGCTATTGAGGAGAGGCATTGCTGTGGTAGCATACCTCGACGGTTTACTCCTGAGAGCGGAGTCTGCTTCGGCTCTGGAGGAGAGCATGGCTATCACCATGGCCTTGCTAAAAAGACTTTGGCTGGCTGATCTATCTGCAGAAGTAGACATTGATCCCGTCCTGTCGCCTGGGATATCTGGGTCTGATTATGGACACAGAACAGGCGAAGATGTCCCTACCTCCGGCCAAGTTACTGACATTACAAGCGGTGGTGCGAACCCTACTTTTGCGCCAGTGGTCCTCCTTACGGTGCTGTTTGCGGGTGTTGGGGCTCATGGTTTCAGCCTTTGGGGCAATACCTTACGCCCAGTCACACTTGGCTTCTACAGAGTGTGACCCTGTCACAATGGGCCAAGTCACCGTTGTCCCTGGACAGGCTGATCAGGTTGGATCATCAGACCGGATGGTGGTTTCGGGCCTCGGCCCTAAAGCTGGGGAAGTCTTTTCTCCCCCTGAACTGGTGGATAGTAACGACGGACGCAAGCTTTTCGGGCTGGGGAGAGGTTCTGGGGCAGTTGTCTGCTAAGGGACGTTGGTCGGTGCAGGAATCTCGCCTTCCGATGAGTGTGTTGGAGCTGAGGGCGATCAGGCTCTGTCTCTTTCACTGGTCGGCAAGGCTGCGCGGCCTTAGTCGTATCGGCTCCTGTACGCTTTTCCTCCGATCAAGCTTCTTCCGCGGTGACTGTGCAGAATAGCAGAGGAAGGGATTCCAACAATTCTGGTGGCTCCGGATTGGCCTCTGTGTCCTTGGTACGCCGACGTGGTGCGGATGGTAACAGAGGTTCCCTGGCATCTTTACTCTTGATAGTTGCCCTTTCCAAATGCAGCAGTACAGAAGTGCAGTAGGACAAAAGTGCAATAGTTTTGAAGAAACAGTAGTTGGATACAGTAAATTTAAATTATTTCTGGTTTCCTTAAAGTATTTCAAATTGCTTTTCTTAAATTGTTTGCTTGTTAACATTGGTATTTTGGCTGTGTTGTTATTAGCGTTTGTTTGCTAAGTGCTGTTGAGGTGTTGAATACTGGGTGTTGTCAATTAGCATATGTAATAGAGGTGGGCTGTTGACCAAATTGGTGCTTAATTAGTGTTGTATTTAAGAAGGGGAGCAACTCTTGTAGAGTTTACTCTTGATACTTGCTCTTTCCAATTGCAGCAGTACAGAAGTGCAGTAGGACAAAAGTGCAATAGTTTTGAACAAACAGTAGTTTGAAAACAGCAGGAGTTTGGAGACAGCCAACTCTATTTGATTAGTGCCTGTGTTTGAATTTAAGTAAATCTCTCTTTAAAGAGGTTTTGTTTAGTTCAGTGCAATACTTGTTTGGCATTTATTTTTTGGGGCGCTTTATGGAAGCTGGGATGCTGTCCCATTTGTATGCAGGTTTCTAGTCTACGTGATGACATTGCCTGTCTAAATTCTTTGGTTTGCGCTCTGCAGTCTGAGATCAGGAGGTTGTCTAAGCCAGTTTGTTGTGTTGAGCTGCCCTGCAATAATCCACCTCTTCCTCAAAGACTGCGCAGGAGAAGGGCAGTGTGGACAACTGTTGTGTCTGGAAGAGTAAGGCCTGTGGACCATAAACATGTAGCTTTTGGTCTGACACTGCATAACCCCTATAGTGTTCTTTCTGAGCTAGAAGCAGATACAAAGGCCGCAAACATAGCTGCTTATGAGATTGGCAACCCTTCTCTGCACATGGAAGAGCTTGAGAAAAAAAAATGCAATTCCAAAAGTAATTGTTTTATCTGAGGCTGCTCACCAGGCAAGAGTTGTGGATAAGGCTCCTAAAAGGAGAAGTCATCTTCTTATTGGTGATTCAATTGTAAGAGGTGTTGCTATAGGAAATCATGTGGAAGTGTCAAAGGAAGTTAGGTGTTTGCCTGGTGCTACTGTTAGGAGAGAAAAGGGGCGCATTGTAAGAATTGTCAAAAAAGCTAGTGAAGAGTGCAATGTTGATTTGGTTGTGCACCTTGGCACAAATGATTTGTCCCAGAATGATGTGCATTCTGTGCAGAAGGATTTTCAGATTTTGGGCCAGGATCTTCAACAGTTAGGGTGTACTGTTACATTTTCAGAGGTCTTACCTGTGCATAATGGACAACACGAGAAAGTGCTTCGTATAGCAGAGTTCAATGTTTGGTTAAAGAATTGGTGCAAAGCTGAAGGTTTTGGTTATGTTAGTCATAATGCTACCAGGTGGTCGGACATTGAACTTTACAAGAGAGATGGCCTGCATCCCTCACACAAGGGCACAGAGCTTCTTGGTATGGAATTTAGCAACTTTTTGGACATGCATTTAAACTGAGAAATGGGGGCAGAGATAGAATTGTTGAGGAGAGTTTCTGTCCCCAGCAGGTTGAAACAAATGTGAGGATTCATGTTGGTAATGACTGGGCTGATGAGGTGGTCACTAAAGTTGAAGTTTCTGTTAATAAAAAGAAAGCAGTTGAAAGTAGTGTTTGTCAGGTCATGTGCACTAATGCCCGTAGTTTAGGCAACAAGCTTTGTGAACTGACAGCTCTTATGTCTAGGGATAACTTGGACCTTGTTGCAATTACAGAGACATGGTTCAAGGATTCAAATGACTGGGAAATAACTATACCAGGGTACACACTATACAGGAATGACAGTAGGGAAGAGGGGAGGTGGAGTTGCCATATATGTAAAAAAAATGACATAAAACTAGCATTAATTCAAAAGACAAATGAAATACTTGAAACCCTCTGGGTCTGCCTTCCAACCAGGGAGGGATCTTCCCTTAGAATTGGAATAGTATACAGACCCCCAGGACAGAGTGAAAATTATGATAACTTGTTGATTGATGAGATAACTCAAATGGCAATGAAGGGAGAGGTTTTGATTATGGATGACTTCAACATGCCTGTCGTTAACTGGAATTCTCAAACTGCTATTACAAGCAGGAGCAGGGATGTAATGGAAGCACTGAATAGGGTTTCTCTAAAACAGTAAAAAGCCCAACCCGAGGTGATCATATTCTTGACCTAGTACTGACAAATGGGGATCAACTGTCTGATGTTGAGGTGGGGGAGAATTTGGGTTCTAGTGATCACCAATGTCTTTGGTTTGATATTAAAACAAGAACGGAAAATCATATACAAAAACAAAAGTTTTCGATTTTAAAAGGACAAATTTTGCTGAAATGGGGTAATTTCTAAAAAATGAACTGAAAGGTTGGAGCAAAATGACAGGAGCAAGTAATCAGTGGGCACTATTAAAGTCTACCATCTTGGAGGCAACTAGATTATATGTCAGGCAAGTTAGTAAGAATAAACGGAAGAAAAAAACAATATGGTTCACCAAAGAGGTAAGTAGGATAGTAAAAGGGAAAAAAATGGCATGTAGAACATTCAAGGAAACAGGAAGTGCAGCTGACAGAGAGGAGTATAAAAATAGACAAAAGGAGGCCAAACACATTATCGGTGCTGCAAAAGCAAAGAAAGGGGAGGAAATTGCAAATTGTATTAAGGAAGGAGATAAAACCTTTTTTTAGGTACATTAGTGATTGAAGGAAAAAATACAATGGGATCACCAAAATGAAAACTGGGCACAACACATATGTTGAGGGAGACCAGGATGTAGCAAACCATTTAAACAATAGTCTTCTCAGAAACAGACTGCACTAATGATAACAAGTTAGGAAATCATATTGGTTCTAGTAATGGTTCATTTCTAGGATTTATGGAGACAGAGGTAGCTGAGGAACTGGCTCGGTTAAAGCTAAATAAAGCAATGGGTCCTGATGGTATTCATCCCAGAGTTCTAAGAGAACTTTGCGATATAGTTGTTGGACCATTAACAAATCTTTTAAATAAATCTCTTCTAACAGGAGACGTTCCCCATGACTGGCGGATAGCTAATATTGTACCTATCCATAAGAAGGGCAGCAAGGTAGAAGCTGGCAATTACAGGCCAGTGAGCGTAACATCAATTGTAGTCAAGGTAATGGAATCACTTCTCAAAAGAAGGATCATTGATCACCTAAAAACACACAGCTTGCTGGACCCAAAGCAACATGGCTTTACTGAGGGCAGATCGTGCCAGACAAATCTGATTGAATTCTTTGACTATATTACCAGTGTTTTGGACCAGGGTGGTGCTGTGGACATAGCGTATCTTGATTTCAGCAAGGCATTTGATACAGTTCCACATAATGATCTGATACAAAAGTTGTACAAGCTGGGACTTAACCATTGGGTGGTTCAGTGGATATGCAGTTGGCTAAAGGATAGATCCCAGAGTGTGGTTGTAAATGGAGTTCACTCAGAACAGAGACCAGTCATTAGTGGGGTACCACAAGGCTCTGTATTGGGTCCTGTTCTATTCAACCTATATGTAAGTGATATAACTAAAGGTTTGCTGGGCAATGTATGTCTCTGTGCTGATGATACAGGTGTGTAATAGGGTTGATATCCCTGGAGGTGTCTAACATGGAACATGATTTGGCATTGCTGGAAGATTGGTCAAAGCAGTAGAGACTACAGTTCAATATTTCTAAATGTAAAATAATGCATCTAGGGAAAAAGAATCCGCTTAGAGAGTGCAGCATTGGGGGTACAGTGTTAGCCAGCACTACAGAAGAAAAAGATTTGGGGGTGCTCATTTCAGATGATTGCAAAATGAGCAAACAGTGTAACCAGGCAGTGGGAAAAGCAATTTGAATTCTGGGATGTATCAGTAGAGGGATCACCAGCAGGAGGAAGGAGGTTCTGATTCCTCTATATAGCTCTTTAGTGAGACCTCACTTAGAATACTGTGTCCAGTTCTGGAGACCACACTTACAAAAAGATATTGATAAAATAGAACGAGTTCAGAGACGGGTAACAAAAATGGTGAAAGGTCTGGGGGATAAAACATATCAAGAGCGACTTCAGGAACTTAATATGTACAGTCTGGAGGAAAGAAGGGAGAGGGGAGACATGATTGAAACCTTTAAATACATCAAGGGGGTGAATAAGGTTCAGGAGGGCAGTCTTTTCAATATGAAACCAAAATCAAGAACACGGGGACATGACCTCAAACTAACTGGGGGGAAGTTCAAAACTAATCTTAGAAAGTATTATTTTACTGAAAGGGTGGTTGATGATTGGAATAAACTACCAACAGAGGTTGTGAGACAGTCAACAGTAAATGGCTTCAAACATGCTTGGGATAAACATAAATCTAGTCAGACAACAAGGTTAATGTAAAAAATAAATAATAAAATAAATAAATAAAAAGGGGCAAACTTGATGGACTACTCAGTCTTTTTC
>BLSH010502848.1:70432-90411 GCA_018402905.1 Glandirana rugosa
ACTGTCTGCGTCGGGAAGTATCTGTTCACCCCTACAGGGTTTCGACACAGTCAGTTCTCCCCACCCGTTCGTTGTTGTTGACATGGGTTGTCTTAGGAGAATCCTCCGCGGTCGGCGCTGGATGTGGCAGCGGACTTTTTGAAACAACGGTTTCGTCGTAGGCGTCTACGACTTGTAGTTGAATCATTTTGAATCATTCGCACACGTGGCTACGGGTTCATCGGTGGAGCGTGTGGACACTGTGGTTTCGGACCACAGACTTTTTGGTCAATCACGATTGACGGGACCGCCTCCTAAGAGGATTCTGTTGGGTACAGTTGTTGTTGCTTGCCCACCCCTCTTGACTGACACAGCTTTGGGACATCCCCACTTGTCTATGAAGGGCTGCGTCTGTCAGTTAACGTAAGAGAAAAAGGGATTTTATTAAAACGAACTCTAAAATCCTTTTCTCTGAGTTCACTGAAAGAAGCAGCATCCACCCCTCTGTGTTGAGTTTGTACAGCTTGTTACGAACTGATATGCTATGTACAGCAGGGGGATTATATGCTGAAGTGAGGACAGCCCCCTGGGAGGGGCCAGCCTATCATTTTGCTTTTTTCCTAGTCAACTCCTAGTAGGAGGAGCATAGACACCACTTGTCTATGAAGGGCTGTGTCTGTCAGTGAACTCAGAGAAAAGGATTTTACGGTAAGTTTTAATAAAATCCCTTTTTTTTTTTTTTTTACTCCCCCCCTCACAAAGTTTCCTCTCGCACCGACCACATTATTATTATTATACAGGATTTATATAGCGCCAACAATTTACGTAGTGCTTTACAACTTGAGGGTAGACAGTACAAATACAATACACTTAAATACAGTAGGAATCAGAGGGCCCTGCTCGTTAGAGCTTACAATCTAAAAGTGAAGGTCAAGAGATACAAGAGGTAATAACTGTGGGGGATGTGCTAATAGAGTAGATAAATGTACAGTTGTTAGGTGGGAGCCAGATCGGCTTCTCTGAAGAGATGAGTTTTCAGGGATCGTCTGAAGGCGGACAAACTAGGAGAGAGTCGGACAGATTGTGGTAGAGCATTCCAGAGGATGGGGGAGGCTCTGGAGAAGTCCTGGAGACGAGCGTGGGATGAGGTGACAAGGGAGCTGGAGAGCAGGAGGTCTTGGGAGGAGCGAATAGATCGATTTGGTTGGTATTTTGAGACCGGGTTAGTGATGTAGCTGGGGGCCAGGTTGTGAATTGATTTATAAGTTATTGTTAGGATCTTGAATTTAATACGTTGGTTGAGTGGCAGCCAATGTAGAGATTGACACGGGTGTAGCAGATGCCGAGCGGTTTTTAAGATGGATGAGCCTGGCCGCAGCGTTCATAATGGACTGAAGTGGGGAGAGACTATTTAGAGGTAAGCCAGTGAGGAGGGAGTTGCAGTAGTCGAGGCGAGAAATGACCAGGGAGTGGATTAGAAGCGTTGTGGCGTCATCGGTTAGGAAGGAGCGTATCTTGGAGATGTTGCGGAGGTTGAGGCGGCAAGTTTTGGAGAGCGATTGGATGTGGGGCTGAAAGGTTAATTGGGAGTCTAGGATTATACCTAGGACCTTGGCGTGGGGGGACGGGTTGATAGTTGAGCCATTGATTTTGACGGAGAAACTTGGGGAAGTGGCACGTGGGGGAGGAAATATCATAAGCTCGGTTTTGGATAGGTTGAGTTTGAGGAAGTGATGTGACATCCAGGCTGATATGTCCATCAGTAAGTTTGTGATGCGTGAGGAGACAGATGGAGAGATATGGGGGGTTGAGAGATAGATTTGTGTGTCATCAGCATAGAGATGATACTGAAAGCCATGGGAGGCAATCAACTGACCCAGGGAAGAGGTGTAGATTGAGAAAAGGAGAGGTCCAAGAACAGAACCTTGGGGGACACCGACAGAGAAAGGAAGAGGAGAGGAGGAAGTAGAGTTGTAGGTGACACTGAAGGAGCGGTGGGATAGGTAGGATGAGAACCAGCTTTGAGTACAGTCATAGAGACCAAAAGCATGGAGTTTTTTGAGGAGGAGGGGGTGGTCCACTGTATCAAAGGCAGCAGAAAGGTCCAGGAGTAGTAGTACAAAATAGTGTCCGTTGGTTTTAGAAGTTATTAGGTTATTTGTGAGTTTAAGGAGAGCAGTTTCTGTAGAGTGCTGAGGGTGAAATCCAGACTGAAGGGGATCAAGAAGTTTGTTCATGGCCAGATGGTCACTCAGTCGGTTGTAGACCAGTCTTTCAAGGAGTTGGGAGGCGAAGGGGAGTAAGGAGATGGGGCGTGGGTTGTTAATATTGGTGGGGTCCAGTGAGGGCTTTTTAAGGATAGGCGTGACTAGGGCATGTTTTAGAGAGTTTGGGAAAATGCCAGAGGAGAGGGAAAGGTTGAAAATGTGAGTTAGAGAACGTAGAATTGAGTCGGAGGGTGACGGTAGCATTTGCGAGGGAGCAGGATCCAAGGGGCAGGTGGTTAGATGGGTGTTCAATAAAAGTTTAGCAACTTCGCTAATACTGGCAGGGTTGAATATGGAAAGTAGTGATTGTATCTGTGGACATGGGGTGTTGAGTGGGGGTGGTTTGTGCGTATTGGAGATTTCCTCATGAATGTTATCAATCTTAGTTTTGAAGTGATTGGCAATCTCCTGGGCAGTGAGAGAATTAGAGGGTGGAGGTAGTGGAGGACGGAGTAGAGTGTTAAAGGTCGAGAAGAGTTGACGGGGACTGGATGATAATGTGTTAATGAGTGTGATAAAGTAGGTCTGTTTGGCAGTGTGGAGGCAGGAATAGTATTTTAGGAGGGCAGATTTGTAATGTTTGAAGTCTTCTTGGAGCTTAGTCTTACGCCGCAGACGCTCAAGAGCGCGGCTATGTTTTCTAAGACTTCTGGTGTTGTCCATTTGCCAGGGTTGTAGTGGCCGGGGCCTGAGTCTGCGTGTATTAAGGGGGGGGCGAGCTTGTCTAGGGAGGATGACAGTGAGTTGTTGTAGACGAGTGTGGCTAGGTTGGGGCAGGACAAGGGTGAGATTGTGTCATAGAGGTGGTCATTAGCAGAGTGGAGAAGAGAAGGGTTGAGTTGGTGAAGGTTTCTACGGGTAACTGTTAGGTGGTTGGAGGGAGAGGAGGTGGAAGACAGTGAAAGAGTGAAACTGATAAGGTGGTGATCAGAGAGTGGGAGAGGACTGTTGGAAAGGTTGCACGGAGTGCACAGATAGGAGAAGACAAGTCTAGGGTGTTGCCGTTGGAGTGGGTAGGAGTCTGTATCCATTGCTTCAGGTCAAAAGGTGAGGTTAGACTGATAGTTTAGAAGTAAGAGTAGTGATAGCGTTAACAGGGATGTTGAAGTCACCAAGAATGATTGTGGGGATTTCAGAAGAGAGAAAGTGGGGTAGCCAGGCAGAGAAGTCAAATAGGAAAGTTGATACCGGCCCAGGGGGCCGGTAGATGACAGCGACTCTTAGAGGAATAGGATAAAATAGACGGATGCAATGTGCTTCAAAAGAGGAGTGTGTCAGAGAGGGAGGAGGGTGGAGTACCTGATAGGTGCTGCGTGGTGCAAGAAGGATTCCCACTCCACCTCCCTTCCGTCCACTTGGTCTAGGGGAGTGTGTCCAGAGAAGGCCACCATGGGAGAGGGAAGCATGAGCTGAATTGTCAGATTCATGAAGCCAAGTTTCAGTAATGGCAAGCAGGTTGAAGGAATTAGTGATAAAGAGGTCGTGGAGGGCAGTGAGTTTGTTGCAGACATGCGGGCATTCCAGGCCACAGGAGAAGGGGAGGCTGGTATTAGGAATAAGAGGAATAGAGACCAAGTTCTGTGGGTTGCGGCTGTAGGCAGAGGGTGTTGGGAGATGGGAGCGCCGGGCAAAGATGGATGATGGAGGCCCAGGGTTTGGGGATATATCACCAGAAGTTAGGAGAAGCAGGAGGGTGAGTGAGGTAATGTGGGAGTGCGATTTATATGGAGGGGCATGTTTCAGAGTACTGGTGGCTCTTTCAGTACATGGATGTAGAATAAGAGGACAGAAGGTGGGGCGATATATAAAGGCTGGGTGGTGGAGAAGAGGGGTGAAGGTAAGAGTTTGAGGAGAGAGGACACAAGTGCCAGAAGGAGTGGTAGAGAATGCATGTTATAGAGTGGAATGAGAGTTGAGTAGAGACAGGGTCACCTGCAGGCTGTTAGGTGTTTGCAGTGTAGTTTGCTACGTATCTTCGCTTTGTGCAATGGCTGAAGTGCAGAGATTGAAGTGCTGATCACTTGTAGAAAGCATCACTTCGAGAAAGCAGCCCCTGCAATGTGCTCCCCCCAGGAATGTGCTGACCCCATAAGGGTGCTCAAATTTATACTAGTATAAGGGTGGGGGTGGAAGTTTGTTAATTAATCATGAGTGATTATAAGGATGCCTAACAATCAAGTGGACTTTTCACTTAAGACAGACCAGAGATGGGCCATAAAGATAGCAGCACATAAAACTTGGGTAAGACACTACAAAGAAACAAAAACATTATAATAATGCACATAGGGCAACAGATGGAAGAGGCCACATACCATAGCAAAAATACACAGAGATTAAAGTAGAGTTCAGTTGAGGGTGGATGATTGCTTCAGCTGACACATACCATAGCAAAGATACACAGAGATGTAAGTAGAGTTCAGTTGAGGGTGGATGATTGCTTCAGCTGACACATACCATAGCAAAAATACACAGAGATTAAAGTAGAGTTCAGTTGAGGGTGGATGATTGCTTCAGCTGACACATACCTGTGAAGGGAAAGAATAAATGTTTACATGATGCAGAGATTGAAGTGCTGATCACTTGTAGAAAGCATCACTTAGAGAAAGCAGCCCCTGCAATGTGCTCCCCCCAGCAATGTGACCACATCCTAATCAACAAAGGCACCGCCCCAGCGGTCCGCTCCTCGATAATTCTACCACTCACATGGACAGACCACAGTGCGGTGATCACAACCTTAAAATCCCTGATTTCCAGACAAATAGACCACTCATGGAGTCTCAATGAAAATCTTCTCATCTATCCTGCCCATAGAACTGATATTGAGCTAGCCATTTCTGACTTTATTACCAACAACTCCTCCAATGACGTTACACCCCTAACGTTTTGGGAGGCTCATAAGCCTGTCATCAGGGGAGCCCTTATCAGCAAAGCAGCACACCTTAAGAAGGAGCGACAGATGCTCCACAAACGATTGGATGACAGTTTCCAGAAAGCCTATGCTGACTTCCAAACTAGTCCCATTATCGAACATAGACAAGCCCTTGACAAGGCAAAATTGGAGCTAGATGTCTTCCTCACAGAATCTGCAGACACAATTCTCAGTAGGAGGGGCCATACATACTATACCAAAAGTAACAAACCAGATACCTTCTTAGCCCTCTCGCACAAACTAGACCATCCCCACAAACCTATTCGCCTCAGAATAGCCAAGGACACTTACACCAATAACCCCCAAAAAAATATAATCTCACTTCCGGAAACATATGTCAGAACTTTATGCGGCTAAGACACCCTTCGACGAAACCCAGGCAGTGACCCTCCTTTCTCTTTCCACATCTCAAAGGTCGTCTCTAGAGCAACCCATGACGACGCAGGAAGTTTTGACAGCCATCAAATCCCTAAAAGCTAACAAACGCCCTGGCGGCTTCATGACGTCCTATTATAAACACTTTTCTACACTCCTCGCTCCCCTTCTAACCAACGCCTTCAATGCTATTTGCCATGGTAACTCTTTCTGTTCTGAGTCCCTTTCTGCCATTGTCTCCATGCTGCCAAAATCGAATTCTGATAACTCTACCTGGGCTTATTATCGCCGATATCCCTTCTCAACTTAGACGTCAAGCTCATGGCCAAAATTCTCTCTACACGCCTGGACCAGATTATTAGATCACTTATCCATAGATATCAGGTTGGGATTATCCCAGCTAGGGAAGCTGGAGACAATGTCAGAAGGGCGGCCCTAATCGCCCACGCAGGCCGCTTCCGCAAAATACCTTTACGCTTTCTCTCAGACATACAGAAGGCGTTTGACACCCTGTCCTTGCCCTACTTGTCTTTTATCCTAAAACACTGGGGCTTTGGCCCACACTTTCTAACCTGGGTCATGTCCCTGTACGCCTCCCCTACGGCTTGCGTTAGGTATGCAGGCTACAAATATGACCCGTTCTCTGTCTCCAGAGGCACACGGCAAGGATGTCCCCTTCCCCCACTGCCCATCTTCCTGGCCATTGAACCGTTCGCACAACTCCATTCCAAAGCAGACATAAAGGGAGTCGAGATAGGTGGATTCCACCATAAATTATGTCTCTTTGAGGATGACATCCTTCTATTTCTCTCATCGCCCTTACTCTCATCCCCAAACCTCCTTAAGACGCTAGATGCATTTGCAGCCATTTCAGGCCTTGTTGTCGACGCAAAAAAGTCTAAGATATTGAATGTATCCTTAGACACGAACCAAGTAGCTCAGCTACAAGAAAACCTCCCCTTCTCTTAGTCTTCGGGCTCCATCACATACCTGGGGATCCACCTCATGGCGAACCGCTCTGACCTTTATGCTGCAAACTAGCCAGCTGCCTTGTCCCACCTCACGAGCCTCACGACTGCATGGTCAAAGATACTGTTGGCTTGGTTGGGCCGCATAACGGCAATTAAAATGAGTATCCTTCCAAAAATATTGTACCTTTTTAGGGTAATCCCTGTCTCGGTTCCAGCCTACTTTCTCTGTATCCTCCAGAGGCGTACATTTCAGTATATCTGGGGCAGGGCCAGACCTAGACTTGGCCGACAAATCCTATTCTCCCCTAAAACCAAGGACGGCCCGAGTGTCCCAAACTTTGCCAAATACTTCCAGGCAGCGCAACTAGCACAATTACTAAAATTACATGCTATTCATGTAACTCCCCTATGGGTTTTTCTGGAGGCGGTCGACTGTGATCCACTCTCAACGGCAAATCTACTGTGGCTACACCCAAGGGACCGCAGGAATTCCCTTAACCCCATTACGTCCCACAGCCTACAGCTATGGGACAAACTCAAAATGGGCCTGCAATCTATGCAAAACCCCATGCTTTCATACATCCGAAACCCGGTTTTCTACCCAGCCTGGACATCTCCCCCATCATTTCATAGGTGGACAGCGGCCGACCTCTACCGAGCCCATTCATTCACCACCCCCGACACCTTTAAGTCAATTCCCTCCCCACAGGAACAGCACGACATTTCCAATGGGGAGATTTTCCAATATCTCAAAATAAAGCACTTTTTCACTCCTTGCCTGCGCAGAGACCCATCTCTACCAGCCATGACGTTCTTTGAGCGGCTCTGCCATAAAGTCCCCCACGCTAGAGGCATAATTTCCACTATCTATAGTCAATTGCTCAACCCTCCATCACCCGTGATCCCCTACGCGGCCAAGTGGGCTAGGGACCTACAGATCCAACTGGACCAGGGTGACTGGAATGAGATTTGGGAAGCTACCAAATCCTAATCCCAGAACATTGTAGCATTGGAAACAAATTATAAAGTGCTCGGGTTCGAAAAAATTTTCTATGCTTTTCCCTTCTAGGTTTGACAGGAAATTTCTTCCCCTTCTCTGAGGACCTGGCCAGCACTTTGTCTAGACCTGAGCCAAACAACAAGGACGCTTCAAAGGGCAGACCACATAATTTTGCCTTTGAAGCAAGGTCGCCCTCCCAGGCCTTAACCCATATGGCCCTCCTGGCTGAATTAATTAGAGCACCTGTTTTGGCTGTGGCTTTGAAAGCATCCACAGCTGCATCCGCCAGAAAAGCTACGGCTTTCCCTATCACAGACAGTGAATCTAGGACTTCCTGGGACACATTACCTTGTGAGAGGTATTTACCAAGTCTCTATCCAGCAGTCCGCGTTTCTGGCGACACAGATTGCTGCCAATGCAGGGGCCATAGCTGCTGAGTTGGCTTCCTGCGCTTTATGAGCAGGGATTCTGATCTACGATCCATTGTGTCCCTGTGGTTACCTGCGTCCTCAAAGGAGAGATCAGATCTCTGACACCTGGGAAAGGGCAACGGCCAGCTTAGGAATTTTAAGGCATTTCTCAGTTTCCTCCTCCTTGAAGGGAAACCTTTGTTTCAAAGTTTTAGGCCTAACCAGGCTCCTTTCAGGAAACTCCCATTCCTGCAGTGCTATGCCCTTCAAGGACTGATGTAAGTGAAACACCTTGGACTGTTTTTTTTTATTAAACCCCTATACATCTTATCCTGTGCAGAGGTTTATTTTACTGGTTCAAGAATCTCTTCAGAGGTATAGACAGCCTGAAAAAGTCCTTCCAAATCCTCCAGGCCAAAGAGATGCCTGGAAAATGTAATATCCGCTACCTCACTGTCCAGCCCTGGACTCCCCCCCCCCCCCCCCCTCTGAGCTAGGCTCAGATTAATCCTGGCTTTGTTTCCTCCACCTCCTCCTCTTCTCTGACCTGTAGTGGGGGCTGGGAGAGTGGAAAGGGGACGCTTGGTCCAGGCTTGAAGAGTAGACTCTCCTGAGAGGAAGGGGCCTCTCTAAGGGCAGGTTCGTCTATGTCCAACCCCTGGGGTGTATTTGCAGAGGTGCGGAAAGATTGAATAGTGGCCAACATTTCTTCTTGGACACTTTTGAGGAAATATTTCATTAATCCTGACGACTCCTTCCCAGCCAGTTTGTTAATACACCGATAACAAAATGGTTTGGTGTGAGACAGACACTCTTTCCCCACAATTAGCACATTTTTTAGAGGCACTAGTGCTGGTGGATGTATTAGGTGGTTTGTCAGAGACCTCCTAAGCACCACATGGGGAATCTGCAAGAGAAGAGGAAAACACCAGTCACTTTTCCTGCCCTCCGCAAAGGTGAGAGCATGGGAGTATACCGGGTTCACCAAGGCTAGCCTGGTGACACCCCCCATAATAGGTAAAAGGCACTTACCTGGCACCAGATTGATTTTGCCTGCAGCCACCTGCGCTGCATTTCCATCCTCCTTCTCGATGAGGTGGGTCTTAGCAGACTTTTTGGCTCCATGCAGCTTTGCTGAGTCCTGGTGCAGACAGAGCTCTCAGCCTCCGCAGCCATGTGGGTCCAGCGTCTCCCCCGCGCTTTAAGACCAGCTCCTGGGTCGCGCTGGGTGTACTCCACCCTCTTCCTGCCCTGGACAGGAAGTTCCTGTACCAGAGCGAGGCCTGAGGCACGCAAGGTCCTCCCCCTGGTGTTTCACACCGTTCGGACTCCAGTAAAATGGCGCCCGCTGCACAGGCGGAAGACAGGAGGAGATCGAAGCTGCTTGAGCTGCGTGCAACAGTGGGGGGCCTCAGTTATGCCCAAACCACCTGCACCATGCCGTGTTTTGGCGATCTGTGAGAGGCTCTAAGGCAGCAGGTTAGTGCGGCCCTCAATGGCGTTCCTAAATCTTGCTCACAGGGGGACCATCCGACTCTCTGGTCTTCTGGTCAGAGGAAAAAAAACAAACATTTCGCTGTGGGAGAAACACAATCAATACTGAGGAGCAAGGGTAAGGTGGGGCCCTTTTAAACAGCTGTGTACTGTTTGTGTTTCCTGTAGGGAGGAGCCCATCATCTATCAGGAGTTGCCGTCCTGGAAGGTGAGAGAAGAAAGTTATATTCCCCTTCTCTAAACATTAAATCCATGGGGCTTATCAGGGGGAAACCCAGTGGTCTTATTTAAACTTCAGATATTAAAGATATGTCCGTGTTCTCTTTGCTATTGATGCATGTGGTGTTATCGTGCCAAAAAGAAAAGATTAGATACACTGAAAAGAAAGAAAATGGTAAATGCCTATGAGTCTGGCAAGGGATTTAAAAAAAACACTGACATTATCTTTAATCAAGCATTCCACTGTAAGAGGAATAAATCTACAAGTGGTATATTTTTATTTCAATTTGTTTTTCTTAAAGTGCAGATAAAGAGCATTTGACAAATGCATACTCATAAAACAGAAGAATGTACAGTATACACATTGACCACTTGCCCCCTGGACACTTAAACCCCCTTAACCCCATAAATAACCAGACCAATTGTCAGCTTTCAGTGCTCACATTTTGAATGACAATTACTCAGCCGTGCTACACTGTACCCAAATGAATTGTTTGTTTTTTTTACACAAATAGAGCTTTCTTTTGGAGGTATTTAATCAACACTGGGTTTATATTCTGTGCTATGAAAAAAAAAAATAAAAAAAATTATAATCATATATTATATATATATATATATATATATAATGTTGGCCAAAATGTATACTGCTACATACCTTTGGTAAAAATAACCCAAATCAGGTTACCATATATTATTTGGTCTGTGTGAAAGGTATAGAGTCTATAAGCTATGACGACAATCATTGAAAATTGATCACACCTGATGTACTGACGGCCCGTCTCATTTCTTGAGACACTAACAAGCCAGGGAAGTACAAATACCCTCATATGACCCCTTTTTTGGAAATGGCATGTTGAATTTTCTGAAGTTGTATTTTTCCCCAAAATTCTTTGGAAAATTAAGATTGTTTTTTCTTTTCACAAAATTGTCATTAACAGGTTATTTATCATACAAAGCATATGCATGTCACAAATTACACCCCAAAATACATTCTACTACTCCTCCTGTGTATGGCAATACCACTTGTGTGAGATTTTACACAGCCTGGCCCAACATGCAGGGAGCACCAATCAGGTGTTCTAGGGACATAAAA
This sequence comes from Glandirana rugosa, assembly GCA_018402905.1. Classification (NCBI taxonomy): domain Eukaryota; kingdom Metazoa; phylum Chordata; class Amphibia; order Anura; family Ranidae; genus Glandirana; species Glandirana rugosa. The sequence continues at coordinate 81,170 of BLSH010502848.1, forward strand.
TACACATTTCATTTGACTACCTCTTGCACTTTTGAAGGTCCTGGTGCACCAGGACAATGAAAATGCCGAAAAATTACCACATTTTGGAAAGCAAACACACAAATGTATATTCTAGGAGGCATAATAAGTCTTTTGAACATGTCACTTTTTTCCACAAGTTTTCAGAAAATGTGGAAAGAAAATTATATAATATCTCTAAAACAGCATGTACATAGAAAAAATTACACCCCAAAATACATTCTGCTTCTCATCCTGAGTATGGCGATTCCACATGTGTGAGACCTTTACACAGCCTGCCCACATACAGAGGCTCAACATGCAGGGAGCACTGCCAGCTGTTCTAAGGGCATACATTTCAAATCTAACTAGGCTACGTATTACTCTATTGTGAAGCCCTGTAGTGGCATTGATGGGCACTGTAGTGGCACGGTTGAAAACTGATGCGGCATAAATGAGCCATGGGTGGGGATGAATGAGCCGGGGGTGGGGATGAATGAGCCGGGGGTGGGGATGAATGAGCCGGGGGTGGGGACGCCTGAGCGTGGGTGGCACAGCTGAGCATGGGTGGATGAATGAGTGCAGGAACTGGCAGAGAGCAGTGCTGCGGGCACTACAGATCCGGCCCACAGCACTGCTGCAACCATTCTCTCGCCTCTCCTTAAACTGCACCGATCAGTACGGAGTAGAGAGAGAGATAAGCCGTGCATGCACCAGCTTGTTTACATCTGATTGATCCATCATTTGACGTTGTGATCACATGATAAAGGGCCACTGCTATAGGCCCTTTAACGTGATCCATGATGCACCGGGTCTGGTCACAAACCGCGCTGTAAACGTCATTCGGCTAGAGCGAGATTGTTAAGTGGTTAATAACCAGACCAATTTTCAGCTTTCAGTGCTCTCACATTTTGAATGACAATTACTCAGTCATGCAACACTGTACACACATGAAATGGACTAAAATTCAATTAAATAATAACTCCCTCTTTACCCTAGAACTATCTACTCCACACCGGGAAATTACTTCCACTCACCCCCCAAAAGGAAAAACTTTTTCAGCTTTATTCTTTAACCTTGTTCAATCCTATAGCCGCCCACTAAATATCATACACCTGAGGGCTGCGGGTCAGCATCAGGGATAGCGAATCACAGATAATCTTTGCCCTCTTCTATTCTCCCTCCCCCGTTTACCCCCCTTCCCCCCTCCCTTCCTCACCCGCATCACCTTAAGCAAACAATCAATACTAAACATGGTGTATTCCAATTTAGGAAAGAATCCTACGATTGTTTCACACAATGTCAATGGTCTCGGAACGAAAAAAAGACACAAAATTCTAAGAGAACTCAAAAAGATACATCCTCAGATAATCTTCTTACAAGAGACTAATTTTCAAGGAAAGGCGATACCAAATATGACCAACAATTTTATTAATAAAGCCTACCACGCCACTAACCCTCTTGCAAAAACAAAAGGAGCGTCGATCCTCCTGAGTAAAGACTCTACATTCCAGACAGAACAATCACTCTCTGACCCTGAGGGCAGATTTGTATTTCTAAAAGGTTCAATGTCAGGTACCCCAACAACCCTAGCAAATGTCTACTTCCCAAATAAAGCATACACCTCTTTCTGTCACAAAGTAATAGACAAACTAAAATGTTTCGCATCTGGACGCATAATTCTAGGAGGTGACTTTAATGTTCCCCTAAACCCACTCCAGGACACATCTTCGGGCAAATCCAGCATTCATTACCGCATCACTAAAAAAACTTAAGACACTTGTACAGTCAATGACGCTAATAGACACGTGGAGACTACTAAACCCTAGTGAGAAAGATTTTACTTTCTTTTCAAACCCTCACAAGCGATATATGAGAATTGATTTTTGGTTTATCTCACCAAGGGACATTCCCATTCTACAAAAAGCTAAAATAGGTAACATAGCTTTATCTTATCACGTGCCCATATCAATGCATCTCAAGACAAAGATTCAAAATCCAAAAACTTTCAATTGGAGACTAAATCCCTCACTCTTGCTAGACCCCGAAATATTAGCACACATCAAAACCAATCTAACTATTGCCAAATCAACACCAATCAAGACACACAACCTTTATTGGTTTGGGAAGTGCATAAAAGTGTAATAAGGGGTGAACTTATCAAACGGGGAAGTAAAAAGAAAAAGGAAAAACACATCACCAATCTTTTAACAAAAATTGACCATTCTTGCCAATAGACAGGTTGGCTTTATGCCAGGCCGCGAAGCAAAAGATAATATCATTAAAAGCTTGAACATAATACATAGACTTCAAGGTGGAGGAGACAAGGGCCTTCTCCTGTCAACTGACGCAGAGAAGGCCTTTGACAGAATAGCTTGGGACTATATGTTCGCTACGTGCGAGCATGTCGGACTAGGCAAAAATGCTAACCTGGCTACAATCACTATATAAGGATCCCGCGGCGAGGGTCAAGGTGAACAATCAGCTATCAGGCCCTATCCAAAATAAAAATGGGACAAGACAAGGCTGTCCCCTGTCTCCCCTACTGTTCATAAGGACCCTAGAACCTTTAATCAGAACCATTAACAATAATAAGAACATCCACAGATTCAATATCAACCAAAGAGAGTTTAAACTAGCAGCCTACGCGGATGACCTACTACTTTTCATCACCCAGCCACACATTTCCATACCAAACCTAAACAAAATACTATGCCAATTCAAAGGTATCTCAAATTTTAAAATTTACAACAGTAAGTCAGAGGCAATGAACCTAACTTTCAAAAGACATTGAATCTCTTACTAAACGCAATTGCCCATATAAATGGGAGCAAAACTCTCTCAAAATACTTAGGAGATTAACTTGTAATCTTAAAGACCTATACCATTTTAATTTTCTCCCACTTCTTAAAAAAATTGAAACAGAACTCAAAAACTGGAACTCTAAACTGTTTTCATGGTTTGGCAGGGGCACCATTTTAAAGATGATGGTCCTGCCCAGACTACTTGACTTGTTCCATGCACTTCCTATCGATATTCCTCACGAGTTCTTCAGTAGGCTCACCACTGCCAAGAGAAAATTTGGGCACACAAAAAACCCTGATTACAGCTGAAATTACTCACCTATCCCAAAGACAAAGGCGGACTGGGGGTGCCAGACTTTAAAAAATACTACTATGCAACGCACATCACCTGACTGATTACTGATAGTACTCCCAAGTGTGGGCATATAGCTTCACTTCCGCCCTTGCTCCGGGATGTCTTTTAATGCGCAGCACACATCAGACAGATACGCCCAGGGAGAAGTCATTCTGTGACGAAACCAGTAGGCGGGGCTATACTGATGTGTGTGCTGCGCTCGCACGGCCGTGCTATACATATACACAGACTGGAATTTGTCTGAATGCGTTGGTTATACTACAGAAATGTGAGTGCTTTGTCATTGTTTTTACTGCTTGGAAATAAACTACCTTACAGAATTACGCTATTGCCCTGTGCACATTCTTTTTATATTTTCCGGTGGGACCTGTGACTAATACCCATCTCAAGGGAAGAAGGCTGCTGGGATCCCCTCAGATTTAACCAAGGGAGTTTTATACATCCCTAAAATGTGTTTTGGCTGCTCCATTAGTTTGGAAGCCATACCTATCTGGTAAGCGTGTTGATTCTCTGGAGGTGGAGGTTCTCAGTGATCACACTATAGATGAACTGTGTGTTTAACCCCTTCACATCGGGTGTCTTTCTGCAAGACTGTTTGCTGCTGAACTCTCCCTTCTACTGGATTTTGATTTCATTTTCATTATTGGGACTTTTAATTATTATGTTATTTATGCATTGATTGGGACAATAAGATTTAAAGCGCCGCCGCTCTATATGTTTTGTCATGCAGACAATAAAGACTGGATCAATCTCGAAGAGATGGACCCCAGGATGCCCACATGATTCCTGTCATGGACACCTTCTGCACACTATCCCCTCAAAATAAAAACCCACCCACCCCACAACTCAAAAAATCTTTCAAAAAAATTGCTGATACCCACCAACTCTCTTCCATAATAAGCCCATTAACCGCCATTGCAGGTAACCCCAAATTCCCTCCAGGATCCGACAAAATCAATACCCTCAGATCAGAGAGAGGTACACCTTTGCTGGCCTATGATTGCATAAGCAATAACAGACTATTAACTTTTTTCCAACTCAAAAAAAAGATTGCTAAACACTTTCTGAACCACTGGAAATATGTCCAAATACACGATTTTGTCCAAAATAACAAAAACAGGAATCTCATGACGAGACCATTTACCAAACTTGAAAAGATCTGCTTTGATCAAAGTCCTATAAAAGGTGCCACCTCATTAGCATACAAATGGATCTCACAGCCTAGCTCTGATTTCAAAGACAGATACAAATCTATTTGGGAGATAAAGGGTTAAAGTGGGTTCTGCTCTTTAGCATTCTGAAACATAGATAGGTTAGGATTTGGCAACATAATTTCAGTGAATTTACCTTGCGCTTCAAATGAAATTGTCTCATGTGTCAAAGTGCTTCTCTTACTCCCCATGGAACAGGCAAAAACCTTTTCTTTTGTATATATGTAAAACGACTGTCCAGCGAAGTTGGGAACCACAAGATGAGAAATCAACATTTCTTCAGACTGCAACAAACAAAAACAAAAAATCAATTAAAATTAACCAAAATAAAATCATCAGTGCACAAGTGTACTGCAAAGCATAAAACATTTTTTTTTTTTTATATATACTATGAATAACACTTTAACCACTTGAGCTCGACAAGGTTTTACCTCCTTCACGACCAGAGCATTTTTTGCTTCCAGTGGTGTTTTACTTTAACTAGATATTGTACAGTCGTGCAACACTGTACACAGATGAATATATACATTTCTTTTTTTATTTGAGAATAATAATAATATATACTGATCAAAAAAAAATAAATAAAATAAACACTGTTCTTTGTAAATTTATTTTTTAACATTTGTTCACAGTACAAAAGGAAATAAAGGGATTTTATTATAACTTACCGTAAAATCCTTTTCTCTAAGTTCACTGACAGACGCAGCCTTCTTATGACACGTGGGGTTATGCTCATATTACTAGGAGTAGACTAGGCAAAAATAAAACAAAAGCATAGGTTGGCCCCTCCCAGGGGGCCATCCTCACCTTAGCATATAATCCCCCTGCTCTGCATAGCACATCAGTTGAACCAAGCCGTACAAACTCAACGCAGAGGGGTGGGTGCTGCGTCTGTCAGTGAACTCAGAGAAAAGGATTTTACGCTAAGTTATAATAAAATCCCTTTTACTCTTCCGTTCACTGACAGACGCAGCCTTCTTATGACACGTGGGGACATCCCAAAGCTGTGCCAATCAAGAGGGGTGGGAAAACAATAACAACTGTACCCAACAGAAAACGCCCTCTCAGGCAGCGCTAATCGCGCCTACACTGCCACTTGTAATACTATGCGGCCAAAAGCAGCATCCAAAGATGCTGAAACATCAATTTTGTAAACCTTAGTAAACGTGTGCACTGAGGCCCAAGTGGTCGATTTGCACACCTGAGACACCGAGGCCTGGTGTCTAAACGCCCAGGAAGTACTAACTGCCCTGGTGGAATGAGCTGCGACTGGAAACGGGGGAACCTTGCCTCGAATCTCATATGCATGAGTCACGGTCTTCCTGATCCAACGAGAAATGGTAGCTGACGAGGCCACCATGCCTTTGCGAGACCCTTCCGTCAGCACAAATAAAGAATCAGACTTCCGAAAAGAAGCTGTAAAAAACAAATACACCCACAAAGCCCTCACCACATCCAAAGAATGCAGCTCAACTTCTTTAGGATGTGACGGGTGCGGACACAATCAGGGAAGAATATCCTCATTTAAATGAAAAGAAGAAACCACCTTCGGAAGAAACGAAGGGGAAGGTTGCAAAACCGCCTTGTCCTTATGAAGGACCAAGATAACTTGCAGAATAATGCTGCCAACTCAGACACCCGCCTAGCGGATGTGACAGCCACCAGAAAAGCCACTTTCTGCGACAACACTCGCAAGGGAATGTCCCTAATCTTTTCACATGGTGGTTTCTGCAGCACAGAAAGCACCAGATTCAAATCCCACGGTGCCAGAGGCAACCGTATCCGAGGAGCCACATGACGTACCCCCTGTACAAATGTACGGATCAATGAATGAGACGCCAAGGGCCGTTGAAAAAGGACCGCCAGGGCCGAAATCTGACCCTTAAGCGTACTTAACGCCAGGTTCTTGTCCAGTCCTTGCTGCAAAAAAAAACAGCACTCTGGATACTCTATAAGAGCGGGGATTCCAACACCCTGCCTCACACCAGGTAATATAGGCCTTCGAGGTCCTATGATAAATCTTACGTGAGGTACTTTTATGTGCTTCAATCATAGTAGGGATCACGGAGTCTGACACACCCTTATCCCTCAAAACCTGGGACTCAATAGCCAAGCCGTCAAAGCCAACGAGGGTAAAGCAGGGCGCAAGATGGGCCCCTGAGACAGCAGGTCTTCACGAAGTGGAAGACGCCATGGAACATCTGTCACCATCCGTACTACGTTGGCGTACCAAGGACGCCGGGGCCAATCCGGAGCTACCAGGATTGTCGGGATTCCCTCTGCTTCTATCCTGCGCAGAACCGGCGGTAGAAGCTTTAGAGGAGGAAAGATGTACAGAAGCCGATACTGACCCCAGGGCGCTACCAGTGCGTCCGAGGCGACCGCCAGGGGATCTTTTGTTCTGCACACAAAAGGTCTGTACCTTGTGATTGAACCTGGAGGCCATGAGGTCCACCTCTGGCGTGCCCCACTTGAGGCAAATCCGGCGGAACACTTCTGGATGTAGGGACCATCCCCCCTGATCCAGAGTCCAACGGCTGAGAAAGTCCGCCTGCCAGTTTTCCAGTTTTTTTCTGAGATGTAGATTGCAGAGAGAGCTGGCACGTGAAGTTCTGCCCACCGAAAGATCAGAGCCGCCTCCGCTGCTGCTGCTGAGCTTCTTGTTCCGCCCTGATGGATCACATATGCCACAGCCGTGGCATTGTCCGACTGAACCCGGACAGGAAGTCCTCGCAGCCTTTCTGACCAACGTGACAGACAAAGTCTGATCGTTCTCAGTTCCAGTACATTTATTGGAAGACAAGCTTCCTGCACTGACCAACGACCCTGGGCACAGAACTGACCCAGGACCCCTCCCCAGCCCGATAGGCTGGCATCCGTCGTTACTATCAACCAATTGAGGGGGAGAAAACATTTTCTCAACTTTAGGGCCGGAGCCCCAATCCACCAAATCAAGGAACCTCGGGACTGATGATCCAACCTGATCAGTCTGTCTAGGGATAGGGGGGGATTTGTCCCATTGCGACAAAATCACCTTCTGTAAGAGCCGAGTGTGACTCTGGGTGTAAGGTATTGCTTCGAAAGTCGACACCATGAGCCCCAACACTCGCATACAGAACCGTAAGGAGGACCCCTGGCGTGATAACAGTGTTCGCACTGCTGCCTGAAGTGTCAGGAGCTTGTTTGGTGGTAAAAACACCCTTGCCTGTACCATGTCCAGAATCAGACCCAGGTATTCCAGCCAGCATGATGGAGTTAACGATGATTTCTGGAGGTTGATCAGCCAACCAAACTCTTAACGTGGACACCATGATTGTCACGTTCTCCTCCAGAGCCGCAGCAGACACTGCTCTCAGGAGTAAATCGTCGAGGTATACTACTACTGCAATACCTCTCTGTCTCAGCAGCGCCAGCATCGGGGCTACCACCTTGGCGAACACTGGGGGAGATGAAGCCAGCCCGAAGGGAAGTGCCACAAACTGGTAATGCAGGTCCCCCACTGCGAAGCGTAGAAAACGCTGGTGACTGTGACAAACTGGAACATGGAGACACGCGTCCCTGATATCCAGGGACGCCATGAATTCCCCTTGGTGCAGGGTGGCTACGACCGAGCGGATGGACTCCATCCTGAATCTCTTTGTCTTTACGAAGCGGTTTAATGCCTTCAGGTCCAGAACTGGCCTGACGCCGCCCTTTTTGGGCACCACAAAGAGGTTTGAGTAAAACCTGTGAAATCTTTCCACCATGGGTACCGGTACAACCATCCCCTGTTCAGCAAGCGCCCGAACGGCGCCTAGAAACGCCTCCCGACGCCCCTGACAGAGTCTCAAGTTTGAAGGGAAGAACCTTTCTGGGGGCAGAGAGATGAATTCTATCCTGTAGCTGGACACCACCTCCTGTACCCACCGATCGGTGATGCGGGCAGTCCATCTGTCTGCGAACCCCAGCAACCGGCCCCCCACCCGTGAGTCGGGCGGGGGGGCAAGCCATCATGCGGAGGTTGATTTATCCTTCGCTTTTTCGGACTTATGCTGCCAGGGCCTTTTACTGGGCCCAGCGGAAGCCTTACTGGACTTGAAGCCCTTACACGCTGAGCCGGGTGCCCGAAAAAAACTTCTTCTGACCTGAAGAAACAGGGCGCTGCCTACGGCGAAGATCCTGCCGCTTTGGCTCTGGAAGTTAAGTACTCTAACCTCTCGTGAAATCCTTAATGATTTCATCCAACTGTGGGCCAAACAGACGCCCTCCCTGAAAGGGAAGATCTGCAAGAGCTTTCTTTGAAGCCTGGTCACCCGACCAAGAGCGGAGCCACAGCACCCGCCTGATAACAATTGCAAAAACAGACATTTTTGACAATATGGGAAGAAGGTCCAAAGCATCATGGCATATGTAGCGGAGACCCTCTTCAAAAGTGTTGTGCCCGCTGCACCTCAGCCTGTGCACATTCACAAGTTAAACCAGTGTGCAGTGTGGCAGCGTGCTCGTGAAGAGATTGTGCCGCCATCGCAGCCGCTAGAGCTGGCCGCATGGCTGACCCAGCCAACAAGAACAGTGCCTTAGACTTAGCCTTAAAAGACGGAGACCCCTCCAAGGGAATGTTCGTTGCCTTATTCAGATGGGCCACTGGGGGGTTCCCGTTGGGGAAGCCCATCTCTTAGTAAAGCTATCCTCAAAAGGGGTAGCGAACAGCAAAGGCAAAGGAATTTGGTGGCCGCAGCCATTCCTTGAACACCGCTGTTCAAACACCTGATCATAAGGGTAAGCCCTAGGGGACCTAGGGGGTTTAAGTGATCCACAAATATATGTGGACTCATGCTACTCGCCTGCTTGGTCAAGCCGCATAGAGTCGCGGATATCAGTGATCAGAGCGGCCAC
>BLSH010502848.1:95810-107457 GCA_018402905.1 Glandirana rugosa
TTCTCATACTCATACCTCATGACCGGTAACCAAAATCGTCAATCATCCAGCAGTCACTCAAAATCATCCCGTCAAAGTCAAACCTACAGGGTTTGATGGGATGATTCTTGCAGTTTGGGACATCCAAACTGAAACTGCCCTACTAAAACTCACTGACGACCTACTAACTGCTAAAACCAATGGCCAGTACTCCATACTCATACTCTTAGACCTCTCTGTTGCCTTTGACAGAGTTGACCACCCACCAAAGCTCTGTCTTGGGCCCCTCCTATTCTCCCTCTATACCTCTTCCCTGGGCCAGTTGATAACTTCCCACGGCTTAAATTACCACCTCTATGCTGACGACACCCAGATCTATTGTTCGACTCAACTCTGCACCTCAATCTCCTCATGCATCACAAACTTACTCATTGACATATCTGTATCGTTGTCACGCCACTTCCTCAAACTCAATCTTTCTAAAAACTGAGCTTGTAATATTCCCTCCTCCCTGGCCCCCTTCTCATGACTTTATCATTGGGATCAATGGCACAACCATTGGTGCTTCCACACATGCCAGGGTGCTGGGTGTAATCCTAGACACTGACCTCTCTTTCAGCCCCCACATTCAATCACTGGCTTAAAAGGGATTTTATTAAAACTTACCGTAAAATCCTTTTCTCCGAGCTCCGAGACGCAGCTCTTCATGACAGGTGGGGTTTATGCTTGTCCCGCTAGAAGTTAACTAGGCAGGGAAAAGAACAGCTAGCCCCTCCCATGGGGCCGTCCTCTCTTCCCACATAAACCCTACACATAGCCTAGCTCAGCAGTTCGTACACAAGCCGTACCAGAACAGAGCACAGAGGGTTGGGTGCTGTGTCTGTCAGTGAACTCGGAGAAAAGGATTTTACGGTAAGTTTTAATAAAATCCCTTTTTCTCCTACGTTCAGTGACAGACGCAGCTCTTCATGACATGTGGGGATGTCCCAAAGCTGTGTCAAAAAAAAGGGGTGGGTAAACGATAACAACTGTACCCAACAGAACCTCTAAGGAGGCGCCAGAAGCGCCTACACTGCCACCTGCAAAACTTTGCGGCCAAAGATGCGAACACATCAATCTTATAAAACTTAGTGAAAGTGTGTACCGAGGCCCAAGTGGCCGCCTTGCACACCTGTGACACAGAGGCCTGGTGTCTGAAAGCCCAGGAAGTGCTAACAGCCCGGGTAGAATGAGTCATGACCGGAAAAGGAGGAACCTTGCCCCGAACAGAATATGCATGGGTCACAGTCAGTCTAATCCAACGGGAGACAGTAGCCAATGAGGCCGCCAAACCTTTGCGCGGACCCTCTGTCAGTACAAATAAAGTATCAGACTTCGGAAAAGAAGCTGTAGCAGCTAAATACACTCGTAAGGCCCTTACAACATCCAAGGCATGCAACTCAATTTTCTTTTGGGTGCGATGGACGTGGGTACAATGAAGGAAGAATATCTTTGTTAATATAAAAAGAAGAAACCACCTTCGGAAGGAAAGAAGGAGAAGGTCGCAAGACCACCTTGTCCTTGTGCAGGACCAGGTAGGGAGACTTGCACGATAGTGCTACCAACTCAGACACCCGTCTGGCGGAAGTGATGGCTACCAAAAAAGCCACCTTCTGCGACAGCAGTTGTAAGGAAATCCCCCTGATATTTTCAAAGGGCGGTTTCTGAAGTACAGAAAGCACCAAATTCAGATCCCACGGGGCCTTCACCCGAGGCGCCACATGTCGCACACCTTGTACAAAGGTACGAATCATCGAGTGCGAAGCCAAAGGTCTCTGGAAAAGCATCGCCAGGGCCGATATCTGGCCCCTGAGAGAAGGCCTTGCTGCAAAAAGGTCAGGACCCTGTACACCACATAAGAGCGAGGGTTATGACCCTCCGCCTCGCACCAAGCTATATAAGCCTTCCAGGTGCGGTGGTAAATCTTGTGAGAAGTACACTTGCGAGCCTTCAACACGGTAGGGATCACGGAGTCAGCGACTCCCCTGTCTCTAAGCACCTGGGACTCAATAGTCAGGCCGTCAAAGCCAGTGAGGGTAAAGCAGGGTGCAAGATGGGCCCCTGAGACAGTAGATCATCTCGCAGAGGGATCCACCAGGGAGCGTCTGCCACCATTTGCACCACGTCGGCGTACCAAGTGTGCCGAGGCCAATCTGGAGCCACCAGGATTATTGGTATTCCCTCCGCCACTATCCTGCGTATCAACCGCGGTAGAAGTTTTATCGGAGGGAAGGCGTACAGAAGGTGATAAAGGCCCCAGGGGGCCACCAGAGCGTCCATGGCCACTTCCAACGGATCCTTCCTTCTGGACACAAAGGTCTTCTTCACCTTGTGATTGAACCGAGGTGCCATGAGATCCACGTCCGGCGTCCTCCATCTGCGGAAAATCTGGGTGAATACCTCCGGATGGAGAGACCTCTCCCTGGTCCAGCGTCTGGCGACTGAGAAAGTCTGCCTGCCAGTTTTCCACACCTGGAATGTAAATGGCGGAGATTGCCGGAACGTGACGTTCTGCCCAACGCAGTATCAGAGCTGCCTCCGCTGGACTCCTCGTGCCGCCCTGATGGTTCACATATGCCACTGCCGTGGCATTGTCCGACTGAATCCGAATCGGACGACCCTGCAACTTCACTATCCAGTGAGATAGGCACAATATGATTGCTCTCAGTTCCAGCACATTGATGGGGAGGCGAGCCTCCTGTGCCGACAGCTGTCCCAGGATCCCGACCCAGCCTGAAAGACTGGCATCCGGGGTGATGATCACCCACTGAAGGGGCAGGAATGACTTCCGATGAATAAACGCCGAAGCCACCAGGTCAGAGACGCCCTGGTCTGGGAGCTCAGATGGATCAGAAGGTCCAAGGACCGATGGGACCTGTCCCACCGAGCCAGGATTGCTCGCTGAAGACGAGTGTGACTCGGGGCGTACGGTATCGCCTCGAAAGTTGAGACCATGAGCCCCAGCACCCGTATACAGAATCGTAATGAAGACCGTCGGTGCGACAGGAGGATTCGCACTGCCAACTGCAGTGACAGCAACTTGGCTGAAAGAAGGAACACTTTTGCCTGCTCTGTGTCCAGAATCAGGCCCAGATACTCCAGGCGACGGGACAGACACCGTCGACTTCTGCAGGTTGAGCAACCAGCCAAAGTCCTGCAGCGAGGTCATTGTGATTCTCACATTCTCCTCCAGAGATGAGGCAGACTCCGCTCGCAGGAGCAGGTCGTCTAGGTAGGCTACTACCGCAATTCCTCTCTGTCGCAGCAACGCCAATACCGGAGCTGTCAGTTTTGTGAAAACTCGAGGGGCTGAGGCCAGACCCAAAGAGAGTGCCACAAATTGGTAATGGAGGTCTCCCACTGCAAAGCGAAGGAAGTGCTGATGCCATGGACAAATAGGTACATGGAGGTATGCATCCCTGATGTCCAGAGACGCCAGAAATTCCCCCCGATGGAGGGCGGCCACAACCGAGCGGATAGATTCCGTTCAGAATTTTTGCGCCCTGACATACCGGTTCAGGGCCTTCAGGTCCAATACTGGCTGGACCCCCCCCCCTCCTTTTTTGGGGACCGCAAACAGGTTTGAGTAATACATTGAAACCTCTCCACTGGAGGCACTGGCACGATCACCCCTTGGTCCGAGAGTGCTTGTACAGCCCAAAGAGGGCCTCCTGGCGTGTCTGCGGAAGCCCTAAGTTCGATGGGAAGAACCTGTCTGGGGGCAGAGTGTTGAACTCTATCCTGTACCCGGTGGACACCACTTCCCGGACCCAACGGTCGGGAATGTGAGCAAGCCATCGGTCTGCGAACCCCAGAAGATGTCCCCCCACCCGAAGCCAGGGTGGGGGCAACCCATCAGGCTGAGGAGGGCTTATCCTCCGCCTTTTCGGTTTTGCGCTGCCACTGCCGTTTTCCGGCCCCTGCAGCGGCCTTACCGGGACGGGTCCCTTTACCTGCTGCGCCCTGGGTGCGAAAAAAACTCTTCTGACCCGAGGGCCCCTGTCTACGGCGAAACTCACGCCTCCGGGGCTCTGGGAGGAAGGTGCTCTTACCTCCTGTGAAATCCTTAATGATCTCATCCAGCCGTGGACCGAATAGACGTCCACCCTGAAAGTGAAGGTCTGCGAGACCTTTCTTGGAAGCATGGTCACCGGACCAAGAACGCAACTAGAGTACCCGTCTGAGGATAAAGGCAAACACCGCTATTATGGATAACATAGGCAGTAAATCAATGGCCGCATCACAAAGGTACTTGAAACCTTGGTGCAAAAAATCAGCCCTCTGCGGCGCATCCATCAGGCAGCCGCAGTCCAGATCATTCTGAAGCTCCGCCATACACTCAGACAGACATGCGCCACCATGGCAGACGCCAGGGAAGGCCGCAGAGCCTGCCACCAGGAAGAGCAACTTTAACAGTGCCTCTGTCTTTCTGTCAGCGGGGTCCTTGAAGGAAGGAGCCCCTTCCAGAGGAATGGTCGTCGCCTTATTAAGGCGAGCTATCGGCGAGTTCACCACAGGTGACAACCATTTTTTCAAAAAGCTTTCCTCAAAGGGATAGCGAGCAGCGAACCATTTGGACAGCGAAAAAGAATGCTGTGGACGCTGCCATTCACGATAAATAAAATGATCAAAAAAATGAGCCTTGGGGGCCCTAGGGGGCCTGGAGGACCCATACACATACCCATCCTGGCTCAATCACAGTAATGTGTGAATTCCAGCGATAATGGCGGAAACCAGCGCTTTTTCACGCGCAGCCGCCCCCTGATCCTCTTCTCCGTCAGAGGGACCCAGTTCACCATCAGATAAGTCCACTGGGGTCCCTGTGACCCCAGAGGCCACTTCCGGACCAGAATCCTCCACTGAAGAACAAGGGGGAGGAGGACGCTTCTTGGGGGCCTGTTGGGCGACATCCGCCCGGGAGAGAAATTCACTAAAGACCGCCCGCAGCTGGTCCAAAAAAGCCCCTTGCGCAGATTGCACCGCCGCTGATTCCTCCTCAGCAGGTTCAGCAGTATAGTCTGCCATCGTTCTCCCCCTCAATCACCCTTAGTAACACAGGTGTATAGTAAAAAGTTGAGGCACTCCCACACAGCCGCACCCCACCACCCCACAGCGCACCAGGGAGAACCAGGAGGACTGCATCCACCGCCACCAGCACCCACAGGAGAGCCCAGCTATACTTACTGTTTGCTGCCTGTAACTTTTGAGGATTGTCAGAAGAGCCGCGCCATCAGGAGCACACACCGTTCCAAAGAGAAAGCAAAAACGTTTTACACACGTTTTTTGCAGAAGCAGGGGACTCCAATATGGCCGCCGATGAACACTAGAGGCCGAAAACCACCTGCAGTACAGCAAACGGCTGCTCTGAGCACTAGAGGGAAGGCTCCATAGGCTCAGCATGTCCGCGGCTACAACAAAACGGGGGACCAATCAGCGGCTACAACAAAACGGGGGACCAATCAGCGGCTACCCAGAAAAAAATTTTTTTAAAGGCTGTCGGTCCCCCCTCCGCCTCTGAAAAGGGGGGAAGGGAGGAACTCTCACTCACCACTCCTGACGAGCGCAGTGGGTAGCCACCCATTCGCAGACCTTCCGTCCCTGCTTGGACGGTTGCTGCCGGCCAGAAATCGCCCTACCCGAATCGCAATCTGGGATTGGGCTCAGTTGGGGGTCACCCCAGGCCACCCGCACAGAACGGCCACGATGCGGCGGGTCCCCGTACCACGGGACTGGCTCGCATCGGTCGGCCAGGCCGGGGACAGTGCAGAGTCCGTGCGACTCTCTATGCCCCGGCCGGCTTCTTGATAGCAGATCAATTGCTTGATAGAAGTAGTAAAAATAAAAATAAGAAAAAAGACGGTCATAATCAAGTACGCAATTCCCCTAAAGGGAAGCCAGGTCAACTCCTTGCAAACTAGGCATTGAAACTGCTGAGCTAGGCTATGTGGAGGGTTTATGTGGGAAGAGAGGACGGCCCCATGGGAGGGGCCAGCTGTTCTTTTCCCTGCCTAGTTAACTTCTAGTGGGACAAGCATAAACCCTCTCATGAAGATCTGCATCTGTCAGTGAACGTAGGAGAAATATTGCCGCCTTAACCTACGCAAAATCTCCGGAATTAGCCCCTTCCTGACTAATAACAGCACAAAACAACTTATTTACTCCTTGGTTATTCCTCGCCTTGATTACTGCAACTCCCTTCTCACTGGCCTACCGTTACACAAGCTAACCCCCCTTCAGTCCATCATGAATGCTGCTGCCAGACTTATACACCCTTACTAACCGATCCGCGACTGTTGCCCCGTTTTGCCAATAACTTCACTGGCTTCCCCTACCCCACAGTATAAAATTCAAAATACTAACCACAACATACAAGACCATCCACAACACTATCACCAATCTCATCTGCAGATATCGCCTCAATCTTCCTCTCCACTCCTCCCAGGACCTCATGCTCTCTAGCTCCCTTGTTACCTCCTCACATGCCCGCCTACAGGACTTCTCCAGAGCCTCTCCCATCCTCTGGAACTCCCTGCCCGAGAATGTCTGGTCAGCCCCCACTGTGTCCGCTTTCAGGCGATCCTTGAAAACTCACTAATTCAGGGAAGCCTACCCCCACCTCCACCTAAGAACTGTGCTTGAGTCACCTCTATCAGATAATCCCCTGCAGCCATTACCTTTTGTACCAACCCTCTCCGTTTAGATTGTAAGCTCCATGAGCAAGGTCCTCTTATTCCTTCTGCATTGAGCTGTATTGTAATTGTACTGAGTCCCTTCTTTATTGTAAAGCGTTGCACAAACTGTTAGTGCTACATAATTCCTATATAATAACAACAGTAATAACTCCTGAAAAGCATTTCAGGATTCAGGGAGGAAATACAATTGGCCCCTCCCAATTGCAGCTTGATCTGGTGTCGGTGGATGGGTCTGCAGTCTCCAGTCTGCCCTGTTGCCAGCACTTCTGTTGGATTTCTACAGGCGGCTGCTACACTCTACTTAGAGCCAGGGCTGGGCTCCATTTGCCTGGGACTATCCAGAAGTACCAGCCGACAGTCCTGAAATCTCTTCACAATTAGATGTCGGGTTTGTCAAGGACAATTAGGTGTCGCTCTGTGGAAAATTTCAAGGGGTATGAATACTTTTTCAAGGCACTGTACGTGTGTGTGTGTGTGTGTGTGTGTGTGTGTGTGTGTGTGTGTGTGTATATATATCGATATACACACACACACACACACACACACACACACACACACACACACACACATACATATATATATATAAAATTATAAAAAATAAATAAAACAAAGCTCACCTCAAAAAGTGGGTTGAACTGAGTGACCTCAACGTTAACTTCATCAGAAAAGTTGTAACCTTCGTCCTTTACAGTTACAAGGGTGTAATAGATCAGGCAAGGATCATCTCCACAATGCCAGGCAGCAGCCAAGATAACTAATCCATCTCTAAAGTGAAAAAAAAAAATAATAAAATGAGACACACACAAGCAGTAATTACTTACCTTCTCAATTGGGCATGTACGGTCATGTTATTAAATCTAATGACCAAGGAGCAGGGTGGAAAACCTTACCTCCTGAGTGCAGTTCTGGATGAACTACAGTATCTCACAAGAGTGAGTACACCCCTCACATTTTTCTAAAAAGATTTCATTGTATCTTTTAATGTGACAACACTAAATAAATGGCACTTTGCTACAATGTAAAGTAGTGAGAGGACAGCCTGTATAACAGTGTAAATGTGCTGTCCCCTCAAAATAACTCATCACACAGCCATTAATGTCTAAACTGCTGGCAAAAGTGAGTACACACCCCTAAGAGAAAATGTCCAAATTGGGCCCCAAAGTGTCAATATTTTGTATAGTCACCATTATTTTCCAGCACTGCGTTAACCCTCTTGGACATGGAGTTCACCAGAGCTTCACAGGTCGCCACTGGATTCCTCATGCACTCCTCCATGATGACATCATGGAGCTGTTGGATGTTCAAGATCTTGCGCTCCACCACCTTCAGTTTGAGGATGCCCCACAGATGCTCAATAGGGTTTAGGTCTGGGAACATGCTTGGCCAGTCCATCACCTTTATCCTCAGATTCTTTAGCAAGGCAATGGTTGTCTTGGAGATGGGTTATGGGTCATTAAAGTTGGAATAATGCCCTGTGGCCCAGTTTCTGAAGGGAGGGGGATCATGCTCTGCTTCATTATGTCACAGTACATGTTGGAATTCATGGTTCCCTCAATGAACTGTAGCTCCCCAGTGCCAGCAGCACGCATGCAGCCCCAGACCAATGACAATCCCACCACCATGCTTGACTGTAGGCAAGACACACTTGTCTTTGTATTACTCACATGGTTGCCGCCACACATGCTTGACACCATCTGAAACAAATAAGTTTATCTTGGTCACATCAGACCACAGGACATGGTTCCAGTAACCCATGTCCATAGTCTGCTTGTCTTCAGCAAACGGTTTGCAGGCTTTCTTGTGCATCATCCTTAGAAGAGACTTCCTTCTGGGATGACAGCAACGCAGACCAATTTGATGCAGTGTGCGGCATATGGTCTGAGCACTGACAGGCTGACCCTCCACCCCTTCAACCTCAATGGTGGCAGCACTCATACATCTATTTCCCAAAGAAAACGTGGATATGACGTGAGCATGTGCACTTAACTTCTTTGGTCGACCATGGTGAGGCCTATTCTGAGTGGGCCTGTCATGTTAAACCACTGTATGCTCTTGGCCACGGTGCTGCAGCTCAGTTTCTGGGTCTTGGCAATCCTATTAGAACCTAGGCCATCTTTATTTAGAGCAACAATTCTTTTTTAAAGATTTTCAGAGAGCCTTTTGCCATGAGGTGCCATGTTGAACTTCCAGTGACCAGTATGAGAGAGTGAAAGTGATAACACCAAATTTAACACACCTGCTCCTCATTCACATCTGAGACCTTGTAACACTAACAAGTCTAATGACACCGGGGAGGGAAAATTGCAAATAGGGAACCACTTGTACATTTTCACTTAAGGGTGTACTCACATTTGTTGCCAGTGGTTTAGACATCAATGGCTGTGTGTTGAGTTATTTTGAGGGGGCAGCAAATTTACACTGTTATACAAGCTGTGCACTCACTGTACATTGTAGTAGTGTGTCATTTCGTTAGTGTTGTCACATGAAAAGATAGCATAAAATATTCACAAAAAATGTGAGGAATGTACTCACTTTTGTGAGATACTGTATGTTCATGTACAACACAATCCCGGAATTCAATATGCAGTTCTACATGCATGGTTACATGCATTAGTATCACATTTGTGGTTAGGCTGTTTGACATGCATTTGCATTGTTTTCACAAGCAAAAAAATGTAGCATTCTGTCCCTTTTTTAAGTGCACATATAAACCCTGCAATTGCAAAATGTGGCAATAAATTCCACTCAATGACCAGGAAAAAAAAAAAGGAATTTTGGCCCTGGTTATAGGCAGGTAGCTACATTTGCATATATTTTAAAGGCATGCCTCTTTGGCATCCCTTCTATGATCCTATCCATCTTTGTGAGTCCTCAATTTTGTAGCAAGCAATACAGAGAACACAGGATTAGAAGTGAGGGTAGCCCTTGACCTGTACTGTACACAGCCTGCATATGGATAAACACTGGGATGTCCCCAAGTAATGAATGATTAGGGTGGGCAACAATTACGCTAACAGTATAAGAGTCAACAAAAACCAGGGACAGCAGACCAAACGTATAACTGCCACTTCTAGCTGAAAGCTGCTGTTGGGGAATTTGCATATTTCATATTCTTTATTAAGGTTGGCCTCACAAATATCTATTATAGCCTCTAATATCCTGGTTACCTTGTATGACTCAACTTATTGGCAATTGTACTGCCTTATATGGACAAGCTAGCCCCCTCTCCTTAGGAATGTGAAGGTCACGTCGTTGCTTACCAGGGTGTTGGCTGGGGGTGGTCTTTTTCCTTACACAAAGTTCTATATTACCACAGCCAAAACCTATACAAGGTAGTCTCACCCAGAACGGCCATGAGGCCAGTGTTTGGTCCTGGTCACCTGTGTCATGAAGGGGACCCATGGCAGGAAACAAGCACCTTTAGTTAAGTATTCTTGATATTCTCTTTATCTTTATCTGTATCTGTCATTAATTTTAATAAATATTATACTTTTAAGTATTTGTGTGATCTCTCTTTGCACATATCAAACAACCCCAAAAACGTGACAATAGAGCTGCATCCACAGAATATTTTAAGTTCATTTGGAAGAAGGTATGAATAGAGTGGATATAAAAAAAAAGCAAAACATCAGGTGTGACATTCTTGCTAAAGAACTCCTTAACACTTTTCCATAGGTTCTCTTTAAATGGAAGCCTGGGAAAAAAAGTTGACATTGGTTTGCCACATATAAGTGTGACTGATTGCATGGGGTTCTTTAACCACTTCAATACTATGCACTTAGAACACTTCTCTACCAGACCAATTTTCAGCTTTCAGTGCTCTTACACTTTGAGTGACAATTACTCAGTCATGCTACATTTTATCCAAACAAAACTTTTATCATTTTTTTTCTTACAAATAGAGCTTTCTTTTGGTGGTATTTAGTCCCCGATGGGTTTTTTATTTTTTGCGATACAAGTGAAAAAACAGCAAAAATTTTGAAAAAAAAATACATTTTCTTCATAAATTTGGGCAAAAATGTATATTGCTACATATCTTTGGTAAAAATAACCCAAATTAGTGGATATTATTTAGTCTGTATGAAAGTTATAGAGTCTACAAGCCATGGTGCAAATCACTGAAAATTGATCACATCTGATCACACCCGATCACACCTAATGTACTGATAACCGATCTCATTTCTTGAGACCCTAATAAGCCAGGACAGTACAAATACCCCCCAAATGACCCCTTTTTGGAAAGTAGACATTTCAAGGTATTGGCATGGTGAGTTTTTTTTTTTTTTTTTTTTAAATCTCTATTTAATTTTTCCATTATATTTACAACAAGTACATATATATAAAAAATAAACAAGCATCGCATTTCCATATCCCAATCATTACAAATATTGTTCTTATTTGATAATATTATACTCACCATAAAGGGCAATTGTATATCAGCCTTTCTCATCATACATTCCAACATACCATCTTACACACAACCCCAACCGACCCCAAAAAAAAAAAAAAAAAAAAAATTTTCATTCCCCTTCCCTCCCCTTTCCTCCCGCAATAATTATAAGTATTCCCTAATTTTTGACGACTCTTGAAATTCATCCCATCCATGCCATATCTGGGGGATCATATTTTCCTGTCCTCCCTCCCTCATAATTGTGTTTTCAATATTCTGGATTTCTCGCATCTCACATACCCATTCTAGATGGTGCTTTACTTTTCCGCCAATTTCGGGCTATCACTGTACGTGCCGTTAACATATACCCCAATATGTCCCGTCTTATTTTCTTAATTGGTCCTTTAATCATAGACAACAACGCTATTTTAATATCCGGATATTTTCATTTTTTAGTAACATTATATATTTCAAAAATTACTATCCAAAATTGAAATACTAATGGGCAGAAAAACCATATATGTGCCATTGTACCCTTTTCTTTGGT
>BLSH010502848.1:107467-124185 GCA_018402905.1 Glandirana rugosa
CCCCAAAAAAAAAAAAAAAAAAAAAATACATAGTTTCATTCCCCTTCCCTCCCCTTTCCTCCCGCAATAATTATAAGTATTCCCTAATTTTTGACGACTCTTGAAATTCATCCCATCCATGCCATATCTGGGGGATCATATTTTCCTGTCCTCCCTCCCTCATAATTGTGTTTTCAATATTCTGGATTTCTCGCATCTCACATACCCATTCTAGATGGTGCTTTACTTTTCCGCCAATTTCGGGCTATCACTGTACGTGCCGTTAACATATACCCCAATATGTCCCGTCTTATTTTCTTAATTGGTCCTTTAATCATAGACAACAACGCTATTTTAATATCCGGATATTTTCATTTTTTAGTAACATTATATATTTCAAAAATTACTATCCAAAATTGAAATACTAATGGGCAGAAAAACCATATATGTGCCATTGTACCCTTTTCTTTGGTACATCTCCAGCATTGTTCAAAGTTCTCCTCGTTTATTCTATGCATATCTACCGGACATTTATACCAGCGTGCTAAAATCTTACAATTTTTTTCTTGGGGTCTCATAGATACTGACATTTTATGCGCCATAAGGGATGCTCTATCCCATTCTTGATCCGTAATCTCCATTTCTATCTCCTTTTCCCATTTACTCCTATATAGGACCTCGTTCTTAGTTTCTAGTGATATTAAATATCTATAAACCTTCGACAATCTAGGATTAGGTTTTTTATCTTGTAATAATAATTTTTCAAATTCTGTTAATTGTCTATCTAATGAGGCTTTTTGTCCTATTGCCAAAATATGTCTGCAATTGCTTATGCTGTATCCAGTTCTTTCCATAGTCCATTTCCATAAATTCCAATGGGGGGAGTTTCCCTTCTACCAAAATCTGAGCTACTCTTATATCATCTTTACTTTGCCACTTAAGACATTTTTTATTTCCCAGTGCAGGTGGAAATTCTGGGTTAGAAAATAATGGTGTCATTGGCCCGATCTGAGTGGAAATTTGCCCTTCCTTTCCCCTTCTTAGTATTCCATCCCATACCTTTAATGTGGTTCTGACGAACATTGACTGTTCTATTGTTTTTGGTCTATGTTTTTTATCCACCCATGGTAGTGACTTTAATCTCATCCTGACAATATACTCCTCCAACTTAACCCATTGCTTATGCTCATTGTTATGGAACCAATCCACTATTCTATTTAAAAATACCGCCCGCAGATATTTTCCAAAGTCCAGGAGGGCCAACCCTCCTTCCTTTTTAGATCTAATCATAATATTTCTAGCTATTCGAGGAGTTTTATTGCCCCATATGAACTCTCCCACTGCAGCTCTCAGGCGCTGCATTAGAGCCTTAGGAGGATACAGTGGGATTGTCTGTAACGTATAAAGCATTTTAGGTACAATATCCATTTTTATTATATTTACCTTCCCTATCGAAGAAAAGACCCATCATATTTTTGTAATCATTTTATTATATTCTGTACTGCTGGGAGGTAATTTAGTTCTTGGAGTTCCTCTAAATTCTTAGGGATTGTCATTCCCAGATATTTAATAGCCTTAGTTTGCCACTTAAAAGAGAAGTTTTTCTGTACTAATTGCTGGGTTCCTTTTGTCAGGGATACGTCCAGGGCTTCTGTTTTCCCCATATTGATTTTAAAATGACTCACTTCCCCAAATCTATTTAATTCTTTAACTAAATTTGGTATTGTTATAATTGGGTCGGTTATATAGGTTAGTAAATCGTCCGCATATACCGCCATCTTGTACTCTGTCTCTTTTACCTTAATCCCCCGAATATCCGGATTCCTCCTGATGGCACAAGCCAGGTGTTGCATTATCAAAATATAGATTAATGGTGACAACGGACAACCCTGTCGTGTTTCATTAAAGATGTCTATACTCTGTCAAATCTCCATTTATCCTTATTCTAGCTTTGGGTTTGTCATATAACATCATTTTTTTTTGCATCATTTGGGGACCTAACCCCCATTGTCTGAGTCTCTTCCATTAAACACCATCCCACCCTGTCAAATGCCTTTACAGCATCTATAGAAAGCAGACAGGATGGGATGGCGTTCCTCTGGGCGTACTCTATCAACAATATTGTTTTTAGGGTATTGTCCCTTGCCTCCCGACCTCTAGTAAACCCTGCCTGTTCTACATGAATACTCCTAGGTATTATTGGGGTGAGTCTATTTGCTATTATTTTCGAGTAAATACGCAGATCTATGTTTGTTAACGAGATAGGGCGATAGTTTCCACATAATGTATGATCTTTTCCCGGTTTGGGTATCAGGGTAATGTGTGCCTCTTTCCTTTGTGGGACAAATGGTTGGTGGGTTGAGACTGAGATAAACGTTTTATTAAGCAGGGGTATTAATTCTTCATTGAATCTCTTATAGAACCTTGGGGTAAACCTATCTGGCCCTGGGCTTTTCCCTATGACTAGTGTATCTATCACATTCTGTATCTCTAGGTTTGTAAATTTATGCTCCATTTCCATCCTACTTTCATTTGATATTGCTGGTATTGCTGTATCTTTTATGTATTGTTGCACTTTCTGCTGAAACCCCTCTTTCTTTTGATACGGCTTATTCACACTATAGACTTTGGAATAATAGGAGTGAAAGAATTGTATCATTTCCTTTAAATCATGTGTCATTTCACCGTTTGATTTCTGAATCTTTATTATTGGACTTAGTGAAGCGCTTTGTTTCAGTGCCTGGGCTAATAATATTCCCGGTTTATTGCCATGTTGATAATACATTGTTCTCACCCTATCTCTTATTTTTAGCGTTTGTTCATTTAGAAGTGTCTGTAATTTCGTTTGAGTTTCATTTATCGCTATCATATTATCTGGGATTGGATTTTCTTTGTCTGGTTTCGAGTACCAGTATTTCTTTAAACATTGTAATTTCTTTATTTTTGACAGCTTTTAATCTAGCCCCATGTTTTATAAATATACCCCTCAATACACATTTTAAGGTTTCCCATTGGAGTGGTTGGGAGGTCTCCTCCATCCTGTGATCCTCTACAAACTCACCAATGGTTTTCTGAATTTCCATCACACAGAAATCATCTTTAAGCAAATTGTCATTCAATCTCCATGTCCAATTTCTCCTTTCCTGATTTGGGGTTTCTAATGTCAAGAATATAGGAGAGTCATCTGACCATGCACGATTTCCTATCTCTGCTACCTTCATCTTCGTCAAGTCTTTTTGGTTAACTAGGAAAAAGTCTGTTCGATGGTATGTATTATGTCCATTGGAATAGAATGTATAATTTCTCTCCATTGGATGTACAATGCATATTTACAATTGATATTTACTCATTATATCCTTAAACTCGCTCCTTTGTCCCTGCATTTGCCCTTTCTTCAGTGAGGTAGTGTCCATATTGTAATCCAGGATAAAATTAAAATCCCCACCCATCAAAAGTGTACCTTCCACCTTCTCCATCATATTCTCAATCATTTGTATAGCTTCTTTAATGAGATCCTGATTAGGTAAATAGAAATTGATTAGTGTATATTTTTTACCATAAATGCTTATTTTTAAGAGTTGTGATCTCCCATCTATACCGCTCCAGCTCTCTATTACTTGATATGGCAGGGATTTATGGATTCAAAATCGATACCCCTCTAGATTTTGAATATGGGAATGTATCATGATACCAATTAGGGTAGTGTTTGTTCTGGATATTTGGAATTAAATCTGTGTGAAAATGTGTTTCTTGAAAAAAAATTATATTGACTTAATCTTTATGCATTGCATTTAAAATTTGGGATCTTTTTGATGGGGAGTTGAGTCCTTTTGTATTTAAGGAACATACTTTAATTTGGGCTCATAAAAGAGCAGAGGAAAGAAACACAAAAAAAAAAAAAAGAAAAAAAAATGTACAAAATGAAAACAAGAAAAAAAAACAAAAAACCCCTGTTAATATTCACTTCTTACACTAGTACTCCTGAACCAATCACCTTTCATTCAATCCACACTCACACTTCTCTCTTTTGACACTTTGTCTAACCCTATCTAGGTTCCCCATCATGGGGAGGTCAGGAGTCACAACCTTCTGACCACAAGATATCCCCTCCCCCAGTCTCCGGGTGTATGTCTATATTCATCTATTCTTCCCTTTTCTTTTCCTTTTCTCCACCCCTCCATATAATGCACACCGGGTGAGATTATATTAGGAAGCTTCAATCTGTGGGTACTGAGAGGCGGGGGGTGGGGGTGATGGGGAGAGGAGGGGAAAAAAAAACCCCGCTTTCAGCTCTTCCCCTCTCTCCCACTTGCTCCCTCCCCCATTCATACCAAAGTCTACCATTTTGTTCTATTTCCTGGGGTTATTTATATCACATCTTAGGCAGTTGATTTCTAACATGATTAACTTCTATCATACTGTATCATAACCCTTCTGTACATATTTTATGTTACTATATTTATTGTATCTCCACCTGGAGGAAGAAGAAATAAGAAGAAGAAAAAAAAAAACAAAAGTGCTGGTTCGTTCCTGGCCACTACCCCATCTACCATTTTATCATATTACGTCATATTAGTGCCTATCAAATATCAATGAAACAGTACAATTGATGTAACATACCATTATAGTGTAAAAATAAAAAAAATAAAAACACACCACAGTCCACCCTCAAAGTCACCAGTGCATAATATTATTTGTGCTAACGTATATGCAACATCCAAAACCGTACCGTGAGTGGTATTTGTTTCCCATAGAAAAAAAAAAAAAAGGCAAGTGTTTATTCGTTCCATACCAATACCCCATCTTATCCTTTTATCATATTTGTGTCATGTTAGTGCCTGTCAAATATCAATGAAATAGTACGATCAATGTGACATACAGTTATAGTGTAAATATAGATTAAAAAAAAAAAACACAATGTCAACCGTGCATAATATTTTTTTGTGCTAATGTATCTGCAACCTCCAAAACTGTACCGTGAGTGGTACTGGTCTCCAAATTAATAAAAAAAATAAATAAATAATAAAAAAAACCATGAAAAATACTCCAGTTTATAGAGTTCATCTAAGAACTCTTCTTCGTCATCTGCAATACAATATATTGTTCCCCAGCATGTCTTACCATGGGGAGGAGAGCGTCCAGGGGAGAGAGGGAAAGGAAAAAAAAGGGGGGGGGGAATCCTATTTCACCCTGTTTCCTCCCCTCACCTCCCCCCTCTGTCTCTTCAATATTTTCCTTTTCTTCTTTGATAGATACAAGCTATTAATTCACCATAGTCCTTAGGCCACAAGGGTAGATCCACTTCCGGGAGTTGCAATGTCTTCAGGAAATTCGGGAGATCCCTAATATCCTGAAAAGTTGCTTTTTGTCCTTTGTAGTATACCATTATTTCAAATGGGTACCTCCATTTATATAAGATCTTTCTCTCTCTCATTAATTTCAATAGGGGCTTCACTGCTTTTCTTAATTCCAAAGTAGTTTCAGATAAATCCTGAAGGAGGATTATCTTTGCTCCATCAAAATCTATTACCCTTTGTTGTCTGGCTTTTTCCAGGATTCTTTCTTTGATATGAAAAAAGGGATTTTATTATAACTTACCGTAAAATCCTTTTCTCTAAATTCTGACAGACGCAGCCTTCTTATGACACGTGGGGTTATGCTCATCTCACTAGGAGTAGACTAGGCAAAAACACAAAAGCATAGGCTGGCTCCTCCCAGGGGGCCGTCCTCATCTTAGCATATAATCCCCCTGCTCTGCATAGCACATCAGTTCGTAACAAGCCGTACAAACTCAACGCAGAGGGGTGGGTGCTGCATCTGTCAGGGAACTCAGAGAAAAGGATTTTACGGTAAGTTATAATAAAATCCCTTTTACTCTTCCGTTCACTGACAGACGCAGCCTTCTTATGACACATGGGGACGTCCCAAAGCTGTGCCAATCAAGAGGGGTGGGCAAACCATAACAAATGTACCCAACAGAAAAACGCCCTCTCAGACGGCGCTCACCGCACCTATACTGCCGCCTGTAATACTTTGCGGCCCAAAGCAGCATCCAAAGATGCTGAAACTTTAATTTGGTAAAACTTAGTAAACGTGTGCACTGAGGCCCAAGTAGCTGCTTTGCACACCTGAGACACCAAGGCTTGGTGTCTAAACGCCCAGGAAGTACTAACTGCCCTGGTGGAATGAGCCGTGACTGGAAAAGAGGGAACCTTGCCCCGAATCTCATATGCATGAGTCACGGTCCTCCTTATCCAACGAGAAATGGTAGCGGACGAGGCCGCAATGCCTTTGCGCGACCCTTCCGTCAGCACAAATAAAGAATCAGACTTCCGAAAAGCAGCTGTAGAAAATAAATACACCTGCAAAGCCCTCACCACATCCAAAGAATGTAGTTCAACTTCCTTGGGATGTGACGGGTGCGGGCACAATGAGGGAAGAACAATATCCTCATTTAAATGAAAAGAAGAAACCACCTTCGGAAGAAACGAAGGGGAAGGTCGCAAAACCGCCTTGTCCTTGTGAAGGACCAAGTAAGGTGACTTGCATGATAACGCTGCTAACTCAGACACCCGCCTAGCGAATGTGACAGCAACCAGAAAAGCCACTTTCTGCGACAAAAGTCGCAAGGGAATATCCCTGATCTTTTCATATGGTGGCTTCTGCAGCACAGAAAGCACCAGATTCAAATCCCACGGTGCCAGAGGCAACTGTATCCGAGGAGCCACATGACATACCCCCTCTACGAATGTACGGATCAATGAATGAGACGCCAAGGGCCGTTGAAAGAAACGCCAGGGCCGAAATCTAACCCTTAAGCGTACTTAACGCCAGGTTCTTGTCCAGTCCTTGCTGCGAAAAAGTCAGCACTCTGGACACAATATAAAAGCGGGGGTTCCAACCCCCTGCCTCGCACCAGGTAATATATAGAATATATTAATATTTATATAATATATATATAAATCTTACATGAAGTATCCTTACGTGATCCAATCATAGTAGGGATCACGGAGTCTGAGACACCCCTATCCCTCAACACCTGGGACTCAATAGACAAGCCGTCAAAGCCAGCGAGGGTAAAGCAGGGTGCAAAATGGGCCCCTGAGACAGTAGGTCTTCGCCAAGTGGAAGGCACCACAGAACATCTGTAACCATACCTACTACGTCGGCGCACCAAGGGCGCCGAGGCCAATCCGGTGCTACCAGGATTGTCGGGATTCCCTCTGCTTCTATCCTGCGCAAAACCCGCAGTAGAAGCTTTAGAGGAGGAAAGATGTACAGAAGCCGATAGCGACCCCAGGGCGCAACCAGAGCTTCCGAGGCGACCGCCAGCAGATCATTTGTTCTGCACATGAAGGTCTGTACCTTGTGATTGAACCTGGAGGCCATGAGGTCCACCTCTGGTGTGCCCCACTTCAGGCAAATCCGGCGGAACACTTCTGGATGTAGGGACCATTCCCCCTGATCCAGAGTCCGGCGGCTGAGAAAGTCCGCCTGCCAATTTTCAACGCCTGGGATGTAGATCGCAAAGAGAGCTGGCACGTGAAGTTCTGCCCACCGAAGGATCAGAGTCGCCTCTGTGGCTGCTGCTGAGCTTCTTGTTCCGCCCTGATGGTTCACATAAGCCACAGCCGTGGCATTGTCCGACTGAACCCGGACAGGGAGGCCTCGCAGCCTGACCAACGGGACAAAGTCTGATCACTCTCAGTTCCAGTACATTTATTGGAAGACAAGCTTCCTGCGCTGACCAACGACCCTGGGCAGAGAAATGACCCAGGACCCCTCCCCAGCCCAATAGGCTGCCATCCGTCATTACCATCGACCAATTCAGGGGGAGAAAACATTTCCCCAACTTTAGGGCCGGAGCCCGAATCCACCAAATCAAGGATCCTCGGGACTGATGGTTCAACCTGATCAGTCTGTCTAGGGATAGGGGAGATTTGTCCCATTGCGACAAAATCGCCTTCTGCAAGAGCCGCGTGTGACTCTGGGCGTAAGGTATCGCTTCGAAAGTCGACACCATGAGCCCCAACACCCGCATACAGAACCGTAAGGAGGGCCACTGGCGTGATAGCAGGGTTCGCACTGCCGCCTTAAGTGTCAGGAGCTTGCTCGGTGGTAAAAACACCCTTGCCTGAACCGCGTCCAGAATCAGACCCAGGTAATCCAGCCGGCAGGATGGAGTCAATGATGACTTCTGCAGGTTGATTAGCCAACCAAACTCCTCTAACGTGGACACCGTAATTGTCACGTTCTCCTCCAGAGCTGTAGCAGACTCTGCTCTCAGGAGTAAATTGTTGAGGTATGCTACTACCGCAATACCTCTCTGCCTCAGTAGCGCCAGCATAGGAGCCACCACCTTGGTGAACACTGGGGGAGATGAGGCCAACCTGAAGGGAAGTGCCGCAAACTGGTAATGCAGATCACCCACTGCGAAGCGTAGAAAACGCTGGTGACTGTGACAAACTGGAACATGGAGATACGCGTCCCTGATATCCAGGGACGCCATGAACTCCCCTTGGTGCAGGGCGGCCACGACCGAGCGGATGGAATCCATCCTGAATCTCTTCGTCTTTACGAAGCGGTTTAATGCCTTCAGCTCCAGAACTGGCCTGACACCGCCCTTTTTGGGCACCACAAAGAGGTTTGAGTAAAACCCGCAAAATCTTTCCCCCGTGGGTACCGGTACAATCACGCCCTGTTCGGCTAGCACCCGAACAGCGCCTAGCAGCGCCTCCTGAGGGAGTCTCAAGTTTGAAGGGAAGAACCTTTCTGGGGGCAGAGATATGAATTCTATCCTGTACCCGGAGGACACCACCTCCAGTACCCACTGATCGGTGATGCGGGCAGTCCATCTGTCTGTGAACCCCAGCAACCGGCCCCACACCCGCAAGTCGGGCGGGGGCAACCCATCATGCAGAGGTTGATTTATCCTTCGCTTTTTCGGACCTAGGCTGCCAAGGCTTTTTACTGTGCCCAGCGGCAGCCTTACCGGACTTGAAGCCCTTACCCGCTGGGCTAGGCGCCTGAAAAAACTTCTGACCAGAAGAGACAGGACCCTGCCTACGACGACGATCTCGTCGCTTCGGCTCTGGAAGGAAAGTACTCTTCCCTCCCGTGAAATCCTTAATAATCTTATCCAACTGTGGGCCAAACAGACGCCCTCCCTGAAAGGGCAGATCTGCAAGAGCTTTCTTTGAAGCCAGGTCACCCGACCAAAAGCAGAGCCACAGCACCCGCCTGATAACAATTGCAAAAACAGACATTTTTGACAATATGGGAAGAAGGTCCAAGGCAGCATGGCATATGTAGCGGAGACCCTCTTCCAAATGTTGTGCCCGCTGCGCCTCAGCCTGTGCACACTCACAAGTTAAACCAGTGTGCAGTGTGGCAGCGTGCTCTTGAAGAGATTGTGCCGCCATCGCAGTCGCTAGCGCAGGCCGCATGGCTGACCCAGCCAACAAGAACAGTGCTTTAGACACTGCCTCCATGCGGCGATCAGCCGCCTCCCTAAAAGACGGCGACCCCTTCAAGGGAATGGTCGTTGCCTTATGCAGACGGGCCACTGGGGGGTCCACCGTTGGGAAGCCCATCTCTTAGTAAAGCTATCCTCAAAGGGGTAGCGAACAGCAAAGCTCTTATGAAAGGCAAAGGAATTTGGTGGCCGTAGCCATTCCTTGAACACCGCCTGTTCAAACACCTGATCATAAGGGTAAGCCCTAGGGGACCTAGGGGGTTTAAGTGGTCCACAAACATATGCGGACTCATGCGACTCCGCTGCTTGGTTAAGCCGCATGGAGTCGCGGATATCAGCTTTCAGAGCGGCCACTATCGCTTTATCACGCGAAAAGGGAGCCTCCTGATCACCTTCGCCGTCTGAGGGCAATTCACCCTCTGAAAGGACCACAGGTGTGACCACCGAGGTGCTTTCTGGATCCGAATCCTCCCGAGGACTGAGGGGGAGGTGGGCGTTTCTTAGGGCCCCCCAGAACCGGGTCCCCCACCCGGGGAAAGTATTCCCCAAATACCGCCCTCAGCTTTTCCAGGGACACCAAGGTTCCTGGAGTGGATTGTTGATCCGCAGGTACCCCTGCCATAGCATTGCCGGCCTATGACATCCCAGCCTTCGGGCACCCCCACTGTGTAACCACCACCTCTACCCCACCAATCAGCCAGGGAGACCCGGGAGGATTGCACCCACCACTACCAGCACCCAGGGAGAGCCAGCTATACTTGCTGTTTACGATGCCTCAGCACTGTGACCGGAATGAGCAAATGTCAAACAACCCACTGCACTCCGAAAGCCTGCATCTGAGCGTCAGCCACGTTGTCGAAGTGAAACCGGAAGAATCCCTTTGGTCTTTAAACACACTTCCTATGACATGTGTGTAGTACCAAAAATGGCCACTGGGGGCCGCCAGAGGACAGGCTGAAAACCACATGGTTACCAAACAAACGGAAGCTGCCATTCACTACAAGCAGAGCTTAACAGGAATAATGGCGCGGTCGGCTTAACGCAGTGCTCCGAACGGTCAGTGCAAGGTGTGGTACTGCGGGGGGGAGGGGGGGGGACGGGAGATAATCCTCAAAGGGGTACCATTCCGTGTGTCCCAACTAACGGACCCCCCACTGGCCGGCTACCTCAGAAGCTGCTCAGGTGCCCGCTCTTCACTCCCTGGGGCGGAAGAGGGGTCCACTCACCAATCCGACGGGCGCAGCGGGTAGCCACCCGGAGCAGATTTACCTCCCCATAGAGAGGCATGCTGCTGGCCAGGCCTCTGGACAGGCAAACCCATCACTGGGCTCTAGTGGGTTTTAGCCACTGGCCGCCGGCACGGAACGGGCGCTATGCGGCTGGTCCCCCCTAAGGGTAGCTCGCATAGTGTCGGCCGGACTGGGGAAAGTTTTGGATTCGAGATATCCTCTATACCACCAGCCGGCTTCTTGATAGCAGTCTTCATCAGAAAAACTCTTCAGGAGACCGCAGATCCCATAGGGAACCAGGTCTACTCCTTGCACTAGGCAATTAAAAACTGATGTGCTATGCAGAGCAGGGGGATTATATGCTAAAGGTGAGGACGGCCCCCTGGGAGGGGCCAGCCTATGCTTTGGTTTGTTTTTGCCTAGTCTACTCCTAGTGAGATGAGCATAACCCCACGTGTCACAAGCAAGCTGCGTCTGTCAGTGAACGGAAGAGTAATAATGAACCTTACATATCGCATCTCTTGGTTTTAAAGGGTCTTGGTTCCTTGGCCCTAGGGTTCTGTGTGCTCTATCTAATAACATTTTGTTTGTATCGGGACATTGTATAAGAGTATTGAAAATGCCCTGAAGTGTAGAATTTAGCTCTTCTGGGCCAGTGGCTTCTGGGACCCCCCTGACCCTAATATTATTCCTTCTTTCCCTATTTTCATAGTCATCCATATTTATGATGATTTGTTTTAAACATTGGTTTTGTTCCATATTTTTTTCTTCTGACTGAGCTACTTTCTGCCCCATATCGGCCATTTTCTCTTGGGTATCTTCCAAGCCCCCTTTTATTGTCTGTATTTCATTCTTATATAATGTCTCCAAACGTAACATATATTCACTCATATCTTTAGTGGGTAAGGATTGTATGCATGTCTGTAGGTCCCATGGCTCTTCCTCTCCTTTATCCCGTGTTGTTTTTATTTAAAGTGTTCATTGGAGTACTTATCTGATTGTTTAATTGCTCACTTCCCATCTCCTTACGTTCCCCACTAGGTGTACCAGAGAAGGTGTCCGCCATGCTACATTGTTCTCCCTGTCCTTGGTGTACTTGAAAAAAGCCCTTTATGTTTGTAATTTGTTCTCCTTGTGTTTTGTCCCCCTTTCCATCTTTTGGACCTAGTGAGATTTTTTTAGCCTTGGACGTCTGGGCTCCTTTAGCAGGCATGCTCTTGTGATGTTTGCCTCTGATTCCCTTCTCCCCTTTTTATGTCTTATCGCAATTCACCCAGTTTAGAGGGGATGGGTGTTTGCCAGAATCATATGCTCCAAGAAAGTCCACCACTCCAGGGAGGGTATGGTATGGTGTGGCTTCCTTAGGGGAGTATAGTGTATTAGCACTCAAGTCGTCCTTTCTCTCCAGTAACTATTGCCACCACCTTAGTCTTCACGCATAGATCCAACTCCCGTGTGCACTCACTGATTATCTCGTGGTTTTACTGCTCCCTGCTTCCCCGCTCACCTTATGATGGACGGTCTCTCGTACCGGCTCGCTATCCCCACAGCATCCCTCTTAGATGTTTCTTGGGTCTGGCAGAGCAGTCCTGTTGTCAGTAACGAACGGCATGGGTGTCCGCCCTCTCACAGCAGTCCCGGCCAGCCGCCCCCCTTTTCCACGCGGTCCCAACGGTTTCCCGGACTAACGCGAGATCCCGCTCTGTCTCCCCCGTCCAGTTGGGTGCCTGCGCGGTCCTTCAATATCGCGGCTCCCGCTCTTCACCGCTTTGGTTCTGAGGGGTATGCCCGCGTCCCGTGCCGAGAGTACAGGTGCCAGGGAAGAACTAGATAGAGAGCCCACGTCCTCTCTTTCCTTTGCCGCCTTTACGCTTCTCACAGAGAGGTATGTGCCCTGTAATTCCCCGGAGAACAGAGGAGCGTGTTCAATCCGCGGCCATCTTGGCTGATTGGCTGAGCCCCGGCCCCCCCACATGGTGAGTTTTTTCACGGTTTAATTTTTTCCCAGAATTCTTTGCAAAATCATGTTTTTTTGTTTTTTTTTTAAATCACAAAATTTTCATTATAACAGGTTATTTCTCTCACATGGCATATGCATACCACAAATTACACCCCAAATAAAATACATTCTACTACTCCTCCTGAATATGGCGATACTACATGTGTGGGACATTTTCACAGCCTGGCCACATACAGACACCCAGCATTGACATAGCACCTTCAGGCGTAAATTGCACAAAAAATTCATTTCTCAACCATCTATTACACTTTTGAGGGCCCTGGAGCACCAGAACGACGGAATAACCAACAAAATGACCCCATTTTGGAAAGCGAACACCCCAACGTATAATCTATGAGGCATAATGAGTCTTTTGAATGGTTCATTTTTTAGAGAAGTTTTTGGAAAATGTGGGAAAAAAATGCACACTTTTTTTTTTTTTACACACAAAGTTGTCCATTTAAAAGACATTTTTATCACATAGCATGTACATAACAAAAATGGCACCCCAAAATACATTCTGCTACTCCTCCTGAGTATGGCGATATTTTTACACAGCCTGGCCACATACAGAGGCCCAACATTGACATAGCACCCTCAGGCATTCTACAAGCATAAATTGCACATCACATTTCTCAACTACCTATTAGGCCTCATACACACGGGCGTTTGTTTCTTCATTCTATTTTTGCTAGAAGAGACACCAGGCGACGCCGGTCTAAAAATGTCGGCATTTTGCGAAGTTTCTCTTTGGCGTTAATGAGCGTTTCATAGCATTTCTTGGCGTCAAAGTCAACAAGCGTTTATTTTTTTAAAAAGACATCCCACACCAATTTATTCACTCCCAAATTACCCACAATGCAAATAGAACACAAAAAAACGTTGGAGAACATGTGACGATGCCATTTTGGTTTGAGAGAGTAAGGAGAAAGCATTGTGATTGTTTGAGTTTTGGCGTTTTTTTTTTTGTGGTTTTCTGCGTGTCTGTTGCGATTTTTTAGCATGGATCCCATCATGCAAAGGGTCGATCAGGCGATTCTGCTGATCATTTTGCGGAGGTTGCAGAGAAGGAGAGCGTTGGAGGAGAGGATCAGCAGAATCAGCAGAAGACGGTTCTGGATACACCCTATGGTGTCCCAACGCAAGTCGGTGGGGTACTATAAGTATATACGCAAAACTGCTTGTGTATCCTGAAAAGTTCCAAAACTTCCAAAAGGACGGACACCGTGATGCGGCGCTCTGTCACCTGAGGAACGTCTGCTGGTGACACCGGTAAGTTTTATTTTATAACACATTAGGGGTGGGGGTAGGGTGTAGCATATATAGGGTATAGTCAGGGGTAGGGTGTAGCATATTTAGGGTATAGTCAGGGGTGGGGTGTAGTATATATAGGGTATAGTCAGGGGTGGGGTGTAGCATATATAGGGTATAGTCAGGGGTGGGGTGTAGCATACATAGGGTATAGTCAGGGGTGCATGGTTCGGAATAGGGATTAGGGGATAGGTTAAGGCAGTGTTCACACCATTTGCAAATTGTTTGCAGGTTCCCAACATCCAATTCGCAATAGCTTGAGATTTCAACTGGCTCTCTATGGAGCCAGTTCACCTATCACCACAGCAGGTCCGATGCGTTTTTCACAAAAAACACTGTGTGACTTTTGGTCCGTTTCAGGTCCGAATTCGACTAAAAATCCGGGCTGAAATCGGACCTGAAATGGTGGACCAGGACGCACCGGACCCCTGCTGTGAGCCGCATGTGGTTCATATATGAACCCAGCCTGAGGTGCATCATAGGTGTTAATATAAGGATAGTATAGGCTTAGTGCATGAAAACGAATTCTAATTTCATTTCTAATATTTACATTCAAGGTTTTTGGCAACGGGGCAAAGCTTTGTGACTTTGCACCATTATTTTTTGCTCGGCGTGTCAACGGTGTCCGAAATTGTCAGGGAGACCTGTGTTGCTATTTGGGAGGAGCTACATGGTGTGGTAATGCCGGAGCC
This sequence comes from Glandirana rugosa, assembly GCA_018402905.1. Taxonomy (NCBI): domain Eukaryota; kingdom Metazoa; phylum Chordata; class Amphibia; order Anura; family Ranidae; genus Glandirana; species Glandirana rugosa. Next base: position 122,153 of record BLSH010502848.1, read on the forward strand.
CACTGAAGACCTATGGGAACATGTCGTTGATACTTATTGGGAAAAAACACAGTTCCCCAATTGCATAGGGGCCCTGGATGGTAAACATATCAGGGTCAAGAAACCACCCCACTCAGGATCTTGTTATTTTAATTATAAAAAATATTTTTCTGTGGTGCTGTTAGCGTTAGCTGACGCCAATTTAAAATCATTACTGTGGATGTCGGAGCCTATGGCAGCCAGGGTGATGCACGCATATTCCGGAGGTCGGCTTTTGGACGCCTCTTAAATGAAGGACGAATGCACATCCCGCTTAGCCGACCCCTGCCGTGTACCGAGGAGTCAAACATACCACTAGTGATAGTCGGCGATAAGGCCTTTGGACTGGCAGAACATTTAAATGAGGCCATACAGTGGGTACGGACTCAGCCACGAAAAGGTGGTCTTCAATTACACACTTATCCGAGCACGCCGGGACGTTGAATGTGCCTTTGGAGTCTGCAGCGTAAGATGGAGGGTATTACTGACCTGCATGCAGCTGGACGTCGATCCGAGTCGTGCTGGCGTGCTCCACAACTACTTACGTAGCAGTGACACAAGTCATCTAGAACCACAACCCACACCCCAGAGTCAACGCCATCAATTCATTGACTTGAGAGCATCTGCTCGAGTAATGAGCATTGGAGACCAGTTTGCTGTTTCTTTTTTGTTTCGCCAGATGGAGAAGTTTCCTGGCAAGATGATCATGTCTAAAAAAATTACCTATCCTTTCAATAAAGCCCATTTTATTCATTTTAATCGATTGTATGTCTTTTTTACATAGCATATTTATACTAGTGAATTTCGTTCTGACAAGAATATGTGCATGCCAAGGACACATTTTGTCCTTAGCATGCGCGTGTCCTGGTCAGCATGGAAAGTACTTTGCATTCTGACCAGGACACGCGCATGCTAAGGACAAAATGAGTGAACCCTCGTGGGTGAACCCTGCAAACGCAGGGGCACGTATACTTGTGGGGGTTGTAAAATTTGTCATCTCATGAACACCAGCACCCATATAAAGTTACCCAACAGCCATTATTTCAAACCTAAACACTTCGCCAATTGCACCACTATGGGAGTGGTCTACCTACTTACCTGTGCCTGTGGGGCCTTCTATGTGGGTAAAACCACACAAAAATTTTAGAAGAGAGCCTCCAGACACTTGACAGCTATAAAAACACGAAACCCGGATTTACCATTGGGGCGACATGCTAGGGATCATCATAGTAATTGCCTTCCAACAATCAAGTTCCCTTATTTTAGACAGGGTTCACCCCAGCAACCGAGGAGATTGGGACAAAATCTTGATGCAAAATGAGACCCGCTGGATAGTGGCCCTCAATGCCACTATTCCACCGGGCCTCAATAGCATGGTCAGTTATTGTCCATTCCTGGAGGGCTTTGTTTCGGGGACTTCGGAAGGACATGGCTAACACCCTTTATGTGCACCACCACATTATGAGTGTCAGGTCTGAGCATTCCTAGATTAACAGTTTCCTGGAAAGTGGATTGGTCGTCGTGGGCCAGTTGAATGGCCCCCAAGGTCTCCCAATCTGACCCCCTTAGACTTTTATCTTTGGGGTCATCTGAAGGCAATTGTCTATGCTGTGAGGATACAAGATGTGCAGCACCTGAAACTACGGATACTGGAAGCCTGTGCTAGCATTTCTCCTGCGGTGTTGCTATCAGTGTGTGAAGAGTGGGAGAAGAGGGTTGCATTGACAATCCAACACAATGGGCAGCACATTGAACACAATTTATAAGTGGTCAGAAACTTGTAAATAACTCATGAAAGAATAAAGTTACGTTAAAACCAAGCACACCATTGTTTTTCTTGTGAAATTCCCAATAAGTTTGATGTGTCACATGACCCTCTTCCTATTGAAAAAACAAAAGTTGGATTCAAAATGGCCGACTTCAAAATGGCCGCCATGGTCACCACCCATCTTGAAAAGTTTCCCCCTCACATATACTAATGTGCCACAAACAGGAAGTTAATATCACCAACCATT
>BLSH010502848.1:125536-152298 GCA_018402905.1 Glandirana rugosa
GGGGGGGGGGGTGGGGTGACTGGAAACCCCCCTGTTTCCCCCCCCCCCTTTTTTTTTCTTCCTTTTCTAGATCTATTGGAGATTCTTCGCCAATATTTTTGAATGCACTTATATGTGCCCCACTGACAAAGATCCGTCCGTCCATCTGTAGCATTACCCATCTCCCCCCACAGATGTGGGGTATATCTGCGATCATTATCAACCAGGTACTCTTTGAAATTAAATTAATCTTTGCTTCACTCATGTGGTGGTGGCGCTGTGTGTCAGGCTATTGAATACCATATTAACAATGACTCACACAATATTTTACAAAACATATTTATCACTATCATATTTATTTATTTTTTCTCTCTACAGTGAAGACCATTAGTGTCCTACTACAACACATATTTGGTTGCCACAATCTCTTGCACAGTTACCCCTGATGAAGGGCGTGAAGGCTTCGAAAGAGAACATCCAAGGCGTAAATTGTGGCTTCCAAATTCACAAATGTGCCTTATTTGCAGATGATTTATTGCTATTTGTCACATCCCCCCACACCTCAATCCCAAATATCTTCACACTTCTACAAGAATTTGGCAAAGCCTCCAGGCTTCATGTCAACCTCTCTAAACCAGCGGCTTTTAACATCACCACTCCAGACTTAGCAATTACTCAGCTTAAAGAATGCTTTAAATTATCATGAAGTTCCTCACACATCCCATACCTCGGAGTCAACTTGACGGCTAATATCAAGGAATTCATCCGAATTAAATTACCCACCTATGTTCAAAAATTGTCAGATGATACGTGTAGATGGACAGAGAAGGGCTATCATGGCTGAAAAGGATAAATTCGGTTAAAATGACCATGTTTCCTAGAATTCTGTATCTGTTTAGATCACTTCCCATCCCAGTAAAGAAATCACATTTGCAGAAATTTCAATCACAGGTATTCAAGTTTATACGGGGTAGTAAAGGTTTTAGGTGTCCCTCAAGTGTTCTGCTGAGAAGACGGAACCAAAGTGGCTTGGTGGTTCCGGATCTCTGGAAATACTACCAAGCAGCCCAGCTCGCTCAATTTTCGGCTATATATGCCCAAGACAATAGTCCAGACTGGGTGTCAATGTAGAGGCAAGTGGTTCCCTAGAACACCATTCACTTCTTGGCCGGAATGCCTTCCAAACTTAGGTCTCCAGTTCTAGCCCCTACCTTGTTCCACTCGCTGTCCCTTTGTCATTCCCTCTATAACTCTCACCTTCTGATCTCTGGTCCCACCCTCTTAGTCATCTTTTTTCACAACCCACAACCCCCCCCGGCCAAGACATTGGGGGCCAAGTAGTGGACGGACAAAGGCCTATATAGAATTGGCCATTCTCTGTCCTCTTCGGGTCCCATGACGCTCAGCAATAGTATTAACAAACTAGGTATGCCACCATCGGAAAAAAAGGTATATTATTATAACTTACTGTAAAATCCTTTTCTCTGAGTTCACTGACAGACGCAGCTCTTATGACACATGGGGTTATGCTCATATCACTAGGAGTGGACTAGGCAAAAATAAAACAAAAGCAAAGGTTGGCCCCTCCCAGGGGGCCGTCCTCACCTTAGCATATAATCCCCCTGCTCTGCATAGCAAATCAGTTCGTAACAAGCCGTACAAACTCCACAGAGGGGTGGGTGCTGCGTCTGTCAGTGAACTCAGAGAAAAGGATTTTACAGTAAGTTATAATAAAATCCCTTTTACGTTCACAGACGCAGCTCTTCTTATGACACATGTGGATGTCCCAAAGCTGTGCCAATCAAGAGGGGTGGGCAAACTATAACAGTACCCAACAAAAAAGCCCTCTCAGGTGGCGCCATCCACGCCTAAACTGCCACTTGTAATACTTTGCGGCCAAAGGCAGCATCCGGAGATGCATTAACATCAATCTTGTAAAACTTAGTAATCGTGTGCACTGAGGCCCAAGTAGCCGCTTTGCACACCTGGTGTCTAAATGCCCAGGAAGTACTAACTGCCCTGGTGGAATGGGCCGTGACTGTAAACGGGGGAACCTTGCCCCGAACCTCATATGCATGAGTCACGGTCTTCCTGATCCAACGAGAAATGGTAGCAGACGAGGCCGCCATGCCTTTGCGCGACCCTTCTGTCAGTACATAAAGAATCAGACTTCCGAAAAGAAGCTGTAGAAATCAAATACACCCGCAAAGCCTTCACTACATCCAACGAATGCAGATCAAATTCTTTGGGATGCAACGGGTGCGGGCACAATGAGGGAAGAACAATATCCTCATTCAAATGTAAAGAAGAAACCACCTTCGGGAGAAACGAAGGGGGAAGGTCGCAAAACCGTCTTGTCCTTATGAAGGACCAAGTAAGGTGACTTGCAGGATAATGCTGCCAACTCGTACACCCGCCTAGCGGATGTAACAGCCACCAAAAAGGCCACTTTCTGCGACAACAGTCGCAAGGTAATTTCCCTAATCTTTTCATATGGTGGCTTCTGCAGCACAGAAAGCACCAAATTCAAATCCCACGGCGCCAGAGGCGACCGTATCCAAGGGGCCACATGACGTACACCCTGTACAAATGTACGGATCAACGAATGTGACACCAAGGGCCGTTGAAAAAGAACCGCCATGGCCGAAATCTGACCCTTAAGCGTACTTAACGCCAGGTTCTTGTCCAGTCCTTGCTGTAAAAAAAAAAAAACGTACTCTGGACACTGTATAAGAGCGGGGGTTCCAACCCCCGTCTTGCACCAGGCAATCTAGGCCTTCTAGGTCCTATGATAAATCTTACATGAAGTACCCTTACGTGCTTCAATCATAGTAGGGATCACTGAGTCTGAGACACCCCTATACCTCAACACCTGGGACCCAATAGCCAAGCCGTCAAAGCCAGCGAGGGTAAAGCAGGGTGCAAGATGGGCCCCTGAGACAGTAGGTCTCAGCGAAGTGGAAGACGCCACGGAACATCTGTCACCACCCGAACCACGTCGGCGTACCAAGGCCACCGAGGCCAATCCGGAGCTACCAGGATTGTTGGGATTCCCTCTGCTTCTATCCTGCGCAGAACCCACGGTAGAAGCTTTATGGGAGGAAAGATGTACAGTAGCCGATACCGACCCCAAGGTGCTACCAGTGCGTCTGAGGCGACCGCCAACGTATCTCTTGTTCTGCACACAAAGGTCTGTAACTTGTGATTGAACCTGGAGGCCATGAGGCCCACCTCTGGTGTGCCCCACTTGAGGCAAATCTGGCGGAACACTTCTGGATGTAGGGACCACTTCCCCTGATCGAGTCCAGAGGCTGAGAAAGTCCGCCTGCCAGTTTTCCAAGCCTGGAATGTAGATTGCAGAGAGAGCTGCTGCCCAGCTTCTCGTTCCGCCCTGATGGTTCACATATGCCACAGCCGTGGCATTGTCCGACTGAACCCGGACAGGGAGGCCTCACAGTCTCGCCAACCAACGGGACAGACAAAACCTGATCGCTCTCAGTTCCAGTACATTTATTGGAGGCTAGCTTCCTGGACTGACCAACGACCCTGGGCAGAGTACTGTCCCAGGACCCAACCCCAGCCCGACAGGCTGGCATCCGTCGTTACTATCGATCAATTGAGGGGGAGGAAACATTTTCCCAATTTTAGGGCTGGAGCCCGAATCCACCAAATCAAGGATCCTCGGGACTGATGATCCAACCTAAGTCTGTCTAGGGATAGGGGAGATTTGTCCCATTGCTACAAGATCACCTTCTGCAGGAGCCAAGTGCGACTCTGGGCATAAGGTATCGCTTCGAACGCCGACACCATGAGCCCCAACACTCGCATACAGAAGCGTAAGGAGGACCACTGGCGTGATAACAGGGTTCGCACTGCTGCCTGTAATGTCAGGAGCTTGCTCTGCGGTAAAAATACCCTTCCCTGCACCGTGTCCAGAATCAGACCCAGGTATTCCAGCCGGTAGGATGGAGTCAACGATGACTTCTGCAGGTTGATCAGCCAACTGAATTCTTTTAACGTGGACACCGTGATCATCACGTTCTCCTCCAGAGACGCAGCTGACTCTGCTCTCAGGAGTAAATCGCCGAGGGACACTACCACCGCGATACCTCTCTGTCTCAACAGTGCCAGCATCAGGGCCGCCACCTTGGTGAACACTCGGGGAGACGAAGCCAGCCCGAAGGGAAGTGCCACAAACTGGTAAAGCAGGTCCCCCACTGCGAAGCGTAGAAAACGCTGGTGACTGTGACAAACTGGAACGTTAAGATACGCGTCCCTGATATCCAGGGACGCCAAGAGTTCCGCTTGGTGTAGGGCGGCCACGACCGAGCGGATGGACTCCATCCTGAATCTTTGTCTTCACAAAGCAGTTTAGTGCCTTCAGGTCCAGAACTGGCCTGACACCGCCTTTCTTGGGCACCACAAAGAGGTTTGAGTAAAACCTGTGAAATCTTTCCATTGCGGGTACCGGTACCATCACCCCCTGTTCGGCAAGCGTCCGAACGGCGCCCAGAAGCGCCTCCCGACGCCCCTGAGGGAGTTTTAAGTTCGAAGGGAAGAACCTTTCTAGGGGTAGAGAGATGAACTCTATCCTGTACCCGGAGGACACCACCTCCAGCACCCACCGATCGGTGATGCGGGCAGCCCATCTGTCTGCGAACCCCAGCAACCGCCCCCCCACCCGTGAGTCGGGCGGGGGCAACCCATCATGCAGAGGTTGACTTATCCTTCGTTTTTTCGGACTTATGTTGCCAGGGCCTTTTACTGGACCCAGAGGAAGCCTTACCGGACTTGAAGCCCTTACCCGCTGAGCCGGGTGCACAAAAAAACTTCTTCGGACCTGAAGAAACAGGGCCCTGCCTACGGCGAAACTCTCGCCGGTTTGGCTCCAGAAGGAAAGTACTCTTCCCTCCCGTGAAATCCTTAATGATTTCATCCGACTGTGGGCCAAACAGACGCCCTCCCTGAAAGAGAAGATCTGAAAGAGCTTTCTTCGAAGCCTGGTCGCCCGACCAAGAGCGGAGCCACAGCAACCGCCTGATAATTGCAAAAAACAGACATTTTTGACAGTATGGGAAGCAGGTCCAAGACCGCATCGCATATGTAGCGGAGACCTTCTTCCAAGTGTTGTGCACGTTGCACCTCAGCCTGTGCACACTCACAAGTTAAACCGGTGTGTAGTGTGGCAGCGTGCTTGTGAAGAGATTGAGCCGCCATAGCAGCCGCGAGAGCTGGCCGCATGGCTGACTCAGCCAACAAGAACAGTGCCTAAGACACTGCTTCCGTGCGGCGATCGGCCGCCTCTTTAAAAGACGGAGACCCCTCCAAGGGAATGGCAATTGCCTTATTTAGACGGGCCACCGGTGGGTCCACTGCTGGGGTTAGCCCATCTCTTAGTAAAGCTATCCTCAAAGGGGTAGCGAACAGCAAAGCTTTTGGGTAAAGCAAAGGAATTTTGCGGCCGTAGCCATTCCTTGAACACCGCCTGTTCAAACACCTGATCATAAGGGTAGGCCCCAGGGGACCTAGAGGGCTTAAGCGATCCACAAATATATGTGAACTCAAGCAACTCCCCTGCTTGGTCAAGTCGCATGGAGTCACGGATATCAGTGATCAAAGCGGCTACTATCGCTTTATCACGCAAAAATGGAGGCTCCTGACCACCTTCGCCGTCTGAGGGTATCAGTTCACCCTCTGACAGGTCCACGGGGGTTCCCGTGACCACCGAGGCGCTCTCCAGTTCCGAATCCTCCCCCAAATGACGGGGGGTGGGCGATTTTGGGGACCCCCGGAATCGGGTCTCCCGCCCGGGGAAAGAACTCCCCAAATACCACCCTCAGCTGTTCCAAGTACACCAAAGTTCCCGGGATGGATTGTAACTCCGCAGGTACCCCTGTCATAGCACTGCCGGCCTCTGACATCCCAGACTGTGTGACCACCACCTCTACCCCACCAATCAGCCAGGGAGACCCGGGAGGATCGCACCCACCGCTACCAGCACCCAGGGATAGCCAGCTAAACTTGCTGTTTTAAATGCCTCAGCACTGTGACCGTAATGAGCAATGCCAAAAATCAACTGCACTTCAAGAGCCTGCACCGCCGTCTGTCAGCCACGTTGTCCAAGCAAAAATGGAAGTGCTTCTGCTGTTTTTATCACTTCCTGCAATACTGAGAATGACCACTGAGGGCCGCCAGAGGACAGGCTGAAAACCGAATGCAGTCTCCAAACGGTAAGTGCGGGGTGCGGGGGAACGGGAGATGACCACCTCAGATGCATCCCCACTAATAGGCCCCCACTGGCCAGCTACCTTAGAAGCTGCCCAGGTGCCCACTCTCCACGCCCTAAGACGGAAGAGGGGTCTACTCACCGATCTGATGGGCACAGCGGGTAGCCACCCGGAGCAGACTTACCTCCCCACGGAAAGGCATGCTGCTTGGCCAGGCCCCTGGACCAGAACAGAACCAGTCACTGGGCTCTAGTGGGATTAGACATTGGCCGCCCGCACGGAACGTGCGCTATGCGGCGTGCCCCCGCTAAGGGTAGCTCGCATAGACGTTGGCCGGACTGGGGAAAGTTTTTGGATTCTGGATATCCTCTATACCGCCAGCCGGCTTCTTGAAAGCAGTCTCCATCAGAAAAACCTTCAGGAGACCACAGATCCCATAGGGAACCAGGTCTACTCCTTGCACTAGGCAATAAAAACTGATGTGTTATGCAGAGCAGGGGGATTATATGCTAAGGTGAAGACGGCCCCCTGGGAGGGGCCAACCTATGCTTTTGTTTTATTTTTGCCTAGTCTACTCCTAGTGATATGAGCATAACCCCATGTGTCATAAGAGCTGCGTCTGTCAGTGAACGTAAGAGTAATTCAGTTTCCAGCAAATCCATCATTTTATTTCTACACTATAGAAGTCTAAACCCCTCCCTACGGCATTACCACTTATGAGAAATGGTGTTCGGAGGGCACAGTTCAGAGAGGAGGCATTTTGTTAATTTACGCAGCACTGACAGAGCAATCTAAAAAAACGGCATAGGTCGAAAATTGGGAGAGGGATCTGGATTCCTGCTGGGAGGCAGAAGTGTGGTTTCTCCTCTTTCCAAAGATTTTTTAAAGGGCAAGTTAATGTGTCTCTGATGGAAGCTAGCATTAAAGTTATTACTCGCTGGTACCTGGTTCCTGTTCGACTGATGATTATGTTCCCAAACTCTTCACCAATTTGCTTCAGAGGATGTGGTCTTCGGGGATCCTATATTCATATATGGTGGGAATGCCCCCGAATCCGAGATTTTTGGAATATAATTGTTTTCCCACTTTGGAAGGTCACAGGTAATGCTCTTGAAGGCCCCGAAAATAGTCCTTCTGAAACATAGGCCTACTGGCCTATCTAGTCCACTCTTTAAACTCACCCAGTTCATACTATTGGGAGCCAAGATTACACTAGCTAGAGCTTGGAAACAGCCTTCGGTATCATTTAAGGCTGCGAAAAGAAAGGTATCTTGGATCATGACACAGGATAAAACTGCTAATTATATCTTCAACTCCTCGGACAAATTTGATTCCATTTAGGAAACATGGAGAAATTAACTAAACTCACCCATTTGACGAAGTCAGGTCCCCTACTGGCACAAACTCTCCCTGATGCCTTTTTTCTGTCTTTCACCCCTTCTCTCTCTTTTATCTGTCCTTCTCTTTGGCATGTTTTCATTACAAGTCAGAATATCAGTGAGATGTTTTGTCATTTATCGAACAGCTCAGGAGCACTTTGCATCCCTTCTTACGCCAGTTGACTGTTTTGGGCAATTCATGTTTATCAGGAAGGTAGCATATGTTAAGAGAAGTCGTCTGGAAGAAAGTTAGAACATTTCACCTTCTCCACACGACACGGTGTGCTCCCATCAGGGGTGTCGGAGGGAAGTTTAGATAATGAAAGGAGCCTCCTGATAGCCAGTAAATTCATCTGTATTGCTTTCTCCATTTTCATATAGTCCCGAAATTTGTAATTTTTTCCTGATATGTATAAGTACTTAATATCAAAATGATTAATACTTTACTATGTTTGTTCACTTATTCTTTAAACCTAATAAAAACTATTGATTGAAAATTAGCCCGGTAACAATCGCTCAGGCTGCTGGTACCTAGATTGTGGTCCCACCAGCTGGAAAATCTGTGTGCTGAATGCAGCTGAGAGTGGTATTGTTACGTTTGTGACAAGCGCAGTGTGAGATTGGCCGGTCCTCTGTCACGAGTTCGACCCATCCTTACTGGTAAGCTATCTCATGGGCACTGGTGAGACTGCATCTGAGGGGCACTGGTGAGGCTGAACTGATCTCTTGCATCATGTCTGCAGTCTCTTACCATCTCCTTAACTATGTCAGCCATCTCTCACCGTCTCTTATCAGGTCTGCTAGAGGTGCACCCAACGGAAATATTGCTAATACTATTAGCAATATGTTTAAGAAGATTGCAGACATAAGATGATTAGAGTGCAGACTGCATTTTTCTTGAGATTTCTTCCACGAAAGGTGCCAATAACGGGCAACAATAAATTAATAATTTAAATTGATGATAGTAATTAAAAAGTTGAATACAATTATATATAAAGATATATATATATTTTTTGAAAACTGTCATTTTTGATTTTTGGCCAAGTGCATCCTGCATTTTTAGTTTCGGTACCAAAATTTCCATTTGGTGCACCTCTACAAAAAATGGTATCCGTGGTCCTGACCTTCCCTAGGCACTGAGACTACAAGACAGCAGCAGTCCCCTACCCCCAGGCGGATGTGACGCTCTGGGTCAGAAGAAGATTTCTCTCTACCGAGAGTTGGTTCCAGGAAACACTAATACTGAAGGGGAGGCCTGGAGGACCACCTTTTATCTGGTGGGGTTAATGTTTCCTATCCTGGTAGGAGAAGCCCTAGATCTCATTGGCTGTCCTGGAAGACGACTTGATAAAAAGTCCACAACTATTACTGTTTTTTTATATATAATTTTTATTTACATGCGCATAGTCAGCGATATTACAGTACAACATAGAATGCCAGACTCAAATGAGCCTGAATTGGCTAAGTAACTAACAAAAGTCTCCATCAGTGGTTACATTGTGAGAAAAATGAAAAAAAATCAAACTATTTGCATAGGCTCATTCCAGTCCCCTCCCTAAGAGGGGTACAGACTATTGAGGTCTGCTCAGCACATTTGGGTTTGCAAAGTCACTGGCCCGTCCTCCCTCCATTGGGCCCGCTACTGCCGGCTCTTCCAGGTCAGCGGTCTCCCACACAGTCCGCCCCCAGCCGAGAGGAGGGGTGTCAAGGCGCCTCCTTCATTCCCACCCTGGCCCTAGGTCAAGCAGGGAGAAGGCTGAGCAGGACCCCGCTCGAGCGCAGGCCCCACCCCTACAAGGGAGGTCGGGGCCCACCACCCCCCCGGGAGGCGGTTAGAAAAACCCCATGGGGGGGTGACCGTTTCCAGCCCCCCTGTGCGTCAGGAAGCAAATCACCTTAGGCGATTAGAGGGCAATCACCAGAATGGTTTATCAAACTTGAACAACATGACAGAGAGAAAGAAAGAGAAAGAAAGGGAGAATCATATGAGGGGAGAGAGACCCTCCTTTCCCAGTACCTGCCACCGTCTCCAGAAGTGCATGCCACCGCTGCCACCTACTCCAGCAATCGTCAGCCCTAAAATGTAGTGAAAAGTAAAGAACCCTGCGCCCCAATAGGCATCTTGAGTCAGACTTTGGCCTGAGGAGGCCCATCTTGCTGACCCCTGCGCCCCCTGAGAGGGGGTTCAGCAAGTTCCAGCAATGCTAAGTCCAGGTAAGAGGTCACATACCCTGAGTCAGAGGTGTGCTCCATCCACAAAGCCCTTGACTGCCGAAGTCTGTCCAGCTTACCCATAAAAGTGGCTACCCATTCCTCCGCCTCTCTGATCTCCTGCACATTTTTAACCCAATACTCCCGACCCGGGACAGCCGCCTGCCTCCAGTAAGTCGGGAGCAAGCGTCTGGTGGCATTCAGGAGATGCGGTAGTGCGCTCCTCCTATTTAAGTTGAACCGGCATGGAGGGGACGTGAAGCAGGTAATGCTGCGGGACCAGGGGGACATCTAAGCCAAGTATTTCTTTGATTTGTGTCTGTATGTCCTCACAAAAAGGCCTAACCAGTGAGCAGTCCCACCAGAGGTGCAGCAATGTACCCCTCTGGCCACATCCCCTCTAGCACCAGTCGGTCCTGGAGGGGTACATCCAGGCCAGATCAGCCGGGACCCTGTACCAGCGAGTCAGTAACTTACAATTAGCCTCCTGAGTCCGGGACTCTACAGAGCAGGAGTGCGTGGGCCTATACAGATGGTCCAGCTGCGGCCCGGGGAACTCCACGCCCAGGTCCCTCTCCCATTCCCTAATGAATGCGAGCTTGACCGGTGAGACAGACATACTTAACAGTCGATACAGTTTGGAAATCATATAGGGAATTGGTTCTTCTGCAATAAACATTTGTTCAAATTGTGTCAACTCTGACAAGCCCCCTGATGTGTTTACACTGCTGGGAGAAGTGGCTAAGCTGGAACTGCCTCCAAAAGTCCATGGGGAATGCCCCGTGGCGGGCCCTAAGTGTGGCCAAGGGTGGCAGCCTGCCATCTTCCAGTAGAGAGCCACAATAAACGTTGGCATCAACTGCCCACTTTCCAAAGAAAGCAACCTGCTCCCCCAGGTGGAACCACCAAAACCCACCAAGCGGGGCCAACGGAGAAACCTGCGGCGCCAGGGCATGTAAAGCGTTTATCCTGTCCCACATTTTAAGTGTATGATGTGTTAGGGGGGAAGTGCTTGTAGAAAGCCCCGTGTTCCCTGAGCAACCAAAGAGCATATGCCAGATTCCTGCCTGCCAGGCACTTTTCTAGGGGTACCCAGAGCCTAGTCTTGGTGTGAAACCACCAGTTCAACAGCCGCTGTAGTACTATTGCTCTAGAATATCTCCTCGCGTCTGGTATCCCAAGGCCTCTGTTGTGTTTCGAGCGTCTTAGGATCCGCATAGCTAATCTAGGTCTCTGAGAACCCCACACGAACGCAAACATCATGCTGGAGACTTTAGAAACAGAAACGCTAGGCAAGGGCACAGGCACCATTGGAATAAAAAACAAAATCCGGCTAAGAACATTAATTTTGAGGATATTCACCCTCCCCAGCCATGTGAAGGCAGTTTTGGTCCAGGTGTTAAGATCCAGTCCCACGTCCCCATATCTGCTGCAATTCACATGCGAGAGACAAGACCTGAGATGGGGGAGGTGAGACTGTTTCACTGCTGTTCTCCATTATGTTATGAGTTGCCCCCCTACCTATGGTTAATTGCTGGAAACTGGTCAGATATGCAGTGCATAGGTCAATGGTGAACAGACGGATGGCTTGGGCAGACACCCTGCTGAGGGACTAAGTTATGGGCCCTGAGGGTCCAGCCCGGAGGTGGAACGATGACTTTGGTTTTTCCTTATATCTGTTTGGAGTTTACTGTTGGCAAGAAGGTTGAAGTATAAACCCCTGGGTTACCCAGGAGAAGTTCTATTGCAGGGAATAATGATGACCCGACTTATATCCATGGGAAGGCTTACCGCGCAGGGACTTAGATGCTCAGGTGGCCAGTGGTACACACCCCGGAATGGCGGCCGCCATATTTTGTTTGGGGATGAAGCCACACCAAAGTTTGGGGGGCTGTGCAGGGTGGGGGGGGACACAGTTTGATATTTGTTGGACTGTATTTCCCGATCAGGGGGTTAGTAGTCTACTATTTTGTTCAGTTCATCATTTCTCACACAACGTGTACAGTGGGAGCACTGTATTATGTCCTCCACTAGGTGGAGACAAAGTTCATCATATGTATGCAGAGCAATGGGACTACTGTGTAAAATCCTATACAGATGTGACGGATTATCTCTGGTACATTGCCGTGTTGACTATTAAGGAATGGTATGCAATGATAGGCCTTCCATGATGGAGTCGCTTACAATTCTATCATGGAATGTCAGGGGCATGAACTCTGCTGTTAAGCGCTCTCTGGTGTTAAACTATATTAAAAAGTACTCGCCACAGATATGTATTTTGCAGGAGACGCATCTAGTTGGGAGCAGAGTGCTGGCCCTCAGGAAGCCCTGGGTGGGATCCTACTATCATTCTACATTCTCATCCTACTCCAGGGGGGTCAGCATTCTGGTTCACAAGTCCCTGCGGTTTTCCCTGCTGGATCTATATCTAGATCCGGAGGGCAGATATATGGTGGTACATGCGATGTTTGGAGGACTGGAGCTGTCCCTGGTGGGGATATACCTTCCCCCTCCAGCCTCCACTGCTTTGTTAGATAAATTGGTGCCTATCCTTGCCCAATACTCAGCAGCGGGGATTCTGTTGGCAGGGGATTTCAACATGATATTGAATCCTAGTATGGATAAATCTCACCCTGACCCTGCCATGGAGCCTGCACTGTCGAGATGGTCTGATATATACGGCTTGCAGGATGTTTGGAGATGGAGACACCACACATTGTCTCAGTTTACCTGTCACTCTGCAACCCATGCCGCCTCCTCCTTCTGAGGATTGACCTCATGCTTGCCAGTGGGCTGCTGCTCCCCACAGTGGGGGAGGTTGCCCTGCTCCCTAGGGGGGTGATGGACCACTCCCTGGTGCTACTCCGGCTGAGGCTGGATACTCCAGTGGGAACCAAGGTCTGGCGTTTGTCAGGATACTGGATTACGGATGAAAGAATATCCCTTGAGATATACAAAGTATGCAAAGAGTCGGGGTTGGCGCTGATGGAGGCAGACCAAAAAGCACTGAGGCTTGAATCACAATATGCTTCTTCTAGAGATGCTGGCCTATACGGTCGCATGCTAATATATAAAGAAATATCAGTGATGAGGGCGACTTCATGCAGAAAGATCCTCTTGACACAATCCCAAAGAATTTTTGAGCAGGGGGAGAGATCAGGTAGAATGTTGGCATGGCTGGCGAAAGAAAAGGTCAAATAATGCACATATAGCAAATATCCGAGACAGGGAAGGTACACTACACTCAGACCCCGGGGAGATAAATGAACAATTTGCTCAATTCTATGCATCCTTATATACCTCTAGGGCCAATTACTCTGCCACGGAACTGGCCAATTTTCTAGATGATATTAAGTTCCCGCAGCTCTCGGTCTCGGCTCGTGCTAGACTAGATGCCCCTATCACACTTGAGGTACGCACTGCTATTGCCTCACTCCAGCCAAGTAAAACACCGGGCCTAGATGGGATTCCAGTGGAGTTCTACAAGACCCATCTGGAGGTGGTAGCCCCTGGTTTGCACGGGCTGCTGCTGAGAATGTTGGAGGAAGGGTCTCTGCCGCCTTCCATGTCAGAGGCGATGATTGTGGTGGTGCCCAAACCTGGCAGGGACTTCAAATTATGTGGGTCTTATCGACCAATATCTTTACTGAATGTGGATGCCAAAGTCCTTATGAAGGTGCTGGCTACCAGGCTCAATTCAGTATTATCATTGATACATGGTGATCAGACGGGTTTTATGCCAGGGAAGGGCACTGACATTAATCTACACCGCTTATTTACAAACATCTCCCACTCCTCCGAGGGCGACGATCTTGGGTTTGTTGCTTCATTGGATGCCGAGAAGGCTTTTTACTCGGTGGAGTGGGACTTCCTCTGGCGGATCCTGCAGAAATTTTGATTCTGCCCCAAGTTTATTTCCTGGGTACAACAGGTATATGCTGGGCCCACAGCCAGAGTGAGAACAAATTGTCTGCTTCCGCCACCCTTTCATCTTACCAGGGGTACTAGACAGGGGTGCCCCCTCTCTCCGGGGCTTTTCGCCCTGGTGATGGAACCCCTAGCCACCCTGATTAGGTCCTCCGAAATAGTTAAGGGGTTGGTGGTGGAGCCGCTTATAAAGAAAATATCTTTGTACGCGGATGATGCTCTTCTCTACCTGGCTGACGCTTCCTCTTCACTTGAAAAGGCACTTAAGATAATTGACTATTACGGCTCCTTTTCAGGGATTATAATTAACTGGAGTAAGTCACTGCTCTTCCCCCTGTCGCGGTCCTCCCCTGCCCCCGGGGCAAGTACCCAATTGTGTCTGGTGGATAAATTTAAATATCTGGGGTTGGAAGTACAGTGGGATACAAAAAATGACTTTGGAAATAATGTGTACCCGATACTGAACCAACTTACTGACAAGTGCCAGGCCTGGAAATCCTTGCCTCAAACCCCAGTAGGAAGAATTAATCTACTGAAAATGACCTTCCTTCCTAAATTTCTCTATGTATTCCTTAACACGCCAGCTCCCATTCCCTCTTCCTTCTTTGCGAAGATAGAACGAGCGGTCACCTCACTTATATGGGAGGGCTCCCTCCCCAGAGTTGCCAGGGATACTCTCCAATTGCCCCTCTCCCAGGGTGGCCTAGCATTGCCTAATTTCCGCAAGTACTATTGGGCGGCGGTGCTGGTAACGGTGAGAAGGTGGTTTACACATAATTAATCCAACCTGGTGGTGAACATGGAGGCAGCTATCTCGGGGTCCTATGCGGCGTTGAGTAACCTGGTGTTCAGGGGAACTAGAGCCCATCAGCATATGCCTACACCCATACGGACTACAGTTAAGGTGTGGGAGCAAATGTCTAAGGGAATAAACACACCTAGGTCTTGGTCACCATATACCCCACTATGGGGGAACCCTAAACTATGCCACCTTTTCACTGTCCCCGACCCCGCCCTCTGGGCTCGATACGGGATCAAAATCCTGCAACACATTATGCCAGGGGGTGCCCTCCTCACGTTTGATCAACGCCGAGACAATTTCAATCTACCCACTAAGATGTTTTTTTAGATTTCTCCAGCTTAGGCACGCTGTTAAGGCGCAATTCCCGGGAGCAATAATATTGGAGTCGAATGGGGTGGAGAGCTATCTCATATCCAAAGATGTGGACCGGGTACTTTCCTCCCTATACCCCCGAATCACCTCACAGAACTCAGACAGGGGGACAGCTCTGTTTGCTAAGTGGAGGGCGGATCTTTGTGAGTTAAAGGAGGACGACTGGACGGAGGGGGTTCAGCAGTACATGTCACTGATGATCTCGGCTAGAGACCGATATGTGCAGCTGAATAAAATTACCTACATGAATCGCAGCTGTGCCAAGAAATCTGATAAAATCTGGGGAGATTGGGTTAAGTCATGACTCCTCCACAAGCATGGAGATACATGTTAATTCTGCTTAGGTAATAAATACTGCAAATTGTACAGATGGAAATGGAACTTCAACAATATCCTAGATACAACATGGCTAAGAGGACACTAGGTCACGTAATGTTTTATTTGCTTTTGTAGATGCATATATGAACTGAACTTGTATACATTTGTGCTGTAACATGTATGTGTGAGAAACAAAAGAAACTTTTCTGTAAAAAAAAAAAAAAAAAAAAAAAAAAAAAAGGATCCTGTCCCACCTCCGCCAGCAGAGCAGAGTAGTTGTGGTCATATAGGGTCTCAAAGCGGTCCGTTAATTGTATCCCTAGGTACTTCAGCAAGAATTTGGTCCAGGAAAGGGGGAAAGCGGCCCATAGGCTCACCTACAGCAACGGGGCAAGGGTGACCAGCATAATCTCAGATTTTGAGCAATTAATTTTGAAATTGGAGAGTGCCCAATATTGCTGAAGCTCCAACATTAGATTAGGCAGTGATATCAGGGGTTCCGAGAGGCTGAAGAGCAGATCATCTGCGTACGCCGATAATTTATGTTCCGTGTTCCCCACCTGATATTTGGGTTAGCCCTGATTGCTCGCAGCAATGGCTTACAACATCAGTGTGAATCACAGAGGAGAGAGGGAGCACCCCTGCCTCGTGCCGTTGCCAATTTGAAATTTGGGGGAGATGATGCTGTTCACCCAGACACACGCACTGGGAGCCAAATAGAGTGCCATTATCCAAACCAACATGTGCGGTCCCATCCCCAGGGTCTCCAAAACCTCCCTTAAGAAAACGCAGTCCGGGTGGACACGTGTCCAGTGGATAAGGTGTATAGCCCTGAGGGAGTTATCGCGGGCTTCTCTACCCGCAATGAACCTTGTCTTAAATACAGTACATACATCCATAAAGTACAAATAAATATATCCTCCTTGTAGAAAGACTACATAAGTGCAAAGTGATACATTAATAAAGTGCAACAGAATTCATTCATAGAGTTTAGAGTTCATGCAATAGTCCATATAATACAGTCTTGATAGTTTATCCTGCTCTCCACATCAGTTACATAAATCATCAAATTTGTGACATTTGCAGCTACGTGAAGCGATAAGCACACAACACCCTGTGCCCGTCACCAGATGTGCCCTCACCTCCTGGGCGTTATTAAAATGCCTTCAAATATCCTCTTTTGAGCAGATTAACAGACGCCAAGATATCCTCCTCTTCATATATTGTACACCATTTTCTCCTCACTATGTCCAAACCTCTTAACCTCCTTTAGAATCTTCACCAAAGGCTTGATGAGGATCATGCAAAATATTAAACCAACATCGCGTGATTACGTTTAACATCAGGGTTTATTAAAAAACGTCAAACACACTCACATGCTTATAAGTAAAATGCACAAACTCAGTGTGTTTCAATAGAATCCCATTGAAATAAATGGTAACTGCAGTACTCCCCATTTTACTTGTTCTTAGTTGTTGTTATTCCTATGCTTTATTAGCTTAAGCAATGGATACCACTCCCATTTAGCTAAAAATATCTCTAGATTATCTTCTTTTATATTGCTACAACATCATAACTTTGCGCAATACTATGCCCATTCAAGCTGTTTAATTCAATCATAAATAAACATATGCATCTCCTTATACTGTCATCAAGGGAGATGTAAATCAACAGTAATAGGATTTATTCCACCAGTCCTACCCCAGATTACTCATCCCTTATATAGTTAGTATCAACATCTACTACTGGAGCCTATTCGATCATATTATTGCCACTGGAGCCTATTAGATCATATTACTTATTTAGAAGTCAGTCAGGAAGCCAATCATATATAAACATATGCTTTCTATAGCTTATCTATGTGTACTATGCATCTCCTTTTACTGCCATCAAGGGAGATGTGAATCACAACAGTACTATGATTTATTCCACCAGTCCTACCCCTTATTACTCATCTACTACTGGAGCCTATTAGATCATATTATTGCCAATGGAGCTTATTAGTACAGCATTTACCATTTATTTCAATGGGAATCTACAGGAAAATGGTGACCACCATGTGTGCTGTATGGGCTACAGAAACATGGCGGTGGCATGTATATAATGCAAACGTTCATTTGACCAGTTAGATCTCCCAGTCGAAGTTACGAGAAGTAACGAAACCAGTAGGAGGGGTTAACCAGGTAGATGGACTGTGTGTGGTGAGCGTTCTGAGGAGCTAGGATATTATACTCAGAGGTGGAGAGCAAGTGAAAAATCCAAATCTGACCCAGGAGATCTGCAGATCTCAGGGATAGGAGGGACCTGAATTATCCCACTGATGGGTATATGTGTACTTTACTTATAAGCATGCGAGTGTTTTTGACGTTTTTTAATAAACCCTGATATTAAACGGAATCACGCGATGTTGGTGTCATATTTTGCATGATCCTCATCGAGCCTTTGGTGAAGATTCTGAAAAAGGTTAAGAGGTTCGGACATAGGGAGGAGAAAATGGTGTGCAATATATGAAGAGGAGGATATCTTGGTGTCTGTTAATCTGCTCAAAGGTGGATATTTGAAGGCGTTCTAATAACGCCCAGAAGGTGAGGGCACATCTGGTGACGGGCACAGGGTGTTGTGTGCTTATCGCTTAACGTAGCTGCAACTGTCACAAATTTGATGATTTATGTAACTGATGTGGAGAGCAGGATAAACTATCAAGACTGTATTATATGGACTATTGCATGAACGCTAAACTCTAGGAATGAATTCTGTTGCACTTTATTAGGCTCCATTTACACTGAGGCTGTTAAACGGAAGTTCAGGGGCATTTGGATGTTTTTTCCAGCTGCAACCAAAATAATTTAATGATATCTTATGTGTACATTTACACAGCATAGTTTATAGCCATTTTGAGGCGGTCACGTTTAAAGGCTTTTCTTTTAACGCAGAAAAATGGGTTCAGGTGTTGAGTTTAATGTCGTTTGAAACGCCGAACGCTGCTAAACGCTGCTAAATGCCGGTAGCCGCATTTAGGAGCATTTGTGTCTAAAAGCGTTTTTAAAGGGGAATATATTTTTTTGGATGAAGAGAGAGAAAGAAAGGGATGTAAAGAGAGAGCAAGGTATGGAGAGAGAGAGGGATGGAGAAAGATGTTAGTGGAGAGAGATCAATATATATATATATACATACCTGAGAGTGATCAAAAGACATTCCTCTAGTTGCACACTCTTCCTCAAGTTTATGTCCATTCGAGCAAGATGCGGCCGAATCTTTTCTAGGAGAAGGTCAAAGGTGGTAATAGACGTGTGTGTGTGAAAATGAAAAATTTCTTCGGGTAATTCCGCAGCTGGACAAAAATATTAGAAAAGTAGCCAGTTGACATGCACTGGTTCATTAACGGATGAGTCCAGTAGCGACGAACTCTGGTCCTCACACGCGATTTTCACGATGATTCAACCCTCCGCTGCAGCAACAAGAGGAGCATTTCCTGACACATGCTCATCATGGGATCCATATTGGCAACACAATAAACAGCACTCTCTCAAAGGACACTGTTATCTCTACTGCTGCAGCTACTGACTCTACTCTCACAGAATGGCTTAAATAGTTAACAAATACTGTTTATTTTGGATTTGGGAGGGTCTCCAGAGGTTATCTTCAAAAACGCTTCTGAACGCAAATGCCTCTAAATGCCACTAAATGCTGCATGTAAACGCATCTAACTGGGCATTTTTAAACTGTCAATTTATGTCGTTCAGAGGAGGTTGTGTAACGTCCAGTGTAAATGAAGCCTTAAGGTATCACTTTGCACTTATATAGTCTTTCTACAAGGAGGATATATATATTTGCACTACATGGATGTATGTACTGTATTTAATTAGCATCTGTAGTTTGCACTTGATTTAGTTATAAATAGCGCTGCACTCATATATATAACATTTAGTTATACTGATTAATTGCTTGATCGAACACTTTAAAGGGAGGTGGTGAGTGCTGGCAGCAGGTGTGTATATAGCAGCTCACAAGGTTCAATACTTGTAGTTATCCATGCGGTTTTCAACTGGTTTTTAATTCAACACATCTATAACAAACAAAAAGGTCCCCATTCTTAACAGGCACACTTTGGTTAGTGTCTAACAAAGTGTACTAGTTGAAAAAGATACACATAAGAAAATGAGAGCCTAATGAAGAGTTTATCTACAGAAGCTTTAGAGTCCAACATTAGCATGTACTCACTCATTGTGATTTAAATCCAAGTAGGCAAAGTTGATTCCACTTTTGATGCCACTATAATTCCTTTCAGAGCCCTATAAAAGAAATCAAAGTTGTTGTTGTTACAAAAGCACACACAATAGCAAAAAAGTTAATAAACTGCAAAATTATATTACTTAAAATAACAGTGATATAGGTCATCTTAGGGGGCTTTACGTGAACCTCCCTGTGGTTTTAGAAGCCTGCCCAGTAACTCGGTATTTGTTAGTTTGCTAATATCTACTATATTAGGATGCTATTAACCACCTGACGACAGCAGTCTGACGACGACAAAGTGGCTCGTTATAGCAAACCGCCGTCATGACGGCAGCTGAAATAACTAGCACTGTGAGCGAGCACTCACTGTGTCCAGTGGGGGGCGGGGAGCAGGTAGGGTGAACTCGATCGCCGCTGGCTACCCGCGAAGGCCCCCCTGCAGTGAGAGAACAGAGGTCCGTGTATGTAAACACGGATCTCCGTTCTCAGAGGGGGAAGGGCGATGATCACAGGCTTCCTGTATATGGAAGCTGTGATCATCCCCTTTCCCCAGGCAGGGAAGCCCACACACAGTTAGAACACGCCCAGGGAACACAGTTAACCCTTAGAGTGCCCCCTGCAGGTTAACCCCTTCACTGCCAATGGCATTTACACAGTAATCAGTGCATTTTTATAGCACTGATCGCTGTATAAATGCCATTGGTCCCAAAAAAGTGTCAAAAGGACATGTCCGCCCCAATATCGCAGTACCGCTAAAAATCACCACCATTACTAGTAAAAAATAAAAACCCCAGAAATTAATTCTTATCATACGTAAACGGGTCAACTTTTGCACAAACCAATAAACGCTGATTGCGATTTTTTTTTTACCAAAAATATGAGGAATATAAATCGGCCAAAACCGATGGAAAAAAATGTTTTTTTATATATATTTTTTTTGGATTTGTATTTTAGCAAAATGTAAGAAATTTCCGGTTTTTTTTTTTTCTTGCTAAATTGTCGCTCTTCTTTTGTTTATAGCGGCGATCAGAAATGACGCAGAGGGGATCATAGATCACCAAAAGAAAGCTCTATGTGTGGGAAAAAAAGGACGCAAATTTCGTTGGGGTACAACGTCGCACGACTGCGCAATTGTCAGTTAAAGCGACGCAGTGCTGAATGGCAAAAAGTGCTCTGGTCCTAATGTGGGAAATCCTTCCGATCCTTAAGTGATTAAAAAAAAAATGTGGGTTTGTTTTTGTTTTGTTTTTTTAAAGTAAAATTGTGCATTTAATCTATGCTCTACGCAACAAAAACTAAAATTCATTTTTACCTACAGGTAAGCCTTATTATAGGCTTACCTGTAGGTTAAAAATTACATTTTAGGGGATACAACTACTTTAAGGTTGAACAGGGGATACAACTGTTTTAAGCTAGGTAGTGGTTTTTTCACTGTCAGGGTGTTAAGGATGTGGAACACACTTCCACAATTGGTGGTGTCAGTGTGAAGTATTGATAGTTTCAAAAACTCCTAGATGGCACATTACACAGGGATATGGCATATGATTTTTTGACATGAGCACACACAGGTTAGACTGGTGTCTTAATTAAACCTTACCAACTATGTAACTAAGAGACTCCGGCCACTTTCACACTGAGGCACTTTACATGCATTTCTTAGCTAAAACTAATGTCTGTTAAGTGCCTCAAAAATTCCCCTCCTCCGCACTCAATCCGAAAGTCTGAGTGCTTTCACACTGGGGTGGTACACTTCCAGGAAGTTACGCTTAAACTAGTGGCGCTTTACTGCTACTGCCTGCCCGCCCCAGTGTGAAAGTAGCCTAAGAGTGACAAACCATGCAGGTGGGAGAATGGTAATACATGACAAGCTGGTAGTTCTCAGTGCAGACCTGAAGTCACAAGCAAATGCAGGATTTTGATCAGAAAGTTATGGTATCAAAGGGGCTGCAAACTCTCAAGGTTTTTCACCTTAATGTAGTCTATGCATTAAGGTGAAAAACCTTTTGTAGTTCAACAGCCCCCCAGAGCCCCTCTTTCTTACGTGAGCCCAATCGTTCCAGTGACAGGGACGAGCACACCAGTTCCAGCCTGTGCCTCACGTCCTCATTCGATAGATAGCAGCAGTATCCATTGGCTCCCACTGCTGTTAATCAAATTCAATGACGCGAGAGCCAGGGAGCGGGGCCGAGTCCTGCTGTGTGTCAATAGATGCAGCAGCAGGACTCGTGATCGCTCCCGCACGAGTGCCCCCAGGGAAAGCAGCTCCCCGTTATGGCACTCGATGCAGTGAGGAGCCAGAAGCACTGCTGGGGGAGCCCAGAAGAGGATTGGGCCGCTCTGTGAAAAACCCTTGCACACAGGAGGTAAGGTAAAATAAAAAAAAATTAAAAATAAAAAAATGCAGGTGGGGGCATAGGGGTCAATTGACTAAAGATTCGTGCGTGTGATATGAGGGTCACATGACTCATTTTTCAAAAAAAAATGCACAAATAGTCAATTTAACAAAGTTAAATTGTGAATGTGAAGTAAACAATGCACATGTGTCAAAGATGCAAGATAATACTGGAAAGAAAAAAAAAAAAAACTGGATTTTTTACTTACCGTAAAATCCTTTTCCTTTTCCTTGGACACAACAGCTCAGACAGTTGGGTTATACTGCCCTCTTCGGGAGTGGACTAGGCAGAACATGCAGTTTAACAAAACAGACAAAGCCCCTCCCAGGCGGCAGTCCTCACTGGCAGTAACCCTCCACCCTGCAAAAGCAAGCTCAGTTGAACAGAAGAGGTGGGTGCTGTGTGCATCAATGAACTTAGAGAAATGGATTTTACGGTAAGTAAAAAATCCCGTTTTCTCTTTCGTTCACTGACGGACACAGCAGCTCAAACAGCCAGGACGTCCCAAAGCAATGTCAAATGAGGGGTGGGTAACCAAACAACCAAACTTCACCCAACAGAACCCTCTGTGCGGAACCAGAAAGAAACATGTCTCACACGGCCGCTTGCTAAACCTTGCAACCAAACGCAGCATCCATAGATGCCAAAACATCAACTTTGTAAAATTTTGAAAAGCTGTGCACGGAGGACCAAGTAGTCACTTTGCACACTTGAGACACCGATGGAAAGCCCAGGAAGTACTAATCTCACTGGAAGAGTGAGCAGTGACCGGAAAAGGAGGCTCTAGATCCCAAACAGGCGCGGGGTCACCGTTTGACTAATCCAACGGGAAACAGTGGCCAATGAGGCCACCAGGCCTTTGCGTGGACCATCCACAACAACAAACAGTGCATCTGACCTCCGAAAGGAGGCCATGGTCACCAGATACCCCACAAAGCCCGGACAACATCCAGCAAGTGCAGAGCAACCTCCTTAGTATGAGACAGGCGCGGGCAGAGTGAATGAAGCACGATGTCCTCATTTAATGGAAAGAGAACACCACCTTTGGCAGGAAGGAAGGTGGCGGGCGTAAAACCACCTTATCCATGTGTAGGACCAGATATGGAGACCTACAGGACAGAGCCGAGCAGATGTGATAGCTACCAGTAAAGCTACTTTTTGCAAAAGTAACTAGTAAGATCTCCCTGATATTCTTAAATGGCGGCTTTTGAAGCACAGAGTACCAGATTAAGGTCCCATGGCGCCAGAGGTGACCGCACTTGGGGGGGGGGGGGGGTGGTCGGGGGGCACATGCCGAACCCCCTGCAGGAAGGTACAAATCAAAGAGTGCGTCGCCAATTGACGCTGAAAAAAGATCCCCAGGGCAGACATCTGACCCTTGAGAGTACTCAACGCCAGCTTTTGGTCGAGCCCCCTCTGCAGATAAGCCAGAATCTGAGATACCAAAAAAAAAGTGAACAGGGATTCCACCCCCCATTCTCACACCAGGTGATGTAAGCCATCCAGGTGCGGTGGTATATCTTCCGGGAAGTGGCCTTCTGTACCTTGAGCATGGTGGGGATCACTGAGTCCGAGACACCTCGATCCCTCAACACCTGGGATTCACTAGCCAGGCCGTTAAAGCCAGAGAGGGTAAAGCAGAATGCAAGATGAGCCCCTGGGACAGTAGGTCCTCGCAAAGCGGGAGTAGTCAGGAAACGTCTACCACCATTCGTACCACGTCGGCATACCAAGGGTGCCTTGGCCAGTCTGGAGCGATGAGAATGGTTGGTATGCCTTCTGCTTCTATTCTGCGCAGAAGCAACTTGAGAGGGGGAAAGGCATAGATGAGCTAATACCAAGCCCACGGAGCCACTAAAGCATCTGCCAAAGGATCCCTTGTCCTGCTCACGAAGATCTGCACCTTCCGATTGAGACGAGACGCTAACAGGTCCACGTTTGGTGTAACCCACCTCAAACAAATCTGATGGAACATGTCCAGGTGCAAGGACCACTCTCCTTGGTCCAACCCCTGGCAAATGAGGTAGTCAGCCTGCCAGTCCTATATGCCTGGAATGTGAACGGCGGAGACTGCCGGCACGTTGAGTTCTGCCCACCGCAGAATGTGAGCTACCTCTGAGGCCGCAGCAGAGCTTCTTGTACCGCCCTGATGATTCACATTTGCCACCGCCGTGGCATTGTCCGACTGGATCCGGACAGGGCACACGTGCAGCCTCCTCATCCAGTGGGAGAAGCAACACCTGATGGCCCGAAGTTCCAGGACATGGATTGGGAGACTAGACTCCTCCGAGGACCAGCGGTCCAGGGCCGACAACAACCCTAGGACTCCCCCACAGCTGGTCAGGCTGGCATCCATCATAACCATCGTCCAATGAAGGGGGAGGAACGACTTCCCCAACTGCAAGGCCGGAGCCCGCAGCCACCAGAGCCGTGAAGTCCTGGTCTGGCATTCCACTCTGATCAACCGATCCAGGGACGATGGGGAATTGTCCAATTTCATATGACTCTCCCACTGCAGAGCATGGGTGTGACACTGGGCGTATGGAACCGCCTAGAAGGTGGATACCATAAACCCCAGGAACTGCATGCATAGGCATAAGCGTAGGGGCCGCATCCAAGATCAGGCCCAGATACTCTAAACCAGGGATAAGCAATTAGCGGACCTCCAGCTGTTGCAGAACTATAAATCCCATGAGGCATAGCAAGACTATGACAGCCACAAGCATGACACCCAGAGGCAGAGGCATGATGGGATTTGTAGTTTTGCAACAGCTGGAGGTCCGCTAATTGCATATCCCTGCTCTAAACAGTGAGTCAGCGCCGATTTTGGGAGATTTATCACCCAGTCAAACTCCTGCAGAGTGTGCATGGTGATTGTCACATTGTCCTTCAGGGCTGAAGCCGACTCCGCTCGCAAGAGGAGGTCGTCCAGATACGCCACCACCGTGATGCCTCTCTCAGCAGAGCCAGAACCGGGGCCAATAACTAGGTGAAGACCGAAGGCGCAGAGGCCAGTCCAAACGGGAGAGCCACAAACCGATAGTGATGTTCCCTGACCGCAAAGTGCAGGAAGCGCTGCTGGTGCTGAGCGCATATGGGAATATGCAGGTAAGCATCTTTGATGTCGAGGGAAGCCAGGAAATGGCCCTGAAGTGCTGCCACCACAGAGTTGAGACACTCCATCCTGAACATTCGTACATGTACGAAGCAGTTGAGGGCCTGTAGGCCCAGGATCGGCTGTTCACCATCCTTCTTTGGAACCATAGATTGGAGTAAAACCCTCAGAAAT
The DNA here is from genome assembly GCA_018402905.1 of Glandirana rugosa. NCBI lineage: Eukaryota > Metazoa > Chordata > Amphibia > Anura > Ranidae > Glandirana > Glandirana rugosa. Next base: position 150,667 of record BLSH010502848.1, read on the forward strand.
GTTCCAAAGTTTGAACAGCAACCACCACCCCTTGACGAAGCAGGTCCTGCACCGCCCCCAGCAAGGCCTGCAGCAGGAGGAACAAAATTCTATTTTGTACCCAGAAGACAAAATCGCCTCGTGCAACAACGGTCCGAAATGCAGGAAGCCCACCGGTCAGCAAACCCCAGGAGACGTGCCCCCACCCAAGGACGGGAGGGGGCAACCCTTCATGCTGAGGACTTGTCCTCTGGCTTGTCATGCTTGCGCTGCCAGGGACACTTCTGTCCATCAGCAGGAGGCTTGGCGGGCTAGGAGCCCTTGTCCGACGAGCGGGTTGTACGAAAAAGCCTCTTCTGGCCCGAAAAGGAGGGACCCGGCCTACGAAGGGGCTACTTATTCTTCCTAGTCTCCGGAAGAAAGGTGGTCTTCCCAGCGGTGAGATCCTTTATGATCTCATCCAGGGTGGCTCCAAAGAGCCGCCCACTCTGAAAAAGCAAGTCCGCCAGGGCCTTCTTAGATGTCTGGTCTGCAGACCAACACTTTTTAGCCAGAGCAACCACCTGACAACCACAGAGAAGGTGGACAATTTTGACAACAGAGGGGCCATATCCAGGGCCGCGTCACACATATATTTAAACCCTTGGACGAGATGGTCAGCGAGCTCCACACATTCTGGAGGAACCTTTGCATTGCTCAATTCACGGTGCAATAGCTTTGCCCATTCTGTGAGCATTTGCGACACCAGAGCAGAAGGGCCTCGCCATCCGACAGCTCAAGGGGGGGGGGGTTCACCTTCATGGTGGAGCCCCCTTCAGGGGCCGAGTCTTCACCAGAGGATGGTGGGGGTAGGATCCGCTTTTTAACCTTACACCCACAGGCTGTCTCTACTCGGGAGACAAAGGACTCCAGGACCGCCGACAGAATGACAAGAGGGATCGCAGTGCCTGAGGCGCTGGCCGCAACCACGGAGAAGTCTGTGGAAGCACCCACATTGGCTGCCATTTTGTCACCCACCCTGGTAACACGCCACCTATTTAGGCCAAGATACCAGGTAGACCAGGCACCCCCACCCCAAAACGCTGCACAGGCTTCCTGCAGGAGGGTAACCCCAGGGGGACTCACCACCTGCCTGCCCAACTGTCCAGAGGAGAGGAGACTGTGCCTGCTGCTGCTTTGCCTGCTCCACACGTGCTGTTGTGTCCCCGCTCCTTGCGGAGGGGAAAAACTGTGCCAGCCTGAGCACAGGGACCGTAAACTCACCCACAGGAGTTGGATCGTGTGCACAGGCCCCAATAAAATAGCAACTGGGCACACTAGAGGCCAAAACACGTGGCCAACCACAAAAAAATGGCGGCTGTGACTACACCAAAATGGCCACCGGATGCAGTTACCACCCGAACCAGCCACCCACACGGCGGCCGAAGCAGCACAAGGCAGGAGTGCTGTGGTGTCCGAAAAAAACCCGGACACCACAAGGGGACCCCCAGGGGGGACCAATGGTAGTGCAGTACCGGAGGAGGGGGTGAAGAGAAGGTGGGAGAAACCAGGTCCCCAGCCTAACACCGCGGGGGGGGGGGGGGGGCCCGGCTGCTCCCCCCATACCCCAGCAGGAGAGGGGGGGGCATACTTACCCATCCAGTCGGGGGGAGT
>BLSH010502848.1:162960-173118 GCA_018402905.1 Glandirana rugosa
TTTTTAGTCCTTCCCCGTGTAAATCCTGCTTCTAGCCCCTAGATGGCACTCTTAGATCTGTTCATATATATAACAGTGAGCCCACCTTCTGTCACTATACTGCCTGATGAAAGGGTGCGCCTGCTTTCCACGTCGCAGGCTTTGCATACCCAGAAACGCGTCGCACACTAGTGACGCGGGAAGCTCGGTGCACGCTGCTTCCTGGACACCCCTAGCTATTCCATCCGCTACGGAGGGATATCGGTTGATGACTGCTGGTGGTCGCCCCGATCGGTGGGTTCTCCTCAGGACTACAGCACACACCAGAGGCCCGCAAGACTCCGGACTACACTGCTATTTTCCACCTTGTCTATACGCAGACAAATGTGCGGACATGCTCTCTTACTACCTTCAACTGTGAGTGTAACCACCCCGTGTTTTATTCTGATTGCAATAAACTGTCTGCATTTAGAGGCGCTTTTCTCTCTCTTTTATGTTCTAACGATGTCCGCTGGCCACCCCACTACCACTCCACAGAGAGCCAGAACAGGTATCTGTCAGTGTAAACAAACAGATCCCCATTCTGTCAAGGGAGTAGAGAGACAGTCTGTTCCTAGTAATTAGCAACAGTGATCTCTCTCTTCTCCCAATCAGTCCACTCTCCCCACAGTTAAGGCCCATACACATGGTACAACGGTCGTACACCAGCTGGTTGTATGATCATCTGACCGTTCGTAGGCGCGATTACAACAGCCGATGTGCGACGGTCGTACAACAGAAGTTGGATGAGCAGACTAGAAAACTTTTGTTGTACAACGAGTGGTTGTACAACTGTTGACTCATGTGTACAGAGAAGTAGGGCCAACAAAGCTGTACGTGCAAAACTTGCATGCTCAGAAGTCAGGAACACCCGGAAGTGTCCGTCCGCGTAAACTTATGTTCCTAATTTGCAAATCACATTCACCTGAACTTCCTCTTAATACCCTCGTAACACGTCATCACATTGAGCTTTGTCGTACGATCACTTAGTGCGTGTCCTTACGCGAGACAGAACCAGCATATGATTTTGGACGTCTGGTCGTGCAAGGCATTAGAAACAACTTCCAGGGAACACGTTTAACCCCCTTGACCGTCCCCTAGTGTTAACCCCCTCCCTGACAGTGTCATTAATACAATAGTCAGTGCATTTTTATAGCACTGACAGCTCTATAAATGTCAATGGTCCCAAAAAAGTGTCCGATCTGTTCGCCACAATGTCGCAGTCCCTCTCGCAGTCTCGCTAGAAATCACTGATCACCGGCATTAGGAGTAAAAAAAATAAAAATGCCATAAATCTATTCCCCATTTTGACAATGCTATAACTTTTGTGAAAACTAATCAATATATGCTTATTGTGATTTTTTTTTTTACCAAAAATATGTAGAATACATATTGGCCTAAACCGATGAAGAAATGTGCTGTTTTTACTTTTTATATAACCAGAAATAAGGGGTGGGCTTTCGTTTAAGACCAAGTAGTAAAGTTGGGTGGAACTCCGCTTTAAAGAAATTACCACCTTGATTCTGAGATGAGTCTAAACACAACTTAACACCCGCTTAACACAGTTTAATAAACGTACACCTAGAAGTATACAATGCTCAGTAATGAAAAATCGAAACATTTCACCAAAGGAAGTCTCTGTTCTGAGAATTAAAGTGCACTTGAATGTTTTCACAGTTTCATAGTATGCATGTGTCCATTTATTTCCTGTGATGCAGCATTAGCAAGTTAAAAAAAAAAAAAAAAAATTGTGAAGAACGCCTCAATTTAATTGATATATTTTAATTGATAAACATAGTGAAATATAATTAACACAATTGGTAAATAGTGCATGTTTTTAAGTGAATTGCCTACTTTTGAGATAAATAGCTAATGAGCCATTTTAACTGTCTCCCACCCGGTCACTGCATATAAACTGTGTTTACCCGAGTGGACGTTCCTGAATGTCCCTCAGAAGAAGAGAGATTGTGAGGCTGTGTGCCCGCACAGCGGTGCCATCCCCGTGTGCCTGTGTCACCCGAACACAGCACGACACCAATCAGCAGGTGTGCTCTGTGATTGGCTCTCCTGATTACATGATGGCTGTGTCCAGTCACAGCTGCCATGCAATGTAAATACAGCCATTGCAACGGTGATCGCCTCTTCTTCTCCACACACAGAGCCTGTCAGTGAGAAGAGATGATTCGTGCTGCAGCCAGGGATCAGTGAGCTGTATTTACTGCTTTTTACACAATCGCCCAGCTAGTGTCCCCAAACATTGTCCTGTCACAATGTCCCCAACGCAGTAAAAAAAAAACATGTCACACATCTGTCCCAGTGAGCATCTGCCACAGTGTCCCAGTGAGCATCTGCCACAGTGTCTCAGTGAGCATCTGCCACAGTGTCTCAGTGAGCATCTGCCACAGTGTCTCAGTGAGCATCTGCCACAGTGTCTCAGTGAGCATCTGCCACAGTGTCTCAGTGAACATCTGCCACAGTGTCTCAGTGAACATCTGCCACAGTGTCTCAGTGAACATCTGCCACAGTGTCTCAGTGAACATCTGCCACATCTGTCTGATCAGCAACATCTGGTGATCATCTGTCCATGATCATCTGCCACATCCCAGTGATCACACAGTGGTCAACATCTAATGTTGGTCTCAGTGATCTGTGCACAACTGACCACATGGCTAAAAAAATTATTCAGCAGGGAGGAGTCTCCCCAGATACCCCAGAGTATGTCGGATGAGAGTAGCGGGGAACGCTCTCAGTCAGACGCGGATAGCGACTGGGCCAGTAGAAAGCAGTGGCTCTGAAATGAAAATTGAGGACGACAGAATCCTAACAGAGGCTCAGGACATTTAAGCAGGCACAGGCATCCACCAACAGCGCAATAAATCCTGAGGCCTCCACTAGCAGTACAGCGCCCCAGGATAATAGGCAGGCATCTACCAGCAGTGCAGCACTCCAGCATAATCGGAAGTCATCCACTAGCAGTTCTGCAAGTCCTTGTGCAGTGACAAGGTCTACCTTCCTAGAGGATAGACCAGATGCTAGTAGCGGGAAATCCCACCCTTAAATGAGGCAGGGCCCATACTAACTTTACAGAAGTTCTATTGTATCCAACATGGCCTCCCGATACTTTAGCAGAACCTGTAATGCCCCCTTTTAAAGCCCAGCCAGGCCATTAGATACAATCAGAAAATGTAACCCCACTTTATTATTTCTATTTATTTTTCTCTGGTTATCGGGCGCTGCTGCAGGGTGGATCGGAAGATGGAGCAAGTGACGAGAAGTCTCAGGAGCTAGCACTTTCCGTTGGGGGATAACTGCAAACCAGATAACAAGCTGATTATTGGAGGCCATTGGGGGCCATCTTAAAAGGTGGACACCATGTGGCCCAGAACCTCAGAACCTGCATGCAACAAGGCGCAAAGACCACCTGTGGAAAAGCAACAACTGATCCATAACCAGAGTGTATGAAGCCCGTTTGAAGAGAGAAAAGGCCCTCACAGGCCAGACTCCAGCCCGGGGTGAACAAGCAATCATAAGAAATCCTATGAAATGCATATTGAGATTGCATGTCATCAAACAGTGCAGAGAAGGACTCCGTTCACAGGAGGGGTCAGTATGGATAGTCTAGCAGGGAAATACCCACAGACTCGAGGCTAGGACCATGGAGGGCACATCAGTAATCACCACCACCAATAAAGCACCTTCAGGGTCAAAAGACGAACACCGTTCCAGGTGTATAACCAGAGTTGAACACACCTTGGAGAAGCAGCCCAGAAGCATCCTATGACTACTCGGCAGGGGAGACTATGAAAAAAGTGGACAGGGAGGCAGGCATGTGACTCCGGAGAGACAGAGGGCCATGAGACCGCAACGCAACAACGAGATGTGTGGGGGAACACCTCCAGAGTATGTGGAGCTAAGGTGTGGGCCATGTGTACTCAAGAAGGTGGGAGTGCATAGTGCTAGGAAGAGTGGAAACCCTAGCCCAACAAGCTGGGTGAACTTTGAATGCATGGAATAGGTGCAATGACACTAAGGAGCCTTGGCCCCCAGGGTGGCAGCCTAGGCTCACTAAGACACCAGGCCCACAGACTAAAAATTAGACCGTACAACTCGCTGGAAGGCCAAGTCCGAGAAGGGGGTTAAAAGAAGAGTGAGAACATCCAAGGATGCTGCACACCTCACGTGAGGCCCCAGATCAGCCAGGTCACCAGTTGACCGGTGAAACCTGCACCATATGCAGACTTGACAAGAGAGTTGAGACCACACTGAATTTATGGCACAAATTCGGCAGGTGACCAATCCCGGCACCATAGCATATTCCCCTACAAGCTCGGGAAATTGGGGGGGGGGCGGGCACAGGACAGAAGGGTCTCCTCAAGGGAAGATGTTATAAATAGAGACAAAGGACCACAAATGGTCACTCTATGCAGCCCCAGTACAAAGATGCAAAAGGTGTATAGAAACAGACATGGCAAGTAAAAAAAAAAAAAAAAAAAAAAAAATTATAAAAAAAAACCAGCACAAAGGGTCACCATAACAGCCACCTACACGGTTTTGTCAAGACAACGAAGGAGCTTAAGACAATACACCTCCGACCCCTTCCAGAAACGGCAAGGGATGGACCTAATCTGGTCCCGTAAAGGGGCTGCAGGGCACCTCAATCACACACCAACAGAGGTACACAGGCAATACCCACGGAGTGGGGTTCTCCGTATATTTCCACAGCCCCAGGACACACATACTGCCTGAGAAGGGAAGCCCACTCAGGTAACGGCTGAGCGCCGAGCCAAAATGGCTGCTGCCGTCCACTTGGAGGCCCCCAGGTACCCCAAGGCCGGAGGGAGCCCAGAGAGAGCAAGGGTGCCAGCTCATGTTCAAAGACCAGCCAAGCACTCCTTAGCACTAACAGAGGGAGTAGTCACTGGCAAAGGGACGGAAGTCTCCTACTAGTGGCCAACTGGCCCCAAACCCACTATGTCCAGGGTGAACACCCAACCTTGCAGAAGGGGATAGGAGGGCAGGTGTGGGAGGAAGGGCTTGGACGCAGAGGACCAGAACCTGCTGGGCAGACCACAACAGGGAAAACATGCAGCTCACCACAGTGCCTGAGGGAAAAGGGGGGGGGGGGGAATGACAACTTACCAGTCCAACTGAAAAAGTGGGTAAAGCTCCCAAGACAGATCCCCTTTACCACCAAAGTCAGGGGCTCTGGACTCTGGCACTCAGTCATGTGTGTCGCCGTGAGACATTTAACTCGCTGTCCGTTGAGTCCAGGATGGGGCTTTGTTGTGGCCGACCCAGCACTCAGCTAAAAGTCTGAGTGTGCTCATTGGCCAGACTGGGGTGACTACAAGGATCTAGATTATCCAGCTTGTTATTTAGCTGTTGATTGATTATCTCTGCAGGAAAAATTCCAATAACAAAAGGAAAAAAGGTAGTAGAACCACAGGTCCCACAAAAAACACAAAGCTGCTTTAATTTCCTTAGAAATGGCAAAACTCTGGATCCCTCCTTTAACTTGGCTTTCATATCTGTTATACCAAAAACAGGGAAAGATCAAACAGATGTAGTAAATTATAGGCCAATATCTTTGATCAATTGTGACTTAAAATCATGACAAAAATTGTATCCACTTGATTGGCCTCATTTATTAAATCCTACATCCATAAGGATCAGGTAGGGTTCATCCCAGAAAGGCAAGGCCATGATCAGGTGAGGAGGGCGATTGATGTGATCTCGCTCATGAAATCGGGCTGGGTTGGAGGCCCTCTCCAGGTGAGTTGCATCTTGTCAATTGACCTTCAGAAGGCCTTTGAGACAATCTTGAGGCAATATCTCTTTACTATTCTAGGAAGATTGGGTTTTGGCACTTATTTCTTAAGGGTGCTAGAGTCACTGTACCCTCCCCCCCCCCCTTCAGCCAGGGTTAAGATGCAAGGCATCTATTCAGATTCCTTTCCGATATCTAGGGGGACAAGACAATGGTCTCTCCCCCCTTATATTTGATTTGGCGATCGAAACCGTGGCTATAGCAATTCGTCAGAACCCCTATATAAATGGAGTTTGTTGCGGATCATCCATTCATAAATGTGCACTATGCATTGATGTCTTTTTTGTAGCCTCCCCTCTTATCTCAACTCCTAATATTTTCCAATTATTGACTAAATTTGGATTTATTCTTTTCAAAAAGTCAACATGTCCAAGTCTATGGCCCTTAATGCATCGACCCCTCCTGCAATAATTGATGACATTAACCAACAACTGCCCTATAGACAAGACGTCTACAGGGCGGTTGCTTAATTCTGGGAGGACGTCTGATGCCCTCCCAGAATCACGCTTCCCGCGCGCCCCCTGGGGCGCGCACACGGGAACATCCGTGACCATCAGGTCCAGGGTACCCGACCAATCACGGATCGCGGTGAACGGCCGATGTGAGCGGCCTTTTACCACGTGATCGTGCCATCAAATGACAGCGCAATCACATGTAAGCAAGACACTTCCGCCGGCTTTTCTATCTCCTCTCTGCACCGATCGGTGCATTGCGAGAGGAGAGAGGGGGGAGGGAGGACATGCTGCAGCGCTGTGGGCGATATGTAATGCCCATAGTGCTGTTAAGTGACACAATACACCACCATCATCCATCACCCACCCAGCCATCCACCCCCCACCCTTCCTCACCCAATCCATCCCTCCATCCATGCTCACCCAGCCAGCCATGCATGCTCACCCATCCAGCCATGCATGCTCAGCCATGCATGCTCATCCATGCTCAGCCAGCCATCCATCCATGGTCACCCACCCATACATCCATCCATCCGTGCTCACCCACCCATCCATCCATGCTCACCCACCCAGCCATCCATCCATGCTCACTCACCCAGCCATGCTCACCCACCCAGCCGTGCTCACCCATCCATCCATCCTCACTCATCCATCCTCACCCAGCCATCCATCCATGCTCACCCAGCCATCTATCCATGCTCACCCAGCCATCCATCCATGCTCACCCACCCAGCTGTGCTCACTCAGCCAGCCATCCATGCTCACCCACCCAGCCGTGCTCACCCATCCATCCATCCATGCTCACCCAGCCATGCTCACCCATCCGGGCTCACCCACCCAACCGTGGCTCATCCATCCCCAACCATGGCTCATTTGTGCCTCATCCATACTCATCCATACCACATCAGTTCTCATCCGTGACACATCCATGCCACTACACTGCCCATCCGTGCCACTACAGTGCCCATCCGTGCCACTACAGTGACCAACCGTGCCACTACAGTGACCAACCGTGCCACTACACTGCTCATCCGTGCCACTACCCTGCCCATCTGTGCAACTACAGTGCCTATCCATGCCACCACAGTGCCTCACAATAGTGTAAAAAGTAGTCAAATTAGATTAAAAATGTATGCCACTAGAACAATTGACGGTGCTCCCTGCATGTTGGACCTCTGTATGTGGTCAGGCTGTGTAAAAGTGTCACACATGTGGTATCGCCATACTCAGGAGGAGTAGCAGAATATATTTTGGGGTGTCATTTTTTCTAGGTACATGCTGTGTGTTAGAAATATTGTATAAATGGACAACTTTGTGTAAAAAAAAAAAAAAAAAGTGTTTTCATTTTCTTTCCACATTTTCCAAAAACTTGTGGGAAAAATGATATGTTCAAAAGACCCGTTATGCCTCCTAGAATATGTGTTGGGGTGTTTCCTTTCCAAAATGGGGTCATTTTTTGGGCGTTTCCATTGTCCTGGTGCTCCAGGACCTTCAAAAGTGCAAGAGGTAGTCAAGAAATTATGTGTGTAATTTATGCTCCTAGAACGCCTGATGGCGCTCCCTACATGTTGGGCCTCTGTATGTGGTCAGGCTGTGTAAAAGACTCACACATGTGTTATCGCCATACTCAGGAGTAGTAGAATGTGTTTTGGGGTGTAATATGTGGTATGCATATGCTGGGTGTGAGAAATAACCTGTTAACATATGACAATTTTGGGGGGAAAAAAAAAATCTTTATTTTGCAAAGAATTGTGGAAAAAAATTACAACTTCAAAAAATTCACCATAACCCTTACTAAATGCCTTGGAATGTCTACTTTCCAAGAAGGGGTAATTTTGGGGGTATTTGTACTTTCCTGGCTTGTTAGGGTCTCAGGAAATGAGATAGGCCGTCAGTACATCAGGTGTGATCAATATTCAGTGATTGGCACCATAGCTTGTAGACTCACTTTCACACAGACCAAATAATATACACAATTTTATTTTTAACCAAAAGATATGTTAGCAGTATAAATTTCGGCCAAAATTTATGAAGAAAAATTACTAATTTGCAAACTTTTATAACCGAAACAAAGAAAAATTCATTTTTTTACAAAATGTAAGGCCTTTTTTTAATTATAGCGAAAAAATAAAACACCCAGCTGTGATTAAAAACCACCAAAAGAAAGCTCCATTTGTGAGAAAAAAAGGACGCAAATTTCATATGGGTACAGTGTTGCATGACTGAGTAATTGTCATTCAAAATGTGAGAGCACTGAAAGCTGAAAATTGGTCTGGTTGTTAAGGGGTTTAAGTGCCCAGTTGTCAAGTGGTTAAAAACACTTCTCCTTCACCTGGCATAACATGTGCATCCCTTTTTTAGGCATTAACTTAACTCCTTCAATCAACCAACTCTACGCGGCTAACTATCCCCCCTCATTAAAAGAGTAATGGCTAATATGACTCAATGGTTGAATCTGGGGATTTCATGGTTAGGAAGGGTGAACACTATAAAAAAAAAAAAAAAAAAAAAAAAATTACACGTTTACCTTGTATCCTTTATTACGCTAGCTACCCACTCCAGTAATTAAATCTCAAATTTTAGCTGTTCAATCCTCTATTTGATTTATGGGGCATTAGAAGGGATATTGTCTAAGAAAGTCTTATACAGATCTAGGCTCCAAGGGGGCTTGGGACTTCCCAATCTTTGGTTCTATTATCAAGCCTCTCAGCTAACTCAAATATCAATAATATAGTCTAGGGGATCTAAACCTGATTGGGTCAACGTGGAGAGGCAATCAGTGCCCGCTTTTCACATTAGATTTCCTTCAATGGATATCTACAAAATCTAAGCTCACTATACTTGCTCCAATCCTTTCTCACTCAGTGGCTTTATGTGACCAGATTTATAAATCCACTAAAATAGCCTCTCAATGGCAACACTTCTGACTTATCTTTAACCACTTCCTTACTGGGCACTTAAACCCCCCTCCTGCCCAGACCAATTTTCAGGTTTCAGCGCTGTCGCATTTTGAATGACAATTGCGCGGTCTTGCGATGTTGTACCCAAATAAAATTGAGGTCCTTTTTTCCCCACAAATAGAGCTTTCTTTTGGTGGTATTTGATCACCTCTGCGGTTTTTATTTTTTGCGCTATGAACAAAACCAAGAGCGACAATTTTGAAAAAAGAACAATATTTTTTACTTTTTGCTCTAATAAAAATCCCAAAATAAAAAAAAAAAAAATTATTTATTGGGTTTGACCGATTTATATTCTTCTACATATTTTTGGTAAAAAAAAAATCGCAATCGGCGTTCATTGATTGGTTTGCGCAAAAGTTATCGCGTCTACAAACTATGGGAATTGATTTATGGCGTTTTTATTATTATTATTTTTTTTACTAGTAATGGCGGCGATCTGCGATTTTTATCGGGACTTTGATATCCGGGCGGACATGTCGGTCATTTTTGACACTTTTTTGGGACCAATGACATTTATTCAGCGATCAGAAATTTAAATGTCCACTGATTACTGTATAAATGTCCTTGGCAGTGAAGGGGTTAACCAGCAGGGGGCAGTGAAGGGGTTAACAATGTTCCCTGGGTGTGTTCTAACTGTGGGGGGATGGGCTGGTCGGGACATAACACATCTAACTGATCCCAGTGACAGGGATCAGTAGATCTGTTTGTCCCCTGTCACAGAACGGGGAACCGCCGTGTTTACATCGGCGGTTCCCCGTTCTACTGCTCTGTAAGGCGATCGCGGGTCAGGAGCGGACATAGAGTCCGCCCGACCCGCGGGCACGCAAACGCAGCATGCGGCGGCGCGCGCGGCGCCGCCCAGTGCGCGCAGGAGGCGTGTAAAGGAGCGGACGTCCATGGA
>BLSH010502848.1:173128-183362 GCA_018402905.1 Glandirana rugosa
TCAATCTTGTGTGGGTCCCTTGTAACAATTGGGGAAGTGATTAAATGTCCACTGATTACTGTATAAATGTCCTTGGCAGTGAAGGGGTTAACCAGCAGGGGGCAGTGAAGGGGTTAACAATGTTCCCTGGGTGTGTTCTAACTGTGGGGGGATGGGCTGGTCGGGACATAACACATCTAACTGATCCCAGTGACAGGGATCAGTAGATCTGTTTGTCCCCTGTCACAGAACGGGGAACCGCCGTGTTTACATCGGCGGTTCCCCGTTCTACTGCTCTGTAAGGCGATCGCGGGTCAGGAGCGGACATAGAGTCCGCCCGACCCGCGGGCACGCAAACGCAGCATGCGGCGGCGCGCGCGGCGCCGCCCAGTGCGCGCAGGAGGCGTGTAAAGGAGCGGACGTCCATGGACGTCCACCCGGATTTTCAGGTCCGCGCTGTTGACGTCTTTTGTCAATAGCGCGGACCTGTACAGGTTAATAATCCCCTTTCCAAGCCAGGCAGAGATATAAAACCTTTTAAGTGGTGGACAAAATAAGGGACTCTTCTGAATAGGACATTTTCTTGAATACTAATGGATCTTTATCTTTCGGACAAAGCTAGAGATGCCACATTCGGAGAGGTATCGCTTCACTCAAATATCTCACTTTTTACATTCAATCTGGGCGGAAAAAATCAAATCCCCCATGAGATACATTATATGAAAAATGCTGCTCTGATGTCAGGGATTTTAGAGGAGGCATATCACTTATAGATTTGCTGTTAACTGACACAGAGAAAGCTCCATAAATGTTGAATTGGGAGGGAGATCTAGGTATTGAGTGGGATAGAGACACTTGGCATTGATGTTGTACTCATTCTTTTACAGCAATAAATATTTCCTTAATAGAAGCTAATTTTAAAGGAATGACTCGCTGGTACATGGTCCCACAACGTCTAGCTAAGCTCTTCCCTGAGAACGCTCCCTATTTGAGGATGTGGCCATATGGGTCCATTACCTCATACCTTATGGGAATGTCCACGAATCAGGGGGTTTTGGAATACATTTTTTAAATTGATGCGCAAAATTATGGGGGTCTCTATCTCCTAAGACACTAAAACAACCCTCCTAAATCAATGCATATCCAAGATCTCGAGCTCAACACAGGCTCTAATTTTTTTCATACTTTTAGGAACCAAAATCACAATTGCTTGCGCATGGAGAAATCTTTCTCCGCAGCGAAACGGAAAATCTCATGGATTATGACCCATGAAAAGGCTTTTAGTCTATTACAGAATACTGAGGGGAAATTTGATAGTATAAGTAAACACTGCTAAGATTATGTAATTGTCCCCCAGGCAACGTCCAATACCCTCTTGCTCACAAAATATATTTAACGCGGATTGCCATCCAACTGTCCCGCACAGGTGCTCTTGGTCTTTTATCTTACCTTCCTCTGCTTTCTCTTCTTACCTTCTTTATTTTTTCTTACAAATAAACATTACTTTTGAGCTTCTGAAAGCATAACCTCTTTGTTCTAAGATAGCACTTACACTTCTTGTTTAAAATTGTACTTAATAGGAATACCTGGATAAATAGTTGATTATTTGTTTGGCACTTTATATTAAGGATTTTTTTTTTTTTTTATTTATTTCCTCAAGTTTCTATTGAAAATGGAGGTTGCCATCGTTCTTTCGGTCACAGTATGATCCCATCAAGGGTGTCTGGGGTCGGATCGTCTCTTACATAATGCTTATAATTCTCTTTCTGATTCTCCTACATTAGAAAGGTCTAGTTTTTTTGGTCAAGTTTTTAGAACATCATTGGTTTTTAATTAGGTGTGTTTCTCTATTCTTGATACTGTAAAGCAAACATTCCACGTGTTTATTTTATGCTTATTTCAATATGTGATAAAACAAAAAAAAAACAAAAAACCTGCTTATGGCAACGAGGAGGTGGACCATCAGCTAGGACTGCCCATGGGCAGTACTGTGCTTTTTTTTTCCCTGTCAAGTGGCGATATAAACCAAAGATCAATAATAAGAAGGAGCTGTGAACGGCAATGAACAGAAAAGCTTTGATGATCTTCTTGTAGCCTTCACCTTTCTTCTGTAATAAAATTATTTCCCCTCTCAGGCCTTGATATTTCTCTTCCACGTGGTGCTATTGCTGACAGCATGAAATGGTAAGGAGTTTTCTTTGATAATGGGGGGGGGGGGGGTATGCCCGTCCCTTTAAAAATTATAAGTCAGCAGATACACATACTGTAGCTGCTGACTTAACATTAGGACACTTAACTGTCCTGAAGTCCAGCAATGTCGGCACTGCGGCCGATCTTCGGATAGGCTGGTCAGGAGCAGCCACGGCCATTGCCATTAAGGGCTTCATGACCCGGCCCTTATTGCGCATACGCAAAGCGTGCTGCCCTCTTTCACTGGCCAGCTGAAGGGGAGAGAGAAGGGGGGAGGAGGGAGACTGAGCTGCTGACATACTTCGCCGTGGAACTCCACTTAAAGCAATGCCCTTTTATATTCAACTGTCTGCTGGACAGTTGTTCAACAATTATACTTGCATGTAGTTGAATTCTTAATTTATTAGGATTTTATGGTCTAAAAATTTAGCTTTGCTCAACTTTCATTGGGGGTGTATTCATTTTTGCAACATGGTATTGCATTTGTTAGGAAAAATACTTTGTTGTGTGTGCAAATTAACAAATCTTGGTTGCCATCAATGGCCCACATGTGTGGGAGTCTTTTGTAGTATAGTATCGCAAAGAAAATGTTGATTCTGAAAGGAAAGGAAATGCTTTCTGAAAAATCTGTTGGGTTGTACTCATTTATGCTGAGCACTGTGTGTGTGTGTGTATTATATATATATATATATATATATATATATACACACACACACACACACACATACATATACATATACATACAGAGTTGTGCTCATAAGATCACATACCCTGGCAGAATTTAGGATTTCTTGGCCATTTTTCAGAGAATATGAATGATAACTTTTCTTCCAGTCATGGTTAGTGTTTGGCTGAAGCCATTTATTATCAATCAACAGTGTTTACTCTTTTTAAATCATAATGACAACAGAAACTACACAAATGACCCTGATCAAAAGTTTACAAACCACAGTTTTTAATACAGTGTATTGCCCCCTTTAACATCGACAGCTTGAAGTCTTTTGTGGTATTTGTGGATGAGACTATCTTCTCAGACGGTAAAGCTGCCCATTTCACTTAGCAAAAAGCCTCCAGTTCCTGGAAATTCTCGGGCTGTTTTGCATGAACTGCACATTTGAGGTCTCCCCAGAGTGGCTCAATGATATTGAGGTCAGATGAATGAGATGGTCACTCCAGAACCTTCACTTTATTCTGCTGTAGCCAATGACAGGTGGACTTAGCCTTGTATCTTGGATCATTGTCACATTGGAATGTCCACTATGTAACATGCGCAGCTTCCTGGCTGATGAATGCAAATGTTCCTCCAGTATTATTTGAGAACATACTGCATTCATCTTGCCATCAAATTTAAACCAAATTTCTTGTGCCTTTGAAACGTACACATCCCCAAAACATCAGCGATCCACCTTCATGTTTCACAGTAGGAATGGTATACCTTTCATCATAGGCCTTGTTGAATCCTCTCCAAAATGTAGTGTTCATGGTTGTGGCCAAAAAGCTTAATTTTGGTCTCATCACTCCAAATGACTGTGCCAGAAGGTTTGAGGCTTGTCTCTGTGCTGTTTGGCGTATTGTACGCGGGATAAATTGTGATATTTGTGTAATAATGGCTTTCTTCTGGTGACTCGACCATGCAGCCCATCTTTCTTCAAGTGCCTCCTTATTGTGCATCTTGAAACAGCCACACCACGTTTTCAGAGAGTCTTGTATTTTACCTGTATTTGTGGGTTTTTCTTTGAATCCCGAACAATTTTCCTGGCAGCTGCGGCTGAAATTTTAGTTGGTCTACATGACTGTGGCTTGGTTTTAACAGAATCCCTCATTTTCCACTTCTTGATTAGAGTTTGAACACTGCTGATTGCCATTCTCAATTCCCTGGATATCTTGTTATATCCATCTTCTATTTTAAACAGTTTAACTATCTTTTCCCGAAGATCCATTGCCAATTAGTTTGCTTTCCCCATGACTCAGAATCCAGAAAGGTTTGTGCAGCACTGGTTGAAAGCTGCAAGGGTCTGTCAGGAGTCCAGAAACCAATTGACCTTATACACACACTACTTAAAAGCAAACAGATGACAGGTGAGGATGGTTACATTTAATGGCCATTTAAACCTCTGTTTCAACTTGTGTGCATGTTATCATGCCAAAATCAGCAGGGTATATAAAATTTGATCAGGGTAATATGGGTAGTTTGTTGTCAGTATTATATTATACAGGATTTATATAGCGCTGATAGTTTGTGCAGCGCTTTACAATATTAGGGCAGACAGTACAATTACAATACAATTAAATACAGGAGGAATCAGGGAGCCGTGCTCGTTAGAGCTTACAATCTATGAGGGAGGGTCAAGTGATATGAAAGGGCAATATTTGTGGGGGATGAGCTGATTGAGAAAATATTAAGTGTAGTTGTTAGGTGATGGCAGGATAAGCTTCCCTGAAGAGAAGTTTTCAGGGATCGCCTGAAAGTGGATAGATTTGGGGACAGTCTGACAGATTGGGGTAGGGAATTCCAGAGGATGAGAGAGGCTTGAGAGAAGTCTTGGAGGCGAATATGAGAGGAGGTGATGAGGGAGCTGGATAGCAGGAGGTCTTGGGAAGAATGAAGAGGACAATTAGGTTGGTATTTTTAGACGAGGCTGGTGATCATATTTTGAATTTAATTCGTTGAGCGAGTGGCAGCCAATGGAGGGATTGGCAGAGAGGGGTGGCAGACGCTGAACGATTTGTAAAGTGGATGAGTCTGGCAGCGGTATTCATGATGGACTGGAGGGGTGATAGTCTATTAAAGGTAGGCCAATGAGGGGGGAGTTACAGTAGTCTAGACAAGAGAAGTCCAGGGAGTAAAGAGCTTTGTGGTTTCATTGGTTAGGAAGGGACGTATTTTAGAGAGGTTGTACAGGTTGAGGCGGCAAGCCTTAGAAAGCGATTGGATGTGGGGCCAAAGGGAGAGTTCAAAATCCAGGATAAAACCAAGCACGCCAAACGTGGGGATGGGTGGATGGTTGTGCCATTGCTCTTGATAGAGAAGTCAGGGGAAACGGCACATGGGGGAGGAAATATGAAATTTATGAACCTTGCTTGTGCATTGGTGCACAGTCATTTTGGAACAGGAAGGGGCCATCCCGAAACGGTTCGACAACATTGGGAACATTAAATTGTCCATAATGTCTTGCTATGCAAATGCCTTAAGCGTTCCCTTCACTGGTACTAAGGGGCCAAGCCCAACACCTGACAGCCCCACACTATAATCCCCCCTCCACCAAATGATTCTGACCAGTGCACAAAGCAAGGTCCATAAAGACATGGATGAGCAAGTTTGGGGTGGAGGAATTTGACTGGCCTGCAGAGAGCCCGGAACTCAACCTGATAGAACACCTTTTGGGATGAATTAGAGTGGAGACTGTGAGCAAGGCCTTCTCATCCAACATCAGAGCCTCACCTCACAAATGCTCTTCTGGGAGAATGGTCAAACAGTCCCATAGACACACTGCTCAACTTCGTGGACAGCCTTCCCAGAAGAGTCGAAGCGATTATAGCTGCAAAGGGTGGGCCAACTCAAAATTGAACCCTACGGACTAAAACTGACGCCATTAAAGTTCATGTGCATGTAAAGGCAGGTGTCAATACTTTTTTTTTTATATATTAACAATCTAAAGTCCTTACCTCACATTCATACATGCACACAGTGCTCTGCATAAATAAGTACACCCCAACAGATTTGTCAGGAATCCTTTCCAAATCAATATTTCTATGAGACACTATACTACAAAATGCTCCCACAACTGCAAGCCATTGATTTCAAGATTTGTTAATTTGCACATGCAAAGTAGTTGAACTAAAACTCATTTTGCACTGTTCCAACAAGGCAATGATCCAAAACGCACATCTAAGGCCACTGTTGCATTTCGGAAGAACAACTGGGTGAAAGTTATTCAGTGGCCAAGTATGTCTCTTGACATGAACCCAATCAAACTCATATGGGGATTTCTGAAGCGACCAGATCAGCATCACTCTCCATCAAGCATCCACGCTCTAAAAGAGGTCGTTCTTGAAGAAAGGAAGAAAAAAAAAGGGATTTTATTAAAACTTACCGTAAAATCCTTTTCTCCGAGTTCACTGACAGACGCAGCTCTTCATGACTTTGTGGGTTTTATGTTCGTCCTACCAGGAGTTAACTAGGCAGGGAAAAGAATCAGCTGGCCCCTCCCCTGGGGGCCGTCCTCTTTTCCTACATTAAAACCCCCCTCACAGAGGAGCTCTCCAGTTTGTACACAAGCCGTACCAAAAACAGAGCCCAGAGGGGTGGGTGCTGCGTCTGTCAGTGAACTCGGAGAAAAGGATTTTACGATAAGTTTTAATAAAATCCCTTTTTCTCCTACGTTCACTGACAGGCGCAGCTCTTCATGACTTTGTGGGGACGTCCCCAAGCTGTGTCAAAAAAGAGGGGTGGGTAAACGCAAACAACTGTACCCAACTGAACCTCTGAGGAGGCGCCAGACGCGCCTACACTGCCGCCTGCAGAACTTTGCGGCCAAAAGCAGCATCCGAAGATGCAAACACATCAACTTGTAAAACTTAGAGAAAGTGTGAACCGAGGCCCAAGTGGCCGCTTTGCACACCTGTGACACAGAGGCCTGGTGTGTGAAGGCCCAGGAAGTACTAACCGCCCGGGTAGAATGAGCCGTGACCGGAAAAGGGGGAATCTTGCCCCGAACAGAATACGCATGGCTCACGGTTTATCTAATCCACTGAGAAATCGTAGCCGAAGAGGCCGCCAAACCTTTGTGCAGGCCCTCTGGCAGAACAAACAAGGCGTCAGCTTTACGAAAAGAAGCTGTAGCAGCCAAGTACACCCGTAAGGCCCTAACTATGTCCAAGACATGCAACTCGAATTCCCTCGGGTGCGATGGACGAGGGCACAATGAAGGTAGAACAATATCTTCATTGATATGAAAAGAAGAGACTACCTTTGGAAGGAAGAAGGAAGGGGTCGTAAGACCGCCTTATCCTTATGTATCACCAAATAAGGAGACTTGCACGATAGGGCAGCCAATTCCGGCACTCATCTGGCAGAAGTGATGGCAACCCTCTGCGACAGAAGTTGTAAGGGGATCACCCCGATCTTTTCATAAGGTGGTTTTTGAAGAACAGAAAGCACCAGATTCAGATCCCACGGGGCCATCGGGGATCTCACCCGAGGCCCACATGTCGCACACCTTGTACAAAGGTACGAATCAGAGAGCGCGAAGCCAAAGGTCTCTGAAAAAGTATGGCTAAGGCCGAGATCTGGCCCTTAAGAGTACTCAAGCCAATTGCTTATTCAGACCATGCTGAAGAAAAGTCAGTACCCTGGAGACTACAAACGAGCGAGGGCTGTAGCCCTCCGCCTCGCACCAGGCAATATAAGCCTTCCATGTACGGTAATAAATCTTGCGAGAGGTGCACTTGCGAGATTTTAACAAGGTGGGATCACGGAGTCGGCCACTCCCCTATCCCTCAGCACCTGGGACTCAATAGCCAAGCCGTCAAAGCCAGCGAGGGTAAAGCAGGGTGCAAGATGGGTCCTTGAGACAGGAGATCATCTTGCATCGGAAGCCGCCAGGGGGCGTCTGCCACCATTTGCACCACGTCGGCGTACCAAGTGCGTCGAGGCCAATCCGGGGCCACCAGAATGGTCGGATTTTCTTCCATCGCTATTCTGCGCACCAACCTTGGAAGCAGACGTATGGGCGGAAAAGCGTACAGGAGGCGATAACGGCTCCAGGGGGCCACCAGGGCATCCGTGGCCACTGCCAACGGATTCTTCGTCCTGGACACAAAGTTTCTCACCTTGTGATTGAACCTGGACGCCATGAGATCCACATCCGGTGTCCCCCACCTGTGGCAAATCTGACTGAACACCTCCGGGGGAAGGGACCACTCCCCCTGGTCCAGCCTCTGGCGACTGAGAAAGTCCGCCTGCCAGTTCTCCACACCTGGGATGTAAACCGCAGAAATTGCCGGAACATGGAGTTCCCCCCAAAGCAGAATCAGGGCTGCCTCCGCAGCCGCCGCTGGGCTCCGAGTGCCGCCCTGATGATTCACATACGCCACCGCCGTGGCATTTTCCGACTGAATACGAATCGGGCGGCCTTGATATCTCCTCGTCCAATGAGAAAGACACAGTCTGATCGCTCTCAGCTCCAGCACATTGATTGGTAGACAGGCCTCCTGGGCCGACCAACGACCCTGAGCTGATAACTGCTCCAGGACTCCGCCCCAACCCGTCAGACTGGCGTCCGTGGTGATCACCGTCCATTGAATGGGAAGGAACGACTTCCCTCGAGTGAGGGCCGAGTCCCGCAACCACCAAGTGAGGGACGCCCTGGTCTGAGGGCCCAGCCGGATCAGAAGATCCAAGGACCGGTGGGACCGGTCCCATTGAACCAGAATTGCTCATTGGAGCCAATGAGTGTGACTCTGGGCAAAAGGTATCGCCTCGAACGACGAGACCATGAGCCCCAGCACCATCATACAGAACCGCAAAGAAGACTGGCGGCGTGATAGTAGGGTGCGCAATCCCGACTGTAAGCTTGGTTCGTGTCCAAAATGAGACCCAAGTACTCCAGACGGCAGGAAGGAGACACTGACGACTTCTGCAGGTTGAGTAACCATCCGAAGTCCCGCAATGAGACCATTGCGATGTTCACATTCTCCTCCAGGGCAGAGACAGAGTCCGCTCGCAGGAGCAGATCGCAGGTAAGCCACTATGGCAATGCCCTCTGCCGCAGCAACGCCAACACCGGGGCCAGTAACTTCGTGAACACCCGGGGCGCGGAGGTCAGACCGAAGGGAAGAGCTACATGATGCCAGGAATTCCCCTTGGTGCAGGGCGGCCACAACCGACCGAACGGACTCCATCCAGAATTTCCGTGCCCTGACAAATTTGTTTTGGGCCTTCAGATCCAGGATGGGCCGAAAACCGTCCCCCTTTTTGGGCACCACAAAGAGATTCGAGTAAAAGCCTCGAAACCTCTCCCCGTGGGGGACCGGTACGATCACTCACTGATCTGAGAGGGCCTGCACCGCCCTGAGAAGGGCCTGTTTGCGCTCCAGCGGGAGACTTAAATTTGATGGGAAGAACCTGTCTGGGGGTAGAGAGATGAACTCTATCCTGTACCCGGTGGACACCACCTCGCAGACCTGGGGGTCGGAAATGCGAACCAGCCACCGGTTTGCGAACCCCCGAAGACGTCCCCCCACCCGACCATCAGGCTGAGGAAGACTTGTCTTTCTGTCTTCCCTGGTTTGGGCTGCCACTGTTGGCGTCCAGCCCCTGCAGCAACCTTACTGGGACGGGTTCCCTTGCTTGCCGCGCCTGATGCACGAAAAGGCTTCCGCTGACCAGACGTAAAAGGCTCCTGTCTACGGCGAATTCACGCCTGCGAGGCTCCGGGAGTAAAGTACTCTTGCCTCCCGTGAATTCCTTAATGATTTCGTCAAGTCGTGAGCCAAATAGGCGCCCACCCTGGAAGGAAATATCAGCCAAACCTAGTTTGGAGGCGTGGTCACCCGACCAGGATCGCAGCCAAAGAGTTCTGCGAAGCCTAATGGCCGATATAGAAATTCTGGACAACAAGGGCAGAACGTACACCGCTGCATCACAGAGGTAATTAATCCCCTGGAATAAAAACTCAGCGTTCTGCGGTGCCTCCATGAGGCGACCTTCAGTCAGGTCCGCCTTAAGTTCCTTCATGCACTCCGAAAGGCACTGCACTGCCATGGCCGCAGCCAAAGTAGGTCGCACCGCGGAGCCCGCATTCAAAAACAAGGACTTCAGAAGTGCCTCTGTTCTTCTATCAGCAGTTAAAGGAAGGAGTCCCTTCCATAGGAATGGTAGTCGCCTTAGTAAGGCGTGCAATAGGCGGATCCACCGCAGGAGATTCCCATTTCTTCAGGAAGCTCTCCTCAAAGGGATAGCGTTCAGAAAAAACGTGCAGTCAGTGCGGGGGAACGGCGTGGTTGTTGCCATTCACGGTATAGGAAATGGTCAAAAAATTCAATTTAAGGATAGGACTTGGGG
>BLSH010502848.1:194190-214494 GCA_018402905.1 Glandirana rugosa
AAAAAAAAAAAAAAAAAAAAAAAAAAAATGGTCTTGTGTAATAATCTAATTTTCTGGGATACTGAATTTTGGGTTTTTTACTAGCTGTAAGCCATAATCATCAAAATTAAAAAAGAAATGCTTTAAATATATCACTCTGTGTGTAATGCATCTATTAAAAATATATGTTTCACAGAGGGACATGGCCAGCAGCAGGCGTGGATGGCCACAGGAGAGGAGAGTTCTGCTTCTTCCAGTTCTTCCACGGCAGCTGAAGCTACAACAGCGCACACCGCTCACCCTGATCGGGTCCCACAACACCT
This sequence comes from Glandirana rugosa, assembly GCA_018402905.1. NCBI lineage: Eukaryota > Metazoa > Chordata > Amphibia > Anura > Ranidae > Glandirana > Glandirana rugosa. The sequence continues at coordinate 194,493 of BLSH010502848.1, forward strand.
GCCAACACATCTTGCTAACATGGAAAGAAGAAAACCCGGCACCCGTCTGTGCAAGCTAACTGACTTATTTCTAACAGTGTACAAGCCGCTCTCACAAGATGACGCAGAGGCTTCTATCAACCAGCACGGCCACACCAGCATGTAGGAAGGTAAGGAACCGGATCCCTCTGCCCTAACAGCAGTGATAGGTCCTCTGCAGGGAACTCCGCAGCACAGAGTCCACATAAGTCAGCACAAAAGAGATCTGCTGCACACACGTATGCACGGTAAAGGCAAGGGATGGACTTTTTGCAGGATAGCACAGCAGAGTTACATGACCAGATACAGGACTTTCCAACTACTGGACAACCCTTGAATGACACCACAATGAAATGTTGGTGTCACTATGTGGATCAATGCACAGGGACATTATGGAGTGTGTTTTGCAGACTAAAACAGAAGTAGCTGAAGTGGGGGACAGAGTTAACCATGTGGAGCAAAAAATGGTGGAATTTGCGTCTGCCCACAACAAACTCGTAGACACTCATAATGATAAAGATGATGAGTTAGAGGCACTCAAAAGCAAAATGGCGGACTTAGAGGACAGGTCCCATAGAAATAATATTAATCTACGTGGAGTTGCGGAATCAGTTCCCCCAGCTGACCTTCGCCAATTTGTGCAGCAACTCATATCTACTTCTACTCCCTGAGCTGCCTGTGGGTGAAATTATTGTGGACCAGGCTCAGACTGCTCAAGCCACACCTACCTGACAAAATCCAACAGGATGTTATTGCCCGAATACATTTTTTTTCACGTGAAGGATGAGCTCATGTGCTTTGCCCAGCAAAATTCCCCACTACCAGATCCATGTGCGGGGATTGCTATCTACGCTGATTTGTCGCAATATACTATGCTAGCCCTGAAAAACACTAGTCCCTCTCACTAAACTGCTATGCAACAACCATCTATCTTACTCACGGGGCTTCCCAACTAAACTACTTATTGTCAAAGATGGCCTCACATTACGCAGTCAGATCCCTGGAAGAGGGACTACGACTAAAAACAAAATGGAGCCTACTACCCCAAGAAGATATTATTCCGCCCACATACCCTCTAAGCCAAATCTCTCCTGAGTGGAAACAAGCTGATGCAACAAGAAACTGTGCAGTAAAATTCATATCCCTAAGCCCGGCTGGGGCCGAGTGGTTTCATTTATTATGGTGGAATCTGGCTTAACCCCTTCCACACCGCGCACAGTATATTTACTGTGGCAGTGTGGACGTGTCCCGCGAATCGCCATAAAAATAAACAGCGACTTGCGGAGTGGCAGCTAGGGGGCGCCCGCCGTACTCCGGAGGAGTGTGCCCATGGCTCGGGGGGACCTGATGTCCAGTGGCGAGCCGCGATGAGCTGCCAGAGCAAACGAACGGGGAACAGCCGATGTAAACACGGCGGTTCCCCGCTCTGTCCGTGGGGACATAGGAGATCTACTAATCAGTCACTGGGATCAGTTAGATATCTTATGTCCATAACAGTCCAGCCCCCTCACAGTTAGAACATGCTTAGGGAACACAGTTTACCCCTAGATCTCCCCCTGCAGGTTAACCCCTTCATTGCCAATGGCATTTATACAGTAATCAGTGCATTTTTATAGCACTGATTGCTGTATAAATCCCAGTGGTCCCAAAAAAGTGTAAAATTGGTCCAACATGTGGGCCGCAATATTGCAGTACCGCTAAAAATTGCAGATCGCCACCATTACTAGCAAAAAATAAAAAAACCCAGAAATTAATTCTCATCACTCATAAACTAAGCAAGTTTTATGCAAACCAAACGCAGATTGTGATTTTTTTTTTTTTTACCAAAAATATGAGGAATAATATAAATCGACCAAAACCGATGAAAAAAACGTTTGTTTGATTTTGTTTTTTTTAGCAAAATGAAAAAAAAATTCTATTTTTTTTTTTTTGCAAAATTGTCGCTCTTTTGTTTTTAGCGGCGATCAGAAATGACACAGAGGTGATCAAATACCACCAAAAGAAAGCTCTATTTGTGGGAAAAAAAGGACGCAAATTTGGGTACAGCGTTGCACGACTGCGTAATTGCCAGTAAAAGTGACGCAGAGCCAAATCGCAAAATGTGCTCTTGTCCTAAAGTGGGAAATCCTTCCAGGGGTGAAGTGGTTAACAGAGCTATAACCCTTCTTAAGTTTTTCGCACATTGAGGATCACCTTTCCTATTTCTTAAACAGTTTATGTTGTTGTAATGTTAACAAATTTGAAGTTTTTATTTCCTTTTTTACCACCTGCATACCTAAATGGAAGAAATGAAGCTACTCAACTGGAAGTTACCCTCTACCACTGTCACCCAAATTGAAGCCTCACGTGCATCAAGTACTGCTATGTGTCATCAACATGAGGTATGACCCTTCACTTACAAAAATTAGGGAAATGCCACTAAATCAATCACAGCTTTCACCCCATCCAACAAAGTGGCACTTAAGTTTGTCTCCATGAATGTCCATGGCTTAAATAGCCCCATTTAAAAGACGAGCAACATGGCAAGAAGCCAAGCCTTTAAAAAGTGATATCCTGAGCAGGGACGGATTAACATAGGGGATATTGGAGCTGCAGCTCCAGGCCTCTTCCCTAAAATAGGCCCCAGCCCAGTGGTGTGAGTCACTAATGCTGCCCAGCCCTGCTCTGTGTGCAGTATACACATGATTGATATGTACAATGCAGCTGCATTGATATGTACATTTTTCTCTTACCACTACCCTCTCCCATTCCCTCTCTAAATGTAATTTGTTTTAACAAAGATTTGCATTTTCATTTCCATAAAAAGGGCCAACAAATTCCACAGCACCAGGCCCACGATGCTCTTAATCCGGCCCTGATCCTGAGGGGTGTGGCGACCGCCAGTGAACATGGACACATAGACCAAGAGCTCCGCTCTCCAACAGGGGATCGACTATAAAATCAGCGCACAGGACAGACCTTACCCTTCAGCAAATATTACACCCACACTCCACACAGCCCGCAGCAATGAAGGCTATGTGGAGACAGTGCCAAGACCCGCCGAAGGTACAAAAAATGTCGGATTACTACCCGAAGGTGAGCCGCAGGCTTCTCCAAAATGGTGGCCAGAGTCATCTCACAATGTCAACAGCCGGGCCTCAAGCGGCCGCATCAACGAACTGAGCCGTCTCATTCTCCGCTACGCTAAACCAGCAAGGTCAGCCGGCCCAAGAAGCATCTGCCCCTGTCTCACCTGCATTCAGAAGCCCTACCAAATCCAAGCCCCGCAGGGACTCCACAGACTCAAACCCCTCGTCAATCCTGATGGAGATACACGCTGCGCACACCACTCATCCACTCCCTGCTGCCTTGCCAGATCCCTTTGCCCAGTTCCCCACTACCGGACAGCCAGTCTCAAATGTCACCCTAAAAGACATGCTCATGTTATTAAGAGCAGCCTTACAGACATGGTTACATGCATTCCACAATGTAAAGCAGAAGTCCAGGAATTGGGAGATAGGGTGAACCAAGTAGAATGCAAAATGAGTGAATTTACAACCTCCTTTAATGTGTTGGTAGACTCTCACACCTCCCATCAAGAAATCATAGCAGCACTACAATCAAAATTAGCAGACCTCAAGGACCGCTCGAGGAGGAACAAAATTTGTGGCATACCCAAATCTGTCCAATCAAACCTTTTCAAAGCTGTGATACCTTCACTTACCTCGGCAGACCTCACCATTGACGGAGTACACAAAACAGTCCCCAAACAGTCCTACCTGTCATCTGAAGTCCCACGTGATGTGCTCATGCGAATACATTTCTTTCAAGTAAAAAACGATTTTGGATGCATTCAGACGCAGCGACAATCAACCAGAACAGGCCGCAAATCTCCAAAGTACTATCAGACTAATCCCAATACACATTACAAAAACGCACAAATCTGGCATCCATTAAGAAAGCTCTTATGAACAACAAAATCATCTACCGCTGGAAATATCCGGCAAAACTTGAAATAAACCACAACGGCTCCAACCATTTCATCATGTCCCTGGACAAGGGCATCAATCTCCTGAGAACCTGGAATGTATTACCACCTGACCAAGGACCACTTCATAATGAGCAGCTTGTATCCCAAACGCATCTCCAGAATGACTGGCAAGTCTCCCGTCAATGCAAATCTGCGTATTCCTCCTGCAAGATAGCCCCCTGGAAGTCGGAGGGTACCTGACACCATACCCAGTTCCCCACAGAGTAGGCAGTTTGGTCTGCCATTGTCTATGTTGGACTTAGTTTTTAAAGTTACAGCTCTGATATCTGGTGAGGGCCTATTTCCGCTCCTCCTCCGACTTCCACCAGTATCATATATCACCTTCTTAGTAGTGGAGAGTATTCCACTGTTGTCTGGAAATGTTGCTAACAGGCCCAGGTTTTCCGATATTTGGTGGAGGTGTCCTTGGCTTGGTTTATTAGTTCCTCTAGCTCTGCTACTTTGTTTATATGTTTTAGCCAAACAGAAATGGACGGGGGGGGGGGGGGGGGGTGTCTGATTTCCATTTCGATGGAATACACATTTTCGCTGCATTAATTAAATGTATAAAGAGAGAGTGGTGGTACTCCTTTTTTAGGGATGGCGGAGTAGTGCAACAGCATTTGGGTAGGGGAGAGTTCTGATAGGATTGTGGTTATTGAGGTAGTGAGGCGATGGACCGCTCCCAATAGGGATTAATCTTAGGACAAAACCACCAAATGTGGAGCATGGATCTGTCTTTGTCCAGGCACCTCCAGCAGTTGGGCGGAATAGTGGGAGAAACTTTATGGTGTTTCAGGGGGGTCTTGTACCATCTAGGAGAAAATATTATACCCATTTATCTGTGCAGATACATTAATTGACCCTTTGTCGATATGGAAGTAGATGTTTTCCCATTCTTCTCCAGAGTGAGATCTCTAATTATTTTTCCCCATCTGATACTAGCTATGTTGGCCTTTGGATCGTGGCCTGAGAACATAATGGAATACATGTCAGAGATCAGATGTCTTTGTGGATCTTTTCTCGTGCATAAAGCTTCAAAGGGTGTGTGTTGTCTTGTATACGCGGAATGAGTGTGGGGGTTGTCCAGGAAATGCTTTATTTGGTTATATGACCAGAAGGGAAATGGTTTATTGGGCATTTGAGCTGACAGTGTGGGGAGGGACAGGAACTCATTCTTGGTTAAGTAGTGTTCGGTCCGTACTTCTGCAAGGGCCATATGTCTGCGGGGAAGGAGTCTGAAAGTCCTGGGGGGGACTTTGGGGTTGTTGTGGAAAGGCATTAGAGGGCCTGGTGAGGAGGACAGTTGAAGTTTACGACAAACCTTATGGAAGATTTGAAGTGTATTATTGATTAGGGGGTGTTTGCAGGAAAGAGGTGTGCATTACCCTAATCTATGTAAATTGGCGTAGGGGCACTGGGGAAAAGGTGTGTTCAATATTCACCCAAGCTTTGGTGTAAGAATGGATATTCCAGTCTATTATTCTGGCTAGTAGGCATGCCCAATGGTATTTGGTGATGTCAGGGAGACCAATGCCGCCTTTCAGCTTGGGAAGTGTGAGTCTCTCAAAGCTAAATCTAGGACGAGCTTTGCCCCAGATAAAGGTCATACAGGCCTTACGGTACGTACTGAAGAAGGCTTCGGGTAGTCTGATGGGCACTGCTTGCATTATGTTCCATATTTTTGGGAGAAAATTTATTTGTATTATGGACGCTCTGCCTAACCAAGAGAAGAGTCAAATCGCCCACGACCTCAAGTCTTTTTGAATGTTTGAGAGAATTGGGAGGTAATTTTTGTTGTATAGCTCAGTTAGCTTTGAGGGTAATTGAATCCCAAGGTAGGTGATCAAGTCTTGGGTCCATCTGAATGGGAAGTTGGCTTGGCTGCTTGTGAGTGTATGCTGTGGGAGGGAGATATTCAATGCCTCTGACTTCAAAAAGTTAATTTGGAGATCTGATAGGTACTTTAAGCGAAATCTTTAAGCAGATTGGGTAGGGTAATATGCGGTTCTGTTAAGAAAAAAAGTATATAGTCCACAAAAGCGGCTAGCTTATAGGTGGCGTTGGAGATGGTTATGCCCTTAATGTCTGGGTTAGTCCTAATTCTTTGGAGGAGAGGTTCCAGTGTTAAGATGAATATTAGGGTAGATAGGGGACAACCTTTGTGTGTGCCATTTGAGATTTTGAAGGCATTTTATAGGTGGCCATTAACATACCCTGGCGGTTGGGAGGGAGTAAAGGGCCAGGATAGACTGCAGCATGCGTTCCCGGATGCCAATCGCTTTCAGGGTTTCCATCATATAGCCCCAAGGCCACTATCAAATGCCTTCTCTGTATCAAGGGATAGGAAGAATCCACTATGTTGGGTGGATGTCAGCCAATTGTGGATATTAAATACCTTTGACAGTGTTGTCCCTAGCTTCCTGTCCCGGGGCGAATCCCTGCTGATCTAGCCAGATGAGGTTGGGTAAAAGAGGTAGTTAGCGATTGGCCAGTATCTTAGCATCTACATTTAGAGATTGGGCGATAATTGGTAACCAGTGCAGAGTCTTTGTTTGGTTTTGGGATTACTACAATATGTGCTTGTAAAAGGTCTCTGGGCGGGGCAGTCAGAAGTGAGGGAATTGAATGCTCTTAGAAAAATGGTTTTAGTGTTCCAACAAATGTTTTTTTAATAGCCTGACGACAGGCCATCTGGGTCGGGGCTTTTGCCAGCTTTCATCTGTTTTAATGCTGATTCTAATTTCTTAGGTGAAAGGGGGCGTTCCAAATTTTCCACTTTTAGGCTATATTTCCAATGAAACTCCTTGATTTTTTTCTTATCTTGGGATCTATTCTAGTTTTGGGCATGTGGGGTCTAGGTTATAAAGATGAGTGTAGTATTGGACCAATTGGTTTGCAATTTTGTTGTTAGTCGTAATTTTACGTCTCGTGGAGTCTACTAGGCAGTTGATCGTGGTTGACACTTTCCTGAATCGGAGGGCCCTAGCTAGGAGTTTTCCTGCTTTGATGCCGAATTTTAGAATACTTTCTTGGGTCATAATGTAGTTTTGTCTTTTTCCCCAGTGCCTCTAGAAGTTCAACTCTGGCATTTACAAGTTCCTGTAGGGTGGAAGCATCTTCAGTGGATTTATGTGTCTGTTCTAGCCTATGGACATGATCTATTAGGTTTTGAATGTGGGCCTGTATTTATTTTCTGCGTATGGCCGAGATAGTAATTAGTTCACCCTTTATAGTACTCCCATAATATCATTGGGACACCTCTGGGGAGTCATTCTCGTTGAAGTATTGGAGAAGAAGCTGGTTAAGTTTGGGTGTGAATGTGTTATCCGTGAGTAGAGATGGATCTAGGCGCCATGTTTGGTTCTGGAAAAAGCTGTCAGAAAACTCTACGGTTATGGAGATCAGGTGATGGTCCGAGAGATACATGGGGTCAATTGTGGCTTTTATTAGCACGGGCAGCTCTCTGTGTGATAAAGCGATAATCTAGCCTGGAGTAGCAATTGTGGGGGGCCGAGAAAATCGCTTAGTTTTTTGTGTCTGGATGTAACGTACGCCATGTGTCATGTAGCAAGTCTTCTTGAAGCAGTTTTTTTATGGCTCTTAATGCTTTGTATGGCAAGGTATAATTGCCTGTCGACGAATCGTGTAAGGGGTTTAAGGGGACATTAAAACACCCTCCAAAAATCAAGATTCCCTCCTGTTAGGTCGAAAGTGTGTGCATCGTTGATCTAAAGAAGGGTACTTGCTTAGTGTTTGGTGAGTAAATATTAGCGAGGGTCACAGGTTTCCCAGGTAGAGGGCCTTTCACAAAGAGGTAGCGTCCTTTATCAATACAGGAGTCAGAGATTTGAAATGTGCAATGCTTTGCGAAAAGAATGGATACCCCTTTAGAACGTGATTCTGGATTAGATGCATGTACAGAGGTCGGGTATCGGGGCGTTCAAGAGTTTGGGGATCGAGCCTGCTTTGAAGTGCGTCTCCTGTAAGATTATATCGGCTCTAGTTCTAAATAAAGCTGAAAGCAGTTGGGAGCATTTTTTTATGGAATGTTTAACCCATGTACATTCAAGGAGATAATTTTGGCGGAAGGCTTGGTGATTTTAGGGGGTACCTGAGCCATTGTACAGGAGTGTTATACCACTCTCTCAAGTACGTTAAGAATGGTTTTTAGGAGTACTGTAATTACGGTCAGAGGAGGAGAGGAAGAGGCTAGTTGGAAGGTTGAGGATCGGTAGGGGGGAGGGGATGATAGAATGGGTAAAAAAGAGTGACAGAAGGGGAGAAGCAGGGTTCTGGAGCAATATATGAGGTTTACGTATAGGTGATAAGAAAAGGGCATTTTTTACTTACCGTAAAATCCCTTTCTCTGAGTTGACGGGCACAGAAGCTTCATGGACAAGTGGGTTATACTGCCCTCTCTTCAGGAGTGACTAGGCAGTTCTAACAGCAAAACAGACAAACAGCCCCTCCCAGAGGGCAGTCCCCACTGGAAGATAGCCCTCCGCCCTGCTACTGCTAGCTCAGTTTGTAACAAGCAGTGCAACGTGATATTAGAGGGGTGGGTGCTGTGCCAGTCAATGAACTCAGAGAAAGGGATTTTACGGTAAGTAAAAAATCCTGTTTTCTCTTTCATTCATTGATGGGCAAAGCAGCTTCATGGACAAGTGGGATGTCCAAAAGCAGTGCCAAAAACATGAGGGTTGGGTAACGGAACAAAGGAACTTCACCCAACAGAACCCTCTTTGAGGAACCAGATGTGTCTGACACGTCCGCCTGCAAAACTTTGCAACCAAACTCAGCATCCGAGGATGCTAAAACATCAACTTTGTAAAACTGAGAAGGTGTGCACTGAGGACCAAGTAGCCGCCTTGCACACCTGAGACACAGACGCCTGATGTCGGAGAGCCCAGGAAGTGCTAATCGCCCTGGTAGAATGAGCTGTGACCGGAAAAGGAGGCTCCAGGCCCCAAACAGCATAGGCTCGGGTCACGGTCTGTCTAATTCAACGTGAAATAGTGGCCGACGAGGCCGCCAGACCCTTGTGTGGGCCATCCACCACTACAAAAAGTGCATCCGACCTCCGAAAGGAAGCTGTGGTCACCAGATACACCCGCAGGGCCTAAACATCCAGGGAGTGCAAAGAAACCTCCCTAGGGTGAAAGGGGCGCGGGCAGAGCAAAGGAATTACAATGTCCTCATTGATATGGAAAAATGACATCACCTTTGGGAGAAAAGAAGGTGATGGCCGCAGAACCGCCTTATCTGTGTAGGACAAGATATGAAGACCTACACGATAGAGCCACCAACTCCAACGCCGAGCAGATGTTAAAGCGTTGCCAAAGGATGCTGAAAAAAGATCGCCAGGGCAGAAATCTGACCCTTGATCGTACACAACGCCAGCTTCTGTTCGAGACCTTTCTGCAGGAAAGCCAGAACCCGAGATACCAAAAAAAAAAAAAAAAAAAATCGGGGATTCCAACCCACATTCTCGCACCAGGCGATATAAGCCCTCCAGGTGTGGTGATAAATCTTCCTGGAAGTGGCCTTATGTGTCTTAAGCATGGTGGGGATCACTGAGTCTGAGACACCCCGATCCTCCAACACCTGGGATTCAATAACCAGGCCGTTAAAGCCAGCGAGGGTAAAGCAGGATGCAAGATGGGCCCCTGAGACAGTAGGTCCTCGTGAAGCGGGAGCCGCCAGGGAACATCCACCACCATTTGAACCACGTTGGCGTACCAAGGATGCAGTGGCCAATCTGAGGCTATGAGAATGGTACGGTATCGGTATGCCTTCCGTTTCTATCCTGCGCAGAAGCAACTTTAAGGGGGGAAAGGCATAGAGGAGCCGGTACCGAGCTCACGGGGCTACCAAGGCATCCAACGCATCCACTAGGGGATCCCTTCTCCTGCTCACAAAGGCCTGCACCTTCCGATTGAGACGAGACGCTAGAAGGTCCACGTCTGGAGTACCCCACCTCAGACAAATCTGATGGAACACGTTCGGGTGCAGGGACCACTCTCCCTGGTCCAATTCCTGATGACCGAGGTAGCCGGCTTGCCAATTCTCTATGCCTGGAATTTGGACGGCGGAGATTGCAGGTACGTGGAGTTCCGCCCACCGCAGAATGTGAGCTACCGCTGAGGTGGCATCCGAACTTCTTGTCCCGCCCTGGTGATTCACGTACGCCAGTTGTGGCATTGTCCGACTGAATCCGGATAGGGCACCCGTGCAGCCTCCTTGTCCAATGGGAGAGGCAGCACCTGATACCTCGCAATTGCAGGACATTGATCGGGAGACTAGACTCCTCTGGAGACCACCGTCCCTGGGCAGAAAAAAAGCCCCAGGACGCCTCCCCAGCCGATAAAGCTGGCGTCCGTCGTGACCACCGTCCAATGGAGGGGGAGGAACGACTTCCCCAGCTGCAGGGCCGGTGCCCGCATCCACCATAGCAGCAAAGCCCTGGTCCGGTGGTCCACCCTGATCAACCGATCCAGGGGTGAGGGGAACTTGTCCCACTTTCGCAGAATCTACCACTGCAGAACACAGGTGTGACACTGAGCGTATGGGACCGCCTCGAAGATGGACACCATGAGGCACAAGACCCGCATGCAAAACCGTAGTGAGGACCATTTCTGGGACAGCAAGGACCGAACCGCCGACTGAAGCGTCTGTTGCTTGGACGGTGGGAGGAAGACCTTCGCCTGGGCCGCACCACAAACAGGTTGGAGTAAAACCCGTGGAAATATTCCGCACGTGGAACAAGGACTACTGCCCCTTGACAAAGTAGGTCCTGTACCGCCCCAAGCAGGGGCAGTTGCATGTTGGAGGCGAAGAACGTGTCCAGACGACGGGAACGAAATTCTATTCTGTACCCCGACGAGATCACCTCGTGCACCGAGCGGTCTGAAATGCGGGAAGTCCACCGGTCCACAAACCCCAGGAGATGTCCCCCCACCTGAAGAACAGGTGGGGGCAGCCCTTTGTGCAGAGGACTTGTCCTCCGGCTTGTCATGCTTATGTTGCCAGGGACAGTTCTGCCCACCCGTGGTGGCCTTGTCAGGCTTCGAGCCCTTGCCCAAGGAGCGGGAGGGAAGAAAAAGCCACTTGTGGGCAGTAAAGGAGGGGCCCGGTCTGCGACTAGACTCCGTACCCTTCTTGGACTCCGGGAGAAAAGGGTTACTCCCTCCTGTAAGATCCTTAATAATCTCGTCCAAAGAGGCCCCAAAGAGCCGCCAAAGAGCCGCCCACCCTGAAAAGGCAAGTCCATCAGGGCCTTCTTAGATGTTTGGTCCGCCGACCAAAATTTTAGCCAGAGCAATCGCCTGATCACCACCGAAGACACGGACAATTTGGAGATCAAGGGGGCCGCATCCAGGGCTGCATCGCACAGATATTTAAGCCCTTGGACAAGCTGTTCAGCAAGTTCCACAGAGGCAGGGGGAACCATTCAGTGAGCGTCTGACACCAGAGCAGAGGCCCCGACAGGCTGCATGGCCGACCCTGCCAGAACAAACCTGGATCTGACGATGGCCTCAGCCTTCCTGTCAGCTGTGTCCTTAAAGGACAGCGTGCCCTCCACTGGGATCGTGGTCGCCTTGTTCAGGCGAGACACTGGGATCAACCACAGGGGGTGATGCCCACTTTTTTACCAGGCTGTCCTCAAAGGGCTAGCGCACAGAGAAACACTTGGGTATGGGAAGGGAGCTCTGAGGCCATTCCCAGTCTCTGTAGACAAACTTATCCAGGTAAGACACATAGGAGAAAACCTTAGCCACGCGGGCCGGTTTATGTGACCCAAAGGGGACGGGCACCTGATGCGAGGGTCCAGCTTTAGGGTTTCACACACCGCTGTGATCAGGGCGCTGACTAGTACCTTCTTGTGCGCACCAGTGGCCGCCGCAGATTCCTCTTCACTATCAGTAGAATCCAGGGCCTCACCATCCGACAGCTCAAGGGGGGTCACCGTCATAGTGGAGCCCCCGTCAGGGTCCGAGTCCTCCCCAGAAGAGGGGGGAGGTAGGGGCCACTTTCTCGCCACCTTATGCCCACATGCTGTCTCTACCCGGGAGACAAAGGACTCCAGGACCGCCAACATAGCATCAATAGGGATCGCTGTCCCTGAGGCGCTGACTGCAACCACAGAGAGGTCTGGTGGGGAGGCACCCGCATCGGCTGCCATTGCGTCACCCACCCTGGTGACACACCACCTGAGGCCTAGGTACCAGGACCAGGCACCCCCACCCCAAAACGCTGAGCAGTACTTCCTACAGGAGGGTAACCCCAACTATCCAGGAGAGGAGCCGTGCCTGCTGCTGTCCCACAGGAGAGCTCTCCGTGCTGTGTGTGTGTGTGTGTGTGTGTGTGTGTGTGTGTGTGTGTGTGTGTGTGTGTGTGTAAAAATGGCGCCAGAAGCCACAGGAACCTCCCCCCACACACACAGGTCAGCACACGTGTATAGACCACAAGAAAGTGGCTGCCAATGCACACTAGAGGCCAAAACCCAAGCCAGGAATGCCGCGACTACACCAAAATGGCCGGCAGGCGTCCTAGAGGCCAAACCATGAGGCCAGCCACAAGAAAATGGAAGCTGGACCACAGCAAAATGGCTGCCGATCGCTCTCCGACCATACCAATCACTCCCGCATCACGAGGCAAGGAGGAGGGGGACAGCTAAGGCCCTAGATACCCCCCTGGGACCCCGGGGGGAGAGGGGGGACACAGCGAAAGTGCAGCACCAGAGGGAGGGGGTGGGGGGTGAAGCGAAGGAGGGAGAAGGGGGGACCAACCCGCCAGCTTAACACCCCAGGGGGGAACCTGCCTGCTCCCCCCAGATCCTAGTGGAAGGGGGGCATACTTAACCATCCAGTCAGGTGATCCCATCGGTGACAGATCTGCCTCACCCGTCAGGCCGGGAGGAGCGGTCGGCCAGGGAAACACTGTGTGCACCGGCGGGACGTTTAACCCGCAGGGCCACCCTGACCGGTCCAGGACCCGTCGCAGCTGACCCAGCGTGGAGCTAAGGTCTGTGCGTGCTCGATGGCCAGCTGGGGAGACTACCTGGATCTAAAACCCAACCTGTCACCCAGCATGATTGCAGTCTTCATCTGTTAGGCTGTCCTCCGAGGCCTGGTGTCGAAAAGCCCAGGAAGTGCTAACAGCCCTGGTAGAATGAGCCGTGATTGGAAAAGGAGGCACTTTGTCCCGAACAGAAAACGCATGATTCACAGTCTGTCTGATGCAACGATAGACAGTAGCGACGAGGCCGCCATTCCTTTGCGTGGACCATCCGTCAAGACAAAATGAGTCAGCCCTCCGAAGAGAGTCTGTAGCCGCCAAATACACCCGCAAAGCCCGTACGACATCCAAGGAATGCAACTCAATCTCCTTAGAATGTGAAGGGTGCAGACACAACGAAGGGAGAACAATATCTTCGTTAATCTGAAAAGAAGAAACCACCTTTGGCAAAAAAGAAGGCGACGGGCGCAAGACCGCCTTGTCCCTGTGCAGGACCAAGTAAGGAGACCTGCAGAACAACGCTGCCAACTCAGACACCCGCCTAGTGGATGTAATGGCCACCGAGATAGCCACTTTCTACGACAACAATTGTAAGGGAATATCCCTGATCTTCTCATATGGTGGCTTCTGAAGCACTGAAAGCACCAAATTAAAATCCCACGGTCCAATAGGCAACCGCACCTGAGGAGCCACATAGCGCACACCTTGTATAAATGTAAGAATCAATGAATGCAACGCCAGAGGGCGTTGCAAAAGAATCGCCGAAGCGGATCTCTGACCCTTGAGAGTACTCAAGGCCAATTATTTATTCAGGCCCTGTTGTAAAGAAGTCAGTACCCTGGATGCCACATAAGAGCGAGGCTTCCAACCCCCCGCCTCACACCAGGCAATATATGCCTTCCAGGTGCGATGATAAATCTTGAACGAAGTACACTTGCGAGCTTTCAGCATGGTAGGGACCACTGAGTTGTCTACACCCCTGTCCCTCAGCGATTGGGACTCATTAGCCAGGCCGTCAAACCCAGCGAGTGTAAAGCAGGGTGCAATATGGGTCCCTGAGACAACAGATCGTCTCGCAGCGGGAGACACCAGGGAGCGTCTGCCACCATTCTTACCACGTCGGCGTACCACGGACGCCGAGGCAAATCCGGAGCCACCAGAATCATCGGAATTCCCTCCGCTTCTACCCTGCGCAGCAGACGCGGGAGAAGTTTTAGGGGAGGATAGGTGTACAGAAGACGATACCGACCCCAAGGTGCCACGAGTGCATCTGTGGCCACCACCAACGGGTCTCTTGTCCTGCACACAAAGGTCTTTACTTTGTGGTTGAACTGCGACGCCATGAGGTCCACGTCTGGCGTGCCCCACTTGGGGCAAATCTGGCTGAACACTTCTGGATAGAGGGACCATTCCCCCTGATCCAGCGACTGGTGACTGAGGAAGTCTGCCTGCCAATTTTCTACGCCTGGGATGTAGATGGCTGGTACTTGAAGTTCTGCCCAACGCAGAATGAGAGAAGCTTCCGCAGCCACTGCCGCACTCCTCGTTCCGCCCTGATGGTTCACATATGTCACCGCTGTGGCATTGTCTGACTGAACCCGTGGACCACAAATAGGTTAGAGTAGAAACCGTGAAACCTCTCTGACTGAGGCACCGGCACGATCACCCCTTGGTCTGATAGTGCCTGAACGGCCCCGAAGAGGGCCTCCCGACGTTGATGCGGGGGTCTTAAGTTCGTGGGAGGAACCTGTCTGGGAGTAGAATGCTGATCTCTATCCTGTACCCGGAGGGCACCACTTCCTGCACCCACCGATCGGAAATGCGGGCAGTCCACCTGTCTGCGAACACCAGAAGACGTCCCCCCACCCGATCTTCGGGTGGGGGCAACCCATCATGCAGAGGAGAGCCTTTCCTCTGCTTTTTCAATTTTGCGCTGCCAGGGTATTTTTCCGGCCCCTGTAGTAGCCTTGCCGACTCGCGGGCCCTTGCCCGCTGCGCCAGGAGCACAAAATAACCTGTTCTGACCCGAAGAGACAGGCCCCTGCTTGCGGCAAAGTTCTCGCCGCTTGGGCTTCAGAAGAAAAGTACTCTTCCCGCCAGTGAAATCCTTAATGGTTTCATCCAACTGAGGCCCAAAGAGACAGCCACCTTCAAAAGGGAGGTCCGCTAGACCATTTTTTTGGATGCGTAGTCACCCGACCATGAACGCAACCAGAGGACCCGTCTGATAATGACTGCAAAAACTAGAGCTTCATCACACCGTGAAACACGTGTTCTGTGACACCTCAAGCGTTCTGCCGCAGTCCAGATTATTCTGCAGCTCCGCCGTACATTCAGACAGATATTGCGCTGCCATGGCAGACGCCAGGGCCGGTCTCAAGGCTGATACTGCCAAAATGAAAAGTGCCTTAGACACCGCCTCCGTCCTCCTATCGGCAGGATCGTTAAACGACGGCGACCCCTCTAGGGGAATAGTCGTCGCCTTGTTCAGGCGCGCCACCGGTGGGTCCACCGAGGAGGACGCCCACTTCCTTACGAAATTATCCTCAAAAGGATACCGGATAGCGAAACGCTTTGGCATGGCGAAGGAATGCTGCGGACGCTGTCATTCCTGATAGATCAGATGATCAAAAAATGTATCATAAGGGTAATCGCTGGGTGACCTAGGAGGCCTGGCAGTCCCGCAGACATAAGTAGAGGTCTGTGACTCGCCATCTTAGTCCAGTCGCAAAGACGCATGGATGCCAGATATTATTGCAGACACCAGCGCCTTTTCGCGCGCTGCCTTAGCCCCTTGGTCTTCCTCATCCTCCGAGGGGTTAAGTTCACCCTCAGAAAGCTCCACGGGGGTCCCCGTGACCCCCGAAGCCACTTTCGGTTCAGAATCCTCCCCTGAGGAACAAGGGGGAGGAAGGTGCTTCTTAGGTGCCCCCGGGGCCTTGCTCAGCCCCACCCTGGGAAGAAATTCCCCAAACACCGCCCTCAGTTGTTCAAGGGACACCAGGGACCCCAACGCAGGTTGCGCTGTCGCTGATTCCTCTTCAGAGGGCCCTGCAGGGTCATCTGCCATCACTCCACTCAGACTTTACACACACAGTGAGGACAACAACTAGCGGCACCCCCACACTAACCACACCACTGCCCCTCAGAACGCCATGGAGACCCAGGAGGACTGCACCCACCGCCACCAGCACCCCCAGGAAGCCAGCTATACTTGCTGTTTTTGCCACAGAAAAAACATCCTGAGGACCTCCAGAGAGCTTGCGCCGTCAGCAGCCAGCCACACTGTCCCAGAAAAGTGAAAGAGAAAAACGGCAGCAGCACGTTTTCTCAGCATGCAGGGACTCCAATATGGCCGCCGAGAACATCCACTAGAGGCCAAAGGGCTGCTGAGGACCGAGGCTCCGGCAAAATGGCCGCCACTGCACTGGAGGGAAAATCCCATGAAAAATGGCCGCGGCTACGGCAAAATGGTGGCCTAGGCTGTATGCACACAGTGTCAAACGGGGTGCGGAGCGGGGGGGGGAGGGATAAGAGGAGAAGACGAAGGGACCCAGGAGAGCCCCAGCAACCAGCCTCTACCGGCGGCTAAATCGCCCGGTGCCCCCCAACGCCCCAAGAGGAGCAGAGGGGGGCTCACTCACCACTCCTGACAGGCGGAGCGGGTAGCCACCCGATCGCAAACTTTTCTCCCCAGCTGTGAAGGGATGCTGCTGGCCACAAGCCCCTGGACAGGATCAAATCCGGACACTGGGCACAAGTGGGGATCACCAACTGGCCGCCCGCACGGAACGGGCAGGATGCGGTGGGACCCACTATAGCCTGGAACTAGCTCGCATCGGTTGGCCGTGCTGGGGAAAGTACAGGATTTTCCAGGTAACCCTCTATGCCCCAGCCGGCTTCTTGATAGTAGTCTTCATTAGCTTGATAAAAATAAAAAAGCGGTAGCAAGAATCTAAACCGCAGGACCCATAAGGGAGCCAGGTCAACTCCTTGCATTGGCATGTTAAAACTGATGTACTGAGCAGAGTAGGGGGGTTATATGGGAAAGAGGACAGCCCCCTGGGAGGGGCCAGATTGCTTTCTTTCTTTATATAGAAAAAGGCCGCGCTACGCTGTAGAGTGAGGATTATGCTAGAGAGAAAGCTGCCACACTACGATCAAACTTAATCGTAAAAAGACAAATTAAAAAATGGCGCTAGATACCCTCAGTTATGAAGACCAGGGCTCAACCAGTCTCATCAAGTATTAAATGCATTAAAAATGTGTCTAATAACCAAAATAGACATATACATCAATAAAATGTGTTAGCAGTGAAGAACAATAATGACTTCATAAGTGTTATTAAAAATCTACTAAAGCATACCAAAATGATTATATTGTAAAAATAGTGATATTGAGGAACAAAGTGTTGAGTCTTATGGAGGCTTGTTGGAAGTCCTAAGGGGTTATGCTCCGCAGAGAGTGCAAAACAATGACAAATCGTCAAATCTATGTGCGTATGTGGCAATACAGTCAAAAAACACGAAAAAAATCCAAATATAGAAATTATAAGTTGTTAAGGTGCTTGAAAGGTGATGGTGATTATCGACATGGTGAACCGTGGTAAATAATATGCAAATATCCGGTCAATCCAAAAACAGAAGAAATCAAGGCTTACCAGATGGTGGATATAGTCACACCTGAATATATATAAAAAGGGTGGGAGGGTCTTCCTTCTCCAGACTGGGCCCGTCACACAAACCTGGGGAGGTCAGCAGATCTTCACGAGGTAGAGGTACGTCACACAGTCCAATGTAGTATGTCCAGCCGGCTATGTGCTCATCTTGACACACCTGCTCCAAGGAATGTGGCTCCTTGTATCTGTCAGCTCAGCTGCTGTGTTTATAATTTCCCACCCACACAATGCACCTCCCACCCTTTTTATTTGCTATCTTTCTTTACCTAGTTAACTCCTAATAGGATCTGCATATAACCCTAATGACAATGGAGAGCTGCTTCTGTCAGTGAAAGTAGGAAAAAGGTTGTGCAATCGGGGGATGCAACCCACCAGAGGGAGTGTGGTCTATCTTTTTAGGAGGGTATATCCTTAGGTTAAGGTGTAAACTGGTTAGGTTTGTGAGTGTGTGCGGTTTCTGATCACTATTGGCGAACTAGAGCACCTGATAGGGCGAAGGTGATGGGATCTGTAGTCAACAAGTCTAGGGGGCTGCTCAACTAGAGGTAGCTAATATGTTTACTGGGTCATCTTATTATGCTGGTGCCGGAAGTCAATGCTACCAACAGTATAGAATCCATGTTGACTGAGACCTTGTTTTAAATAGTTTGTAAGCAGTCCTGTTAGATGGTTGATGTGTTTCTTTGTTTATAATTTATAGTATCCCCGGGTATAAAAAGAGCTGATGTAGCTAGGTTCAAGCAAATTAAGGTTTGCCATCTTACCTTTACCCACAACAAAGGATTATAAACTAGGGTAGGAGCAGTTTCATGGGTTGCTCACTGTGGGGCAACAAGAATTTGTAAAACCAAAGAGGAATAAATTAAATTAATGGTTGTATTGTGTAGGCCTAAATAGTAGTGCATGTTACTGGAGTGCTGTTGGCCCTAAAAGCCCAATTGAGTATATGGGGACATTAAGTGGGCAAACTGGCATTCACCATTTCAAGAACACCGACTGCCAGTTCAATTGTAAGGTCTAGTATCTCCGGTGGAATGCTCTGGATCGCAAAGGGTCTCACCCTGGACGCTCTTGGTGTATTTAACATATATACATGGCATTGTTACATCCTAGTGCACGACATTGCCTCTATATTGTTTGGGTGTCTGCCACTTCGGCATATAGCAAGGGTTAAACAGCACGAGTATTTAGTCTATATGGTCTTAATAAAGGCATTATTGATGTTTAGGCTAAATATGCATTTTAAAACAGTGCTGCATTTAAAGAAGGCATTGTGATCTCCTGGGTCTCCCTTTATGTATACAGCAGATTATGTTGCCAGCAGGTCAGGGAAAACCAACAGATATCAACTGATGTAATGCATTTCCTTAGAAAAAAGGGATTTTTTGTATAACTTACCGTAAAATCCTTTTCTCTGAAATCACTGACAGACGCAGCCTTCTTATGACACATGGGGTTATGCTCATCCTACTAGGAGTAGCCTAGGCAAAACAAACAAAAGTGTAGGTTGGCCCCTCCCAGGGGGCCGTCCTCACCATAGCATATAATCCCCCTGCTCTGTACAGCACATCAGTTTGTAACAAGCCGTACAAAACCAACGCAGAGGGGTGGGTGCTGTGTATGTCAGTGAACTCAGAGAAAAGGATTTTACGGTAAATTTTACAAAAAATCCCTTTTTCTCTTCCGTTCACTGACAGACGCAGCCTTCTTATGACACATGGGGACATCCCAAAGCTGTGCCAATCAAGAGGGGTGGGCAAATCATAACAACTGTACCCAACAGAAAAACGCCCTCAGGTGGCGCTAACCGCGCCTATACTGCCGCTTGCAACACCTTGCGGCCAAAAGCAGCATCCGAGGATGCCGAAACATCAATTTTGTAAAACTTAGCAAATGTGTGCACTGAGGCCCAAGTAGCTGCCTTGCACACCTGAGACACCGAAGCCTGGTGTCTAAACGCCCAGGAAGTACTAACTGCCCTGGTGGAATGAGCCGTGACTGGGAACGGGGGAACCTTACCCCGAATCTCATATGCATGAGTCACGGTCTTCCGTATCCAACGAGATTCGGTAGCCGACGAGGCCGCCATACCTTTGCGCGACCCTTCCGTCAGCAAAAATAAAGAATCAGACTTCCGAAAGGAAGCTGTAGAACTTAAATACACCCGCAAGGCCCTCACCACATCCAAAGAATGCAGCTCAACTTCTTTGGGATGTGACGGTTGCGGGCACAATGATGGGAGAACAGTATCCTCATTTAAATGAAAGGAAGCAACC